>JAGXJF010000339.1:0-340089 GCA_019208055.1 Stipa capillata | reverse complement strand
CTCAATGTCCAAGAAAGAAAGCAAAATCAACAAAAAATTATTGGATAAAATGACTCAAAAACTAAACACTAACCTTTCGTAATCAACAAGGAAGTATTATCTCCAACTTCTCTTCCAAATGTAGCTTCTCCACCGAAAAATCGCTAGCAAATCGCTCAAAAACTTGCCAGCATATCGCCACGTTTAAGATATAATCATCCTCTGGTCGTATGTCTGCTCGCGCAGCACAATTAATACTGTGAATCATATTGGAGGCGGTTAAATCCATATAACCGCCTCGGATATCACATATATGGAGGCGGTTATATATCAAAAACCGCCTCTGATATGTACTAACATATCCGAGGCGGTTGACGATATATAACCGCCTCGGATATGTCCATTATCCGAGGCGGTCATAAGTAAGTAACCGCCTTGGATAACATTGGAGGCGGTTACTTATTTCTAACCGCCTCAGATGTGGTTGTTATCCGTGGCGGTTGTTCCCGGACTCGTTATCTGAGGCGGTTTTTTCGTATTAACCACTTCCGACGTATCTTATTCGTGGCGCTTCTACTTAACCGCCTCGGATAAGGCGCCTCGTATAAGCGATTCTGTACTAGTGGGTTCTTGCGGTGCGTGTACCTTATGTGGCCGACCTCCTGGTAGCCGAGCTCGGTGGTGCGGAAGTCGAGGGTGGCCTTGCGCACGCCGGTGGGGGCGGGGCCCCCCGCGGAGAGGTTGCGGTCAAGGTAGTCGATGCCGCGGCCCAGCGCGGCGTGGAGGAACCACTCGGCCTCCACAAACTTGGCGTTGTGCAGAAACTGCAGCTGCTCCATGTCGCTCGGGTACACCGCGATGGCGCCGCGTCGCGGCAGGCTCGGCCGGCACCGCAGGTCGTCGTTCTGCGGGACAGCAGTGGTGAGCTACACGACGGCGACGGCGGCGGCGGCAAGTAGGAAGGCACCGTGCGCGGGAGCCATGGCACTAGTAAGAGTTCGTTTGGCTTTGCAAATGTGTGCGCATGTGTGTATTTGTTGTGTGGCTTTGCGTCTGGTTAGCGTGGTTTTAGGAGAGGGGGTGAAGGTTGGCAAGGCACGACATGGTTGTGTATGCATGGTGGATGGATAACTGGAGATGGGTTAGGTTGAATCTAGTGGGAAGAGGGATGTGTAGCAAATTTGTACTGCTTTGCAAGTTTAAATTTCGATTAGGCCTTGAACCGAATATCATGATGTCTGACTAGTAGTTAAATTTGCCACATCTAGGCTAAGCACGAAAGTGTAAGTGTATGCACCATCTCATATGTAACTATGAAGAGAATAAGACTCAGCGAGAATATAAATGTAAAATATATATGTGTGGAAATATATTTAGTGAAAAGTTTTGTTGTAAATCATCCTAACTACCAATTTCTGTTTACTTGGTGAAGCCTTATTTCCGCTCTAAAGCATAATCATGTTGACATATGAGAACTAATATTTGTTCAGATGGTTCATGAATTATTGTACCCCTGACATTAGGGATTAAGCCCTAGGTTGGTTCTCTCAGCAATGCAATTTTTTTTCAAGTGGTAGGCGATATGCGTAGGTAGAGAGAGTGGTGTCAATGTTCTAACACCGTGAATCTAGATTCCAGTTATAAGGAGTGTTTCTAAAAGTGAGTAATGCTGATATGGCACAAACAACAAAGCAAGCTCACTGATGTCGCTTTCTTCATTGGCCTCGTTCGATTTTGACCCTGCTCCTTCTCGTTTTTCCTTACTACATTCGCTTCCATCTCCTCTTTGTTCTCCACTTTCTACTTTATTGTCTTGAGCGCTATGATAATTCCAGTCGTGCACATGTTGGCGTCCTTCCTACCCTCTCGAGACACAAGACAACCTTCCAACCTCTGGATCAAAGCTTTCGACCACACAGGAAGCTTGAAAATCCAACTCTCCAACAGCACATCAGCTTTCTACCCTTGAAAATCCAACTTTCCACTCACGAAATCTGGCTTCGAACTTTCCAACCTCTAGATCAAAGTTTTTGACCACACAAAAACAAAAAAAAGCACCTGGATCTGACCGTCCCCTGCTTCATGGCCATTGGGCAATGTGGGCATGCTGGTGCCGAGGTGCGGAGAAAGAATAGGAAAGAGAGACCGCGTCTACCAAGGCCACACTCATGAAACCTAGACAACGAGAGAGCATCACCATGAGCTCTAACGCGCTGCGGGGTGGCGTCCGATGAGGGAGATTGTGGCGTACCCGGTTTTTAAGCCGAATACTCCCCTGTGTTTCCTGTACTGGTCCCATGATCAGTAGCCAGTACACACAAGAACTTGATAGCATTGTCATACAATACCGAGTCTTTTACACACGTAGACCATTATGGTCAATGTTCAATATCATAGCCGATTGGCTGAATAGAAATTGCAGCGAAAAACATAGAAATGCATAGATAGATGCCCATCAATATGCCTACACAACAAGGAACTGACTGGGAAAAACATCCTAGCCCTCGTAATCGCTGTCGTCTTCGTCAGAGATGAATTCTTCTTCGTCTGGCCACATCAAAAAGCCAGGTGAGTACATTGAATGTACTCGCAAACAATCCCCACAGGAGAAAATATACAGCAATATTTCATGCAAGGTGTATTTCAAGAACAGCTCTATCCTAGGTTGTCTTGTTGAGCGGAAATGTAAGTTTTGTTTCAAATATGAGAATAGTAGATTCCAAAGCGATTTTGTAAACCAGAACAATCCAAAACAACAAAACTTCTCTCGAGGTAGTCCCAGCTACCTCCTTTTCTCGTCTCAGAGTGGTAGCTCCGTCTATCACTGCTTTACTCAATGCTCAGCCCGTATTACCCCGGGCAGTACGGCTAGCCTCCTCCTCCAGCAATTCCTTGCTATCAGCCGTGTAGCGTAAATTGCACCCTGTGGACACATCATGCCCACGTCCTTAATCCCTTTCCCAAGTTTCTCAAACAAAACTCAGTCTGACCAGTGTGTGGCCTCGCCAGTTCATGTCCATAACCGAGAACACGGCTATTAGAATAGTTTTTAACACACTGCAGAGGTTGTACGGCTTTACTCACAAGATGCAAGTCCCCCTCGTTGCCGAGCGCTTACGGATACACTTCTCGAGGTGTATCGGCAGGGCTGTTACAACAAGGTCTTCACCCGCTTCCATACTAGAGCTGGACCCGCTAGGTGGTTGACCCAACTTTTGCATCCCGGACCATAAATGAGACTCCCCACATTTGTGTCGCATGAACACCCAAACGCCCAGCGGTGGTGGATCTCTAGGACTTTTAACCACCTAACACATGCTTCCTACTTCCCACGGGTCCATACCCTAGTACTTGCCGGGGTACCAAGCCAAGTCCTTCCTATAAAGGATATGTGGACGTACGGTGAGGAACTGGTTTAGCGGCACTTAGACCCGGTCCTTAATCGATTCAAGCAAGACTCCATTTTCGTCCTCGTCGACCATGCCACCGTCAGGTACTCTACATCCCCGAGCTACCCTTAGCATTCTCACCCGAATCAAAATCATCCTCCCATTTTATTTGGGGTTTTGGCAAATATTTCTTTTAGAAATTCACCTCGGAAAGCATGTGCTATCCGAGGGTTTTATTCCCCATGTCCCAGGGTTTTTGTGAATACCGATCAAAGATTTAGTTTTTAATTTTGTGAATACCGATCAAAGATTTAGTTTTTAACTAAAGCGGGTCTAAGCCTGGTCAATCCTATAGCCCTAATACTTTTGTCGGTCATGGAACAACCGACTAATACATCTAGGGTTACAAGGATCGAATATTCAGACCTAAGCCGTATGCAGCTATAGGGTTTAACTAGATCTACATAAAATACCGTTGTTACTCACATGGCATGCATGGTTTGCAAACAAAATACTTAGTTTTCACATATATGGGATTCAACATGATCAAAGTGGGAATGCTTGCCTGGCAGTTCTTGCTCTTGTTCTCGACGTGAGGGTGAGTCCGGTTCCTCTTGGCATACGTACCTCACTCCGTCAACTACACGTCGGGAAACGTCGAATAAGAAACAATCAAAACAACTTCAATAAACCCAGACATAATGCATGTTCAAAGAAATGATGTCGCAAGGTGAGTGGATGAAGGTTTTGGTTGAGTTAGGGTTTTGAACGATAAATTGTCATTCCATTTAAAAGGGTTGTTAACTTATGAGTGGTTCAGGACGAAGGCTGAGAGGATTATATATATAAACTCCAGTTAATAGTGGGCCCTAGGGTTTGAGGCTTAGGTCTACGAGAACAAGGAGTACCCTAGAGGATTAGGTATATGCATATACGTCACATAAAATGACGGTGCTTTTCATCATAGGGAATTCGTGCCATTAAGGTTGTATCTTCTAGATCCTCTGCCCTATTGGATTATCGATTTCTATAGGCATTTTGGGTATACTGGATAGGGTGGAAGAGATATTTTGGCTGCCCTAGAAATGACGTATAAAATGTATATGTGTTGATTTAAGAAGACGTAAGGGATGCCCTAACTTAGTCCTTACCGTTTTAACTCAAAATACTTCGAGTTTTAGAAAAGTGCTTGAAACAAAAGTTGGAGCTGATCCTAGGGATCCCAGAACCGATCTCAGAAGGTCAAGAACCGGCCTGGTTTGAGGTGAACCGGTCAGACCATCTGCGTCCGGTTTAAAGAAAAAGAGGAAACCGGGTTTTGGAAAGCAATGCGCCTTCAATGGGTTGGGAATGCGCCTTCCAGTTGCAGTGACGGCTATGGTTGGGGCACCTCTACTGGAGCTGAGCGCGGGCTTGGCCGAGCACCTAAGGCCCACTTGCCAGAGTTTGGCGCCACTTACCGAGTAAATCTCCGACCTGGGTGACTTCACGCAGGTGTTCTGCTCGAGCTAGGAGAAACCGAGGGCAGCAACGCCTCTGACTGAATTGGGGCTTTCGGCTGTGGAATTCGGTTGAGCTAATTGGGGGTGGGGATCAACCCAGGGGGTGTTGGTGAGTGCCAAAGCGGAGAAGGATCAGCTCAAGGTAACCGGCACTGGTTGAATTGGCCTAGGACAGAGGCGGGTTGGTCTGGAGCTCTGGCGGTGTGAGAAGGTAGCGGATAGGGGAAAAGAGCAGCTACCAACTACTCTAGTGAGAAGAAGGAAGCTTGGTGAAGAAACGGGGCTCAGTCGGCTCGATTTATAGGCGCTCGGCGACCACCTCGGGAGTGGCTGCTGCTGTGCTCGCCATGGCCGGCGACTTGACGGTGCCTAAGGGGAATAGGGGTCGTGCAGTGCTCCTCGGAAGCCGTGGGTGTGGCGTGGCGCAAGGCGGCGAGTTGGGTGGTGCTGCGACCGGCGTGCAGCGCGGCGATAGTTGACGAGTGGCGCGGTGGTCTCAGCTTGGTGCCACTGTGGCTTGGTCAGAACGCGCCCTGGGCCATGCCAGTGCATGTCTAGGGTGGCACAGGGCGTCATAGCGTGTACTGGTGCCTCCCTGCCACGCGTGGCTATGTCCTGGAGCTTTTGGGGTACATGTTCGAGGAGATAGTGAAGTTTGGCACCGAATTACAGTGCATAGGTCAAGAAGCTTGAATGCCATGAAGTGTCAAAGCTAGGGTTAAGATGTAGAGGACAAATGGGACGCTGTTAAGGGGAGATAAGGACTGGAATAGGTTGAGATGACAGGAGGGAGGCCTCTTGATTTCGAGTTGGCGCATTACCCTTATGCATGCCCATCATTTTATGCGGAGAATTGATTCACGTGGAAGTGTTCGATGTTGGTTTCTTGATATTTCTGAACTGGACATGCCCAGGTTCTTGCATAATTGCACTTCTGGTCATATGAAGATCATTGAGAAATTTTACTGGAATTTTTGGGGATCTATTTCCATGGGTCGTAGTTCAATGCTCCTTTTTTGCCCTAGGGTTAATTATTTCAGTTTGTAAATATTTTTGAACTGGGCATCTTTATTTTATGTCGTATTTGAGTTGTGGATAATATTATGTTGTCCCACGAATTTTCCCGGAACTTTTTTTGGAAAGGCCGAGGGGCGACAGATCATCCGATTAGGGTTTCGGTCAAGATTGGATTAAATAGGAAGAAATGAAATCAGGCATGGAACTAGGGTTCCGGGGTGCGGCAAGGTGACGTGAGGGTATGGGAACTCTCGGGAAGTCTTCCGCCTCGGCTTAGGTCTGGTCGGTTGCAGGGTGCTGTGATTATAACTGCGTATATGGTGTATAGGTTGAGATGGGGTGTATTTCCGCGTTAGGGTTTTTGTCCAGTGTGGTGCGTGTGTGGCGGGGTCAAGTGTAATGTGTGCATGTTTAGATGAAAATGCTCTAGTTATATGCGGTGTTATGCTAGCATGCAAGGTTTTGGTAAACAGGGTGTGACAAACGCAGGCGACGTGAGCTGAAGTGGCTAGCAAGAGAGAGAGTCAGGTTGCATCATGAGAAAGGGAATGGATGGATGGCTTTAGCTAATAAGCTCACGACTGAAAGGATAAGGATAAGTGAAAAAGTGGGAGTTACAGTATATGGCCCCTATCAAAAACGCGTCGTACCATTGGATCGTTCGCCCTGATGAATAATTATAAATTATATTTTTTTATGAGTTAACTACCACTTTCTCTTCGTCAGTTGGTTTCTACAAAATAGGATAAGGCCAGGATGAATTTCACTCCAAAACTTGCTAAGTTCTGGTGCTATGTATGAAATACACTGAGGTCGACATCTTCTTTTCTACGGTAGATCTGGAGGGCATGCTTTGCCTCTGACTTACGAAACCAAGGCTTAAGCGCATCCACGCCGTCCATCGGATCTACCTTTGCTTCGTCCAGCTCTAGCTAGGGTTTTGCATCTGTCCCGACGATCTAACGAACCCTCTCCCATGGCGTCTCCCGCCGCCGCCGTGACGCTCGGCGGCAAGGGCGCTGCCCTCTCCCCCGCCGCCTTATACGCGCTCTCCCTCGGCCTCGCAGACCCCGTCATCGACCCCTCCGCGCTCCAGAGGCTCTCCACCCGCGCCCCCTCCCCGCAGGAGACCCCCGGATCCCTCCACGCGCTGGCCCTGTCGAAGCCCGAGTCCCGTGCTGCCGCGACCGTGCTGCTCAACAAGCTCCTCCTCACGGCGGCCGACTCCTCCGCGCTCGTCACCGCCGCCACGGCCAACGGCCTCACCAGCTCGCTCGACCTCGCCGCAGCGCTCCCCCCCGCCACCCGTGACGAGGCCGCCATCGTGGCGGCGTCCGCGCCGGTGGCTGTCGCCTTCGCCGCCCTTATTGACTGCTGCGCCGGTCCGCTGGCCCGCATCGCCGACGCTGTCGCCGCACTGTCCTGCGAAGCCGCGCGCGGGGACCCCGCGGCATTCGACGTGCCCGCCTCAGGCGATGGCCTCTCCGCCAAGGACGAGGCCGATGTCGCCGCCGACGTCAAGATGCTTTTATTCGGCTCCAAGCTTGTCGGTGCTGCCGGAGGCGCCTCTGCAGCCTCGTTCGCCAAGGTGCCCGCCGTGAACGGGATCTTCCGCGAGGCAGTGCGCACTCTGCACTCAAGGGTGCGGATCGAGCTCAATGCTCCGGTCAAGCTGGGGAAGAGGGATGCTGGTGAAACCGGTGAGGGAAAGGAGGAGGCATTGGTAGTGCTGGCGACGCAACTTGCGAGGTCCTTGCAGGCAATGTGCAAGCTGAGTGTTGCACGGGCAAGGTTCTGCGCGGGGAGCATTGCCGATGCCGAGCTCCAGGAGAAGCTTGCTAGTGGCATTAATGTTGATGATTTGAAATCGATGTTCGATAAGGTTATGATTGATTCGGATGCTGTGTCAGTCTTGCGGGGGGTTTACAACCACTTGCTCAAGTTCAGGGACTTCCTTGCATGGGAGGCAGCTGTGGCCATGGCAGTGATTGAAATGGACAGTTCAATTGAGAAGCCGCAAGCTAGCGGGGAGAATGAAGCAGGCAGTTCAATGGAGAAGCCACAGGCTGGTGGGGAGAAAGCGAAGGGTGACAAGAAGAGCAAGAAGAAGAAAACGTTGGGGAAGGGTACGTCTGCTGTACTGATGCTGCTTAGGGATCATGCTACAAACGGGAAGGATGTTTTGTGCGTGAATTATGCACTGGTTGCAGAGTGGGGAACTGAGCTTTCGTTGTTGTTTGATCCAAAGTGTCCTAGATTGGAGTCCCTTGTGGAGAAAGTGAAGGAGATTGTAGAGAGCAATGAAGTGAGGAGGTTGCCGAAAATTCCGAAGGTAAGAATTGCATAAGGTGGTGTTGCATTTATATTGTCTAGTTTTGTTTTGTCTTTCTGCTCCAATTACCTAAATTGAGTAGATTTCAGAAGCATTCTAATACCCAGACATTTTATACCTTTTTTCTGTCTGAATGTTTATCCTTACTCCTGTTAGGGAACGCGTGACTTTGGGAGAGAGCAAATGGCCATAAGGGAGCGTGCCTTCTCAATAATAACAGGTGTGTTCAAGATGCACGGTGGTGTTGCACTTGATACACCTGTATTTGAGTTGAGAGAAACCCTTATGGGCAAATATGGTGAAGACTCAAAGTTGATATATGACCTTGCTGATCAGGTACAATTTTAATGTCCTTTTACAGTTAATGTTAGTGGAAGGGTTTGGTTTGGCAGAAAACCCCAAATTCTATTTGATTTGCCATGTGCTGGTTCTTATATAAATTATTCAGATAAGGTTCAGGATAGAAATGTCGGTATTTGTTCCTTTGCTGTAGTATATTCCTTATGTTATGCTCTCTTAGTAATGGTTTGAAGTCTTACCATCAAATAACCTGCAGGGTGGTGAGCTTTGCTCTTTGCGGTATGATCTGACTGTTCCATTTGCACGATATGTTGCCATGAATAACATAAGCACGTTGAAGAGATACCAGATAGCAAAAGTATACAGGAGAGATAACCCATCAAAGGGAAGATATCGAGAATTTTACCAATGTGACTTTGACATTGCTGGAGTATACGAACCAATGGAACCAGATTTTGAGGTTATCAAAGTTTTAAACTGAATTGCTGGATAAGCTGGATATTGGCATGTATGAGATAAAATTAAATCACAGAAAGTTGCTTGATGGAATGTTGGAGATCTGTGGTGTGCCTCCTGAGAAGTTCAGAACAGTTTGCTCGAGTATTGACAAGCTAGATAAACTAACATTCGAGGAGGTGAAAAAGGAACTGGTGAGCATCCAGTCTCCTATTTTTTTTGTTTCAGATGAGTCATGAGTGCTCTTGTATGTTTATGTGATCTTGATGTGGATCTATTGGTCATAGTCTTAATTACTTGTTATGCTGACTTAGGTTGAAGAGAAAGGTGTATCAAATGAAACTGCAGAAAAAATTGGCAATTTAGTGAAGACAAGAGGACCACCACTAGAAGTTTTGCTGGAATTGAGAAAGGAGGGTAGCAAATTTATGCAGAATGATGGGTCTGTTGTTGCATTAAATGAGCTGGAGATATTGTTCAAAGCTCTAGAGAAAGCAAATGCGATAGGGAGGATAAGTTTTGATTTAAGCCTAGCTAGAGGCCTTGATTACTATACTGGTGTGATATATGAAGCTGTGTTCAAGGGCGCCACACAGGTTTGACATTTTTATTCATATCTGCACCTCACCTGTTAGCTTGTTAGTGTTTTCAATTAGTCATCTATCTCTTTGTGCAATCATATTCCTATATACTAGGGACTGATTTATTTTTTCAGAGTTTTCAGTTAATCTTGATGTGATCATTGCTTGATACACTGTATTCTGGCATATACCATCTTATTTATCATCTGAAAGCATATTCCACATTGCCTTTTTCTAATATACATTGTATTTGATCGACTGCACATTGATCTGTATCTGAAATTTGTCATTTTCTTTATCATTTGAGAGCATATCACATATCATTTTCCAACACAACGAAGCCTTTTCAGTTGATTCTGTGCTAACTCTGTTTCACAATAGGTCGGCTCCATTGCGGCTGGTGGCCGGTACGACAACCTTGTGGGTATGTTCAGCGGGAAGCAAGTCCCTGCCGTTGGCATCAGCCTTGGAATAGAAAGAGTCTTTGCAATCATGGAGCAACAGGAGAAAGAAAAGAATCAGGTATTTCTCAATGCTCCTGTCATTACGTTGTTGTTTAGTTGCGGTAGCAGAGCAAACCTGATCTCTGACTCTTGAATTGCAGGTGATCCGGGCTACCGAGACGGAGGTTTTGGTGTCAATCCTCGGGAAGGACCTTGTACTGGCTGCCGAGCTTGTGAACGAACTCTGGAGTGCTGGGATAAAAGCAGAGTTCAAGCTCACCACTAGGGTGTTGAACCACATAAAGTACGCAACACAATCAGGCATTCCGTGGATGGTGCTGGTTGGCGAGTCCGAGATGAGGGATGGAAAGGTGAAATTGAAGGACATTAGAGCTAGCCAGGAAGAGGAGGTTCTCAGGAAGGATTTTGTTCAGGTGCTGAAGCAGAGATTAACTAACCCCTAGAGATGAAATCTTAGGAAGATGTAGAGCGTGTTTGTACTGTGCGATACATTGATCTCAATTTTTCTTCGCATCCATTTGCCAATGTTGAGATATACTACAAAATAAAATGCGGCTCTTTGATTTATACTGACAATTGTTTGTATTGGCTTGTTAATCCGCTTGGTGTATTGAATGAGATCCCTGAATTCCAATACAGTAGAATCACATTGGTACTGCATTTATTTATCAAACAAGACACTAGCTAGTAGCTATCAACTAGTGAGTGTTGTTTATCGTTCTTATTGTTCTTGAAATAGCGTGAGACATAACAAAAGGGAGAACGAATTTGTCTAGAATGCACTCAGTCACATCATCCTTAAGTTCAAATCATACAGCAAATGGGTTGCGGCGAGATGAAAAACCTATAGGACTATACCCCTCTTAGCACCGTCCACCGTGTTCTTCAGCAACATTGCCACTGTCATCGGGCCTACACCTCCAGGGACAGGAGTCAGGTGACCTGCAACCTTGCTTGCCTCCGCGAAATCCACGTCACCGACGAGTCTGTACCCGGACTTCCTGGTTGGGTCATCGATCGAATTTGTCCCGACATCGATGACAGCAGCACCTGGTTTAATCCAGTCTCCTTTGATCTAGCAACCAAGAAACAGCACGGTTAGCTTTGGGCAATGAACCACAAGACATCCTGCCGTACTGTGAATTTGTTGCAGCAGAACAGCGTACCATCATAGCCTGGCCAGCTGCTGCAATGACAATGTCTGCTTGACGCACAATGATTTCAGGATTAGGGGTCCGTGAGTGCACAATCGACACAGTCGCATCAGCTTTCAGAAGAAGCAGGGACACCGGTAAACCCACGATGTTGCTACGACCAACCACAACTGCTTGTTTTCCTTTTACAGCGATTCCACTCCGTGATAGGAGCTCCATGCATCCCTTCAAAAGTAAAAAAATGATACGAAGGCCAAGATATTACAAGTGAAAATGGCAATCTAATTCTACTGTTTGATTGCAGTGTTGAGAAATGCTGCATTAATCGTGGCAATACCTTTGGTGTACATGGTACAAACAGTGGGTCTCTACCTTTCATTGCTAGCTTGCCAATGTTCAGAGGATGAAAACCGTCGACATCTTTCTCGATGAAGATCTCAGTTAGTATCTTTTCTTCATTTATATGTTTGGGCAATGGCAGCTGGACAAGGATACCTGGTGCAAAGCACATACTCAATACAGTTAATAGCTTCCCTAAATAATCGTAGTTCAACACTAGACTTGAACAAAACCTTGAATATGTGACCCTGTTTAGTACTAACTAGAGGAGGTTGGCTCATAGCCAAAAAGCATAGTATAATTAACAAGGGGCCCACAGTGTCTGGGCTCCATGATTTCAAATGCGCAGGTTCAAAGGAAATCTGAAAATCTTTTTCGGAAATTTCAGTTTATAGGTATATATCTAGAGATACATTCTCAAATAAAATACATACCTTTCAAAAAAAAACCACTCAAATTCAAATATTTTTGGGTATATATATCAAACTAATACTCATCTGTAAATTTTCAAAAATGGCAATCACATCTCGGAAAGACAAGGTGATATGTTATATCCATAACACTCCAAACGTTTATAGCTTCATATTTGCAGTTTAACCAATTCGATGATTTGACTCTCCATGCCAGAAGCTAGAGATGGTGCTTGAACTTGGTTTAGAAAAATCTCCAACATTCTAATAGCATAAGTGCAAAAACCAGTAACTAGCATGATTAACAAGCATAGGGTCCAATGGAAAATCCCTTAGCATCACCTAGGCAAGTAATTATGGTGATGTTCACTAGGACCCTTCATTCCATTCACATGGAACTGGAACTTGAAATAACTGAACTCCCATGCCCAAATCTATCAAAGCAACCACTTAAAAGTTCCACTGCCGAGCCAATCTGGGAGCAAAAACTGGGATGGAATCCCTTGAAAATTGGGGGACAAAACCACATGGTGGTGGTCGTTGAGACCATTCTCAACTAACCATTCAGGATCCGACAGGCCATAAATCACTCCAAGAACTCCCGTAGAAGGCCACCGCACGAAACAATGTTCGATTCCAATTTCCACGCATTGAACTGGAAACAAATGAACAGGATCAGGCTTCCGTCCATTCTTTCAGGCCAACTCCAGTGAGGAGCAAATCTAGGCCAGGGGATCCCAACCCATAAAAGAATGGTATCGCCGCAGGAGATCATCAGCTTGGATGCCACTGGGACCCAATCTAGTCATCTCCATACTCATCTCAACAGACCTACTAGGAATTACTACTACATTAATAGCACAAGCAGACTGACATGCTTAAGCTGACGCGTCATCAACACAAGAACGTTCTCCTGGTGAGAATGGCGTTCATCTGGTTCGATGCGAGGCGATACCGTGGACGGCTGGGTCGGCGTTGAGGCGGTGGACCTCGGCGACGAGCGCGGCCTCGGAGATGTCCTCCGGGAGGTCGACGTCGACGGAGCGGATGCCGGCCTCGGCGCAGGCCTTGCGCTTCATCTGCACGTACGTCTGCGAGTCCTTCCTGCTCCCCACGATCACCACCGCCAGCCCCGGCACCTGCGGCAGGAAAAAGGAAAAATCAGCGTCATGGCCGGCGACGGTGTGATCGGATTGGTCGGGTGGGTAGCGTGAGGCGCTCACGATGTTGTGGGCGGAGGAGAGCGCTGCGACCTCGGCGGCGATTTCGCGGCGGATGTCGGCGGCGATGGCCTTGCCGTCGATGATCTGCGCCATTGGGGTCGCACCAGATTCGTCTTCGCGGAAGGTGAAGGGCAGCGAGTGGAGGCGACGACGACGACGACGTGGATTAGGTGAGCTAAGCCCATTGGGCCTATAGATCTAGGTGGGCCGCGTAAGGTTACGTGGAGGGCTGTGGTTGAGCCGAGTTTCAATCCTCATTCAACTTTAAATCTAAAAATGTGCAACTATCGCATATCTCTGAACCTAAGTCACATATAATTTTTAGAATGTGTAATTATTCAATTAATCGTTAGACAAAAAATCAGCATCTAAGATTATTAGTTTAGAAATAATAATTTCTCAGCAATTTAGAAGTAGACGCTCCTAAGATCATAGAAAATAAAACTGAGCAAAATAAATTGTAAGAGATGTCCGGTTTGTGAATAATTTTTCCATCTTGGTGCACTTTTTGTTCCAACCAAAATGTTAGTCATGAAATTGGAAAAGCTGATAAAAGCCTAAATCGTTGCGATGGAGAAAGCACGAGTAAATTGCACCATTAGTCTAGGAACTTGGGAGGTGGGAGTATCTGGGTCTAGGAACTCCGAAAACGTGTATCTGGGTCCCTAAACTTGTTTAAGTAAAGCAATAGTAGTCCAAACCGTTCCACGTAGGCGAAAACATCCACGTGGCATGCTGAGTTGGCGTATATTTTACAAATGCATCCTTATCTTTTTTCTTCTTCATCTTTTTAGTCCTTCCCCTTCCACCTCCTTCGCCTCCCACCTCCTCCGCCTCCCTTTCCCGGCCCCCTCCACCTCCCACCTCCTCCGCCTCCCTGTCTCGGCCCCCTCTTTCTCTCAGCTTCCAGGGCACCGCATCGACTCCGTTCGCAACACGCAGAAGGTCACGGAGGCAATGAAGCTGGTGGCCGCCGCCAAGGTTTGCCGCGCGCAGGAGGCCATGGTGTCCTCCCGCCCCTTCTCCGAGGCCCTGGTGGAGGTGCTCTACAACATGAACCAGGAGATCCAGACGGAGGACATCGACCTGCCCCTGACCCGCCAGCGCTCTGTGAAGCGCGTCGCCCTCGTCGTCCTCACCAGCGAGCGCGGCCTCTGTGGGGCCTTCAACAACAACATGCTCAAGAAGGCCAAGACCCACATGGAGGAATTCAAGCAGCTGGGCGTGGACTACACCGTCATCAGCGTCGGCAAGAAGGGCAACGCCTAGTTCCAGTGCCGTCCCTACATCCCCTCCGAGCGATTCCTCGAGTTCACCGGCATCCCCACCGCCAAGGACTCGTAGGCCATCTGCGACCTCGTCTACTCCCTCTTCGTCACCGAGGAGGTCGACAAGGTCGAGCTGCTCTACTCCAAGTTCGTCTCCCTGCGCGAGAAGGTCAAGATCGAGACGCAGCCATTCTCCCCGTCGTCCAGTTCAAGCAGGGCCCCGTCCTCCCGCTCTACCTCAACAGCCAGATCCTGCGTGCCCTCCAGGAGTCGCTCACCGCCAGGATGAGCACCATGAGCAGCGCCACGGACAACACCATTGATCTTCGGAAAAACCTCTCCATGGTCTACAACCGTAGGCACCAGGCCAAGATCACTGGAGAGATCCTTGAGATCGTTGCCGATGCCGACGCCCTCTCTGGCTGATTCCTCCTCGCAAGCTGAGCTAATGCTGCAACGGAGAAAGGGGATGGGGTAGTGGATTTGGGCTTCGGATTTGCCGATTTGGTGGTTCTGCTGCTCAAGGGGAAAAAGAGGGGGCCGGGAAAGGGAGGCGGAGGAGGTGGGAGGCAGAGGAGGTGGAAGGGGAAGGACTAAAAAGATGAAGAAGAAAACAGATAAGGATGCATTTGTAAAATATACGCCAACTCAGCATGCCACGTGGATGTTTTCGCCTACGTGGAACGGTTTGGACTACTATTGCTTCACTTAAACAAGTTTAGGGACCCAGATATACGTTTTCGAAGTTCTGGACCCAAATACTCCCACCTCCCAAGTTCCTGGACTAATGGTGCAATTTACTCGAGAAAGCACCCACCCAGAAAAACCGTGGAATGGCTAAGCTGCTTCTTCTTCTTGGGCCTTTGGGCTTAGTAACCGAGACGTCACGGGATCAGATCATGAAAAATATACAATACCCACCTAAAATGTATTTTGTGAGACTCTAAATTGTGACAGTTGAACGCAAAACAGGATACTGTACTAGTTGAACTGAACCACTGTTTGGTTGAATGCCAAAGGTTTAAACTATATAGTCACGCAGGCAAACACCCCTAGAACTTACACCAGCGTTGGCATAACTACCGTACATACACCACTTGTTAAAATAGGTTTCTCGGAAGAAAAACAAGTCGATTTGCAATTTTTAAACCTTTATTCTTCACTTCCAACTTGTAGATGAATATATAGGTAGGGTGTAAGTGTATGTAAAGTACATACAGTACAAACACATATACCATACTCAGTTCATTACGGGTATTCATAACTTGGGTGCATGATTTAATAGTCTTGAATTAAGTGGGAAGTTGGTACGAATTGGGGGGGTGTTTCAATTTACCAAAAGAAGGATTTTCATGAATCAAGGATAATACAAATTATCACTCCGACTAATGGTGAGTGCATGTTTTACTTGGTACCCTTTTCCAACTATATGTCCATCTATTCCCTGCCAAGAACTAGCACATGGATTTCTTGGCTCGAGCAATCAACTGACATATTTACCCTAAAAAAAATCAACTGATCATATTGAACTTTTGACCTAACCTAACTCTGTCACTCCAGCTATCCCCTAATCTGTCCACAGGTTTGTATTAAAATCGTGTAGCTTTCTACATGAGAGAGGCATAATAATTTACAAAATAATCGATCCAATGGTTCCCCTACGTCAACCAGCACTTAACCAAAGTTGATTCAACACGGGGAAGCACTATAAACTGATCAACCGATGTAGATTGAATAAATTAAGGGAAATATGGAGACGTGCATGTTTTGAAAAAGTGCCACCGGCTGTCTCAGTGGCATGTGAAACTGCACACACTTTGTACTGGCGTCTATCCAATTTTCTTTTGAATTAATGTTATCGATCAAATTGCTCTATTTGTCAAATATATATGTTATTGCTACCGAATGCAATCGAATACCATGCATGAGGGTTAAACTTTCAGTTCAAAATGATTTTCCGGGAGCCGGTAATCGCACGGTTCCTACTGGTCAATCCCATGCATGGTGGAAATTTAATATTCTGTTTCTTTTCTTTGAATTTCAGCAAATTTAAAGTTTTAACACCATATAACAATAAGAGAGTTTAAGGAAGACAAAAACAAGTCATAACCGGATGTGCTATAGCACCCGGTACCCACCGGGAGTCCGGTTCCCGCCCACTCGGTAGAGATATTTTGAGCAACTTGCTTTTGAACCTTGAGGGTGTATTGGGCGTTCCCGTCCTTGGTGTGCATCTGGCACTCTCAAGCTCAAAACAACCCCTATAAAGATCGTGAAAATTTTCCAATAAAATCATCACATAAAGACAATATGCATGTGCCATCCTAGAAATTTTCAAATCCGAATTGGATCCATAATTCAAAAAACAAAAAAGATAAATCTAGTGTTGATAGTGACAATGGACCAAATTCACAGCCAATTTGAATCGGCTACTGTATACAGTCGGATTTGTCTCTTTTTTTTTCTCAAGCTAGGTTGAATTTGGATTTAAAAGTCCATGGGATCGCAATAGCATGTTGTATCTATGTGATGAACTTTAAAAAAAAATTACGACTTCTAAGGGTGGTCACAGAGCCAGATGCACTCTAAAGGTGGGAGCACATATCCTTCTTTGAACCTTCTATCAATCCATCTTCTTGGCATCACCAAATGGATGGAGCTATCACTCTCCATGGACGAAGAGCCAATGACGCAATGGATAGTTTTGGTATATACCATTCTAGTTGCTCATGGGGGCGAGAGAGAGAGAGAGAGAGAGAGAGAGAGAGACTCCCTTTCTCACTCCTTTATGTAGTTGATGGGAGAAAGGAGAAGGAAGATGCTACCAAAAATGCACCCAATGAAGTTGGTCTAGCTAGATAAAGAGGATCAGCCAGCACCACTGCTAGGTAGGGATGGTAGGAATGAGTAATAGCATGGAGAATCATGCTCCGAAATATATCTTCTCCAAAGCCTTTTTCCACTTTCTAGATATTGCTGGAGGGATCGCATGAAGATCATTCGGACCTGCCTGTTTTCAAAATGTTTTTCCTCGAGATTATATGTCAAACTGGCCAGAAACAGAAGTGGTCAGCTTAAGAAGTTCCAGTCAAACTAAGTCATGCAAGATATTTTTTAAAGAGCAAATCATGAAAGATGTTCTACCATAACATCTATATCACTATAAAAGGCACATACTTTCAATCTTAGCTGTCCGAAACCTTTAATTTGATTTTATAATTCTTCATTCAATGGTTGTGGATAAAGATTATATTTTTCTCTAATCACTCATATACTTATTACATCCTAATTATACTTAAGGCCTTCTAATTATCCCCAATTACAATTTGTATCCTTGGGAATTATTATTGTCATATTTATGATAAATTTTTTAACGTGCTATATTTGTATTTAGAAAAATTTAGCGCTTATATTTGTAACATATGTTTGATGCACGGTTTTTTTTCTTGGAATAGTTTTCTACACATGTGAGTATATATTTCATGCTGAGAATGTTGCATGTGCACGGTTGCTAGTAGAATTAAAATTCCTGCAGAATATGTTAAGCTTTGATGCTACATTTTCGGATAAAAAGGGGGGCATGGAAGCGGTTCTTGGTATGAGAATCAGCCTAGCTGAGTTGGAGAGGGAAAGAAAGAGAGATAGAGATAGAAATAAAGGTTCCCTTTGACACCAAGATGTCATATTGGCAAGGAACACGGACAAAGTACATCCATGTACCTGGCCATGCATCGCAAGCACAATGAAACTGTGAGAGCAATTGGAAAAGTACACGAAGATGCTGCAAGATTTTCAGATGTTTTGTGCAATTTTCAGGTGATCATCCATCCGTCCGTCCATCCATCACAAGTCATTAGGGAACATGAAGAGCAGTAGCAAGCTAGCAGAGATGCAGCTCACTGGAAAAAGGAGAAGACAAAGAAAAAGGGGAGATAAGTGGCATCGTATCGTACGTACCTTATTGATCTGATTGATCCAAGGACGACACAAGTTGTTTTCATTGCATGCTTTTCATGCAGCTTGTCAGTCATGACTGTCTAATCAAAATTGTGATGCTTCATGTTGATTGGTGTAATAAGGGTGTATTTGGTAGAGTGCATCTCCTCATCTATTCTCTCCTCAACCCATTTTTCAGTGTTTGGTAGGATGTATGAGTTCTCTCAGCCATGCCCATCTCAACCCACCAAAGCCCCTTAGCCATGCCCAGGAGAGAACCCACGAGCGGAGGTTCGCTGGTCAGCATGGCTGGCTCGAACCCACGAAAAAATCTCAGCGCAACCCACCTGTTCCCCGCCCATGCACCCGCTCCCCCGATTTTTTTTCCCCAACGCAGCCAGTCACCCCTCCCTCCCGAGCAACTCCTCCCCCGAGCGATATTTTTCTACCGAGCAAGCCGCGGCCACCTTCCCCCCACACCCCGATGCCGGCCTCCGTCGGCCTCTCCTGCGGCTGACCTCCACGCCGAGCGCCTCCTCCTCATCCCCATCTTCTCCGCCTCCACCAAGCGCCGCCGGCCGACGCCTAGCTCGAGCTGCTGCCGTCCATCTCCGACCTCGGCCACCGCCACCTTCCCCCCACGCGTTCCCATCCCGGACGCCGCATCCTCCTCCGCCCGAGCGCCGCCTGACGCCACGTCCTCCTCCGCCCGAGCACCGCCCGATGCCCCTTTCTCCTCCGCCCGAGCGCCGCCCGACGCCCCGTTATCCACGCCGAGCGCCTCCTCCTCCTCCCCATCTTCTCCACCTCCACCAAGCGCCGCCGGCCGCCGCCTAGCTCGAGCCGCTGCCGTCCATCTCCGACCCAGGCGCCGCCACCTTCCCCCCCACGCGTTCCCTTTCTCCTCCGCCCGAGCGCCGCCGCCCCTTTCTCCTCCACCCGAGCGCCGCCCGACGCCCCTTTCTCCTCCGCCCGAGCGTCGCCCACGCCCCGTCTTGAAGCTTCGCCCAACGCCGCTGACCGTCCTCCTTCAAGCTCCACTGCCAACGCGTCAGCTCCGTCGTGGACTCATCTTCAAGCCGTCCCAGCTCCTCCGCAATTCCTCCGCAGAAGGTGATTTTCTCCTCCTACTTGATACAGGGCTATTGTGGATGAATTGTGCTATTGTGGATCTCCTCCGCAGAAATTATCATTGTGCTATTGTGGATGAATTGTGCAGAAATTGTGGTTAGCTTTGGTAGCTTGTATCTTAATTGTTAATGCATTGTACAGTTTGCCATTTAATATCTTCGTAGATGAAACACTGATATGTGTTTATTGTATAGATGGATGATTTGGCAAGAAAACATCGACAACTAATAGTGAAAGGAGCTGACCTAGTTGCCGCATTGTGTGCTTATATGATGTTTATGTTAAGAAGAGCTAGGGAACAAACCCCGAGGATAACAATTGGCCATAGGGTCGAAAGTGATATAGCTAGGGAGTCAAATTTGAGATACATCTATCATTCTAGCGACATAAATTGCTCAAATCAGCTAAGAATGAGAAGAGCTCCCTTTTTCCGTTTGTGTACTTTGTTTAGAGAGAGAGTTGTTGAAGGATAGCATCCATGAAAGATCGAGGTTTATCGACTAGAGGGGGGTGAATAGGAGATTATCAAATTTTAACCAATTTGTTACTTAGCATGCAAATGGTGAAGCAGATTAAGGTGAAGCAGCAGAGAATCAAACAATGAACAGCTCAAATGAAGAACAAACACAAAGTAAAGAGCTGAAAACGAAGACAAGAGGATTTAACCCGAAGTTCAAGTTGTTGGCAACAACTCTACGTCTTCGTTTGGAGAGGCTGAGCACTTAGCTCCGAAGACACATAGTCTTCACCTTTTTCTCCTTGAGCTTGTGTCCACTTAGGATCTGCTCAACACTCTTGGTGGATCTTGAGGTGATCCCCGGACCTTCACAAACTTTGGAGGCTGTTCCACAGATTGGAGCTCTTCCAAGACACCTAGCCGGCTAGGAGATGCCAAATCTCCAAGAGTAAAAGCTCAGATCTGCTAGGCTCGAAGAAAATCTGCTCAAATGCTCAATCCAAAGCTCAAATCTCTCAAATGATTTCCTCTCACAAAGGGGATCTCAATGGAGTCAAAGAGGAAAGGGAACACAAGTGGAGAGAGTACTTTTTGCGCAAAGTGTCCTCCCGAGCCCGCAGGGGGTCGGAGGATATTTATAGCCTGTCTGCAGAAAAGAGTCGTTGGACTCAGAGATTCTCTTCCGGTTCAACCGGAAGACGAAACCGGTAGCACCGGGATTCAAACCAACGGCTAGATCTGAAGAACTGAAGATGCACAGCGAAAGGCTTCACCACGAAGGCGGTAGGTCCGGAGGAAAACGTGGTCACACCAGGATGAAGAATATGCTCACCAGAGCAACTTCCAGAAGCGAATCCCGGTTGTGCTGACTTTGAAGGCGGTTGTGCCGGGTATGAAGAAATAGCGCATTCTTCCTCACAGAGAAGAAGAACGGCTCAACCGGAAGCATACCCCGGTACATCCGCTTCAACAAAAGACCTAAGTCCAGAAGATGTTCTCGGTGCAGCCGGAAGACAGAACCGGTGCAACCGCAGACACATGAAGAATAGGACTTAGTCTGAGACAAACTTGGCCCTATGTCCAGAAGAGATTCCCGGTGCAACCGGAAGACAAACCCGGTGCAACCGCGGACAACTCAGGAGGCGACATAGACTAGGGCATCAAACTGACCTAAGTCCAGAGAGGATTCTCGGTGCAACCGGAAGACAATTCCGGTGCAACCGCAGACAAACAAACAGGACTTGGTCTAGGGTACAGAAGCATATCCCGGTAGCACCGGACGCCCGAACCGGTCGTACCGATTTCCGGAATATCAAACTAGGGCAAACCTTAAGCGGCAGGGTTCCCTAACTCTCCAACACAGAGGCCATTCTCGGCAGCACCGGATTCAAGACCGGTTGTGCCGCAACTGAAGCTCTTCAAGGCTGAGACTGTTAAGTCCTCAAACCTTGCATCAGAGGCCAATCCCGGTACAACCGATTCTTCAAACCGGTACAACCGAGAGTCACTGTCTGTGTTTCAAAAAGAGATTTCAAAAGGATTTCTTTGAGATTTGAACTGAGCACTTTTAGGAAAATCCTTCCTAGAGCTTAACTTATCTGACCCCTCTTAATAGGCGGCTTGTCCTATGGACTCAAATGATCTTCGATCATATAAATACTAGAAAATCTCCACTAATCTTCTAGATCCAAGCCTTTCTTCAACATCAATTTTTAGGGGTCGTCATTCATCGGTTAAACCAATTACCTGGAGACTAATCACCTGTGTACACTTAGTTAACCATTAGTCCCTTAATCGTTTGTCATTAATCATCAAAATCCATTAGGGGCACTAGATGTACTTTCAATCCATACTTCTATCGAGGAACAAGTAGCCATATTTCTCCTAGTAGTCAGCCACAACCAAAGGTTTAGGGCTCTACAACCGACGTTTAGAAGATCTATTGAAGTAATTAGTAGGTATTTTAAGGCGGTGCTTTTTGCTGTTGGGGAGTTGCGAGATGAGATGATACAGGCTCCGTCCACTCAAATCCACCCTAAAATTCAACAAAGCACCCGCTTCAATCCGTACTTCAAGGTAAATTATTTTCTTTACAAAAAATCTCATACATGAATAATTTGATACGACTTATGAATAACAAATACTTGTCTTTATTAATTAGGATTGTATTGGAGCAATTGATGGGACTCATGTGCTTGCTAGAGTCCCAAGAAATATCTCAGCTGCCTTTAGGGGTAGAAAAGAGGGGACTACCCAAAATGTCATGGCTGCGGTTGATTTTGATCTAAAGTTTACCTACGTACTTGCAGGGTGGGAGGGGTCAGCTGTAACACCCTAATTTCCGTAACCCAAAAATTTAGGGCTAACAAAAACTTTTTGCCGGTAATGCCGATATAAAATACACCCAATTAAAACTTTATTCCAAATCATATTCCTGCTAAACCCTAAAGCAAAGCGAGCAAAACCGTTCCCTCTGTTCCTGTTCCCTTGATTTCCGCTTCGTCGAAACCCTGCTCTATCCTTAGTCTCCATGCGGGACCGTTCGCCCTTGTGTCCCTGCCACGACAGCCTGAGGCAGCTGCCACAGCCAACTTGCCCTACCGCGACAGCCCATGGCAACCGTTGCCGCTGCCACGTTCTTGCCACGGCAGCCGCCGTTACCCATTTCCTCTACCGCGGCAAGGCCTCTGCCACCGCCGTTACTATCCCTCTTTGCCGCGGCAAGCCGTTCCTGCCGCGACAAGTTTCTGCCGCGCCACCGATCCCCTGCCTCGGCATCTCACAGCAGCTACCGTCGCTGCCATGCCTCTGCCACAGCAACCCCTTCCCCCGCCGCGGCAAGGTCATGCCGCTGTTCCTTTCCGCCGCGACAACCGAGTCCCACCGCGGCAGTACCGCGACAACCTTTCCTCCACTGCGACAGCCCTTCTCCCCGCTACAAACATACTTCCGACATGCATCCCCCTCTCTCCCCCCCCCTGATTCGACGAACGGGCAAAACCCTAAACCACCCTGATATTCGAAAACAGGTGTGTTATTCCGAACCCACTTATATCTGACATGTCTCGAACCTTACACGCATCCTTTAGACCCAACCCCGCTACACGCGCACAGACCCGGATAACCCTAAACACGTAAGATGACGTAACGCCATACACGCGCCGTCTATGCCGCCGCATCGACGGTACCTCACCACCAACACGTCCTAAGCCAACACAAAGGTGTCATCTCGACTCCCAAGTCCCTACCCCATCTTGCCACACTCCGGAACCCTAGTTCCGACCTCCGATACCTCTTCCGTCTTATTTAATCTTTTCTTCCTAAAACCCTCTCCTCTGTTCGATCGATATCCGGCGATGCCCTCACGGCACCTCCCCGCCATCTGTGCCCAAGCACCGTCTTGAGGCTCCGGAGACCTTCCAATTCACTCCCCTCCTTGCCGCACTCCGAAACCCTCGTTTCGACCCCCGATTCCTCTCCCGCTTTATTTAATACTTTCGTTCCTAAAAACCCTAATCGCTAAATCTATCTCTCCCCGGTCTGCCCTAAAAATCCCAAATAAATTTCCGGCAAACCCTAACGATACCCTTGCCTTAAATGTAACATAAAATATAAACGGCCAATGTAAAAATCTTGAATAACAAAATTATTAAATCTTAGGTCAATTTCGGGCGTTGTACTGCAACCCCTACATTTATTTCTCAGAAAATTCTGATAAAATCCCACAACACTCCCCACATTTCCAGGAGCCCAAATATATAAAAATATGGGCAAGTCATATACAGAAATCCGATAAGGCAGGCATCGAGCACCTTTCCCATATTAGCTCCATGCATGAAATCACAGCACCTTTCCTCTGCCAAAGCTGCTACCATTTATGGGAAAGCTACCATACGCTGCACTCACCTCTCTAATCACCCTCCCATCCCATTTAATCCTCTGGCTAGCTCACGTCCACTCTCCACCATGTAAAATGAGGACCTGTCACACCTTGGCATGCATGGTCTGACATGCATGTTACTCCATTCAACACCAAACTTTGCAGAGCCCTCCCTTGAGCCGTCTCAATCCCAGTTGACATGGTTGTGCACGTGGAAAACTCGTTTGGACACGCGTTGGCATGGGCATGCCGCTCTGGACGCGTCCAGTCATGCCACAGCGTGCACCCTCTCTCCCTCTCTGCTCAGGCCATCGTCGGGGCTCATCCTTGCTGCAGTGGCGCCTCAGTACTTCCTCTCTTCTCCCCCACGACCAGTCACTCCATTGCCCAGCTCAGACCTCCATTACTTGCTTCCCTGAGCTATCCCATCACCAGCCTTGACCGAGCCCAGCAGCAGTGGCCAAACCAGCTCGCCGCCGGCCTATAAAAAGAGCTGAACACCTTAGCTTGCCAAGCCTCTCCACAACTGGCCGCCATTACCTACTTCACAAGCTCAGCCGTCGAGTTTCAGCTCCATCCCGCCCCCTCTGTTCCACACCCGAGCATCATCAGCTCCACAAACAAAGACCAGACACCGCCTTCACTCGACCAGCAGCTCACTCTCCTTCCTCCCCATCTCCAGAGCCGCTCCGACCTTCATTACTTGCCCTAGGTCCCGAGGAACAACAGCTGAAGACTCACCTGAGCTTCCCAAGCAACCGAGCCGTGCGCCGCCGGCCACCCAGATTGCTCGGAACAGCGGGAGTAAGCCCCAGTTCTAGGTGCCGCCGCCTTGTTCCGACCAGCCCCTGCCCTGCCGCGCCTGGGTCCGAACGGCGCCGCAGCTCAGAGCAGCTGAAGCCTAACCCCCGACATATATAACTGCCGCCGCCGCAGCCTGGTCCGAGCGGCCGACAGCCCCTGCCGGGTTCACACGCCGCCCTAGCCTCGGCCTGCTCCCATCTCCTCTCACCTCCAGAGCCCCGACCTCCCTCCACCTTCCAACCGCGCCAAAGCCGCCGGGTACCTGAGCTTTCCGTCCAGCCAACTCCAGTACGCCGCCGGACCTCCAACTCCAGTGCGCCGCCAAGCAGAGCAAGCCCCTCAGCTCACTCCCCTCACCTCCCATCTCCAGGGCCCTCCGACCAACCACCGCCCCTGCCGCGCCGGGCCCGAGCTGCACCACCGCATGGTAAGCCGCCGGCCGGACCCCCAGCTCCAGTGCGCCGCCGGCCCCTCCTTTGTTTCCATTTCTGTTTTCTTCTCAGCTCCTCAGCAGCTAAGGTCCACATGCTATTCATTCTAGCTCATTTAACGCACTGGTACAGCCCCTCTTTGCTTTAGGTCCACACGCCGACAGCTCCAATTCTTGTCCCCAGCTCACCTGGCCACTAATTAATCACTCGGTTAACTCCTTAATGCACTGCCTAATCCCTAGTTGCACACACTAGTTCAGCCGATCAAAGCCCTAATGGCGCATTTAGTTGCTGCCCTAATAGCACATTTATCTCTAAGCTAGGTTTTCTTAACTGTTAACACTAATCCAGCCGATTAACACCTAATGGCCAATTTGTTTTCTCACTCCAGTGTTAGTTCTGGAAACCTAGATTTATTCCATGTACTGGATTCGAATGCATTTTCCAATTTAAAACCTTTTCAGAATAAATAGTAGAACAAGGTTTAAAGTAATTCTTTCATTTTTCCTAAACACATATACACCATATACTTGTAATTTTCTTGATGATCAAAACAGAAGGTCCTATACACTGACATGTGAGAATACCACTAGCAGCCCACGAAATCACCAGGATAATAATTGTGATCGCGTAACCTTAATAACATGAGTTCTTTCCCTTGATCTAATGCGTTGTCATTGCATGCGACACCTTCGCGTATACCCCTCATCAAAAACATTCCTTGTCCCCACTGCATTTCTTTTAGTTCTGAAGTCGTAGGTTTAATTCCCATCGTTTGGATCAAATGCCTTTTAGGATTTAAAAGTTTTGCAGGTGTTTGGTAGAGATTAGAACTAGGGTAGCTCCTTAAGCAGTTAATCCCACGTATATAGCTTGAACGCATGCATAAAACCTTTGAACAACCCTAAGTTGAAAATCTACATCCCCATCTTGTTGAATTAAAACATCGGTAACCCCTAAACTCGTTTGAATCAGGAGTTGTTAGTTTAAAACGTAATGAGAATAATTTCCCCATTTAGATACCTCCTATAATCGGCCCCGAGCTAAGTTCTTTCCGGCTAGCGTCATTAAAATGCCCCTGCACCCTACATCTCGTTGGTTGAAAGACTTCTAAACTTAAAAGCTCATCGAGAGTGTTTTTCCCCATTTTAAAATACATCGTCATTTTATGTGACCATTTTGCATATATCTGCCGCCAAAGTTATTCCTTGCCCCATAAACCTAAGGCATGAAATCTGGAAGTCAAAACGTTAACTTAACTTCAGGTATATGCATTCCATGCCCAATCGCTGTCCAAAACCCTAAATCGTAACTCGATCGTTCTAGGGCAAGCACCCTCTTTAGTTCACCGTGTATTTACCGTTTCCTTTGTCATGCTTATTGTCTGATTTTCTTGGAGTTTTTGGATTGCTTCTTATTCGATGCTTTCTCCTGACGCGTAGTTAGCAGAGTGAGGTACGTGCGTCAGGACGAACCGGGATCATCCCGCGTCAGGAACCAAAGCAAGAACTGCCAGGCAAGCAATCTCCCGCCTTGACCATTTCGCATCCTATAATTGTGAAGTATATTTATTTTGATTTCGAAATATGCATGCTATGTTATAAACAATATTTTATGTAGAAGTAATTATGTCCGATAGATGCATATGGACTAGGGTCGAACATCTGATTCCTTGTAACCCTAGAGACCCGTCGGTCGGTTTCCAACCGACGATATACCAAGGTTATAGGCAATAGCCAATGCTTAGCCCTGCTATAGTTAAAATTAAAATTTTGTTTAAACCGGGGATGGGAAAAGCAAAACCCGCGGATAACATATGTTATCCACGGTGATTTTAAATGAAATGTTGCCAAAACCCAAAATGGAGATGGAGATGATTTGGATTCGGGTAGGAAGTAAGGTGGTTTGAAGGGAGACGAAGTAGCTGGAGGCTATTCGGTGATCGATGATAACCTGGAGTCCTACTCGAATCAGTTAAGGACCGAGCCACCGTGCCGCTAAACCAGTTCCCCCACCGTACGTCCACATGTCCTTTATGGGAAGGACTTGACTCGGTAACCCGCCTAATGCTAGGGATCGGACCCGTGGAAAGTAAGAAGTATGTGCTAGGTAGGACGATGGGCCCCTAGAGAATTCTCACGACGCTATTTGTGTCAAGATTCCTAGATGGTGAGGCCAAGGCGGGTGTGAGGATTCGACACAAAGATGAGAATAGTCCCCCTTTAGGATTTGCGATGCAAAATGTGAAGATCGGGTAAAACATCTAGCGGGTTCGACTCTAGTATGACAGCAGGCGAAACGTCTCGTTGTACAAACCCTGGACACATGCGACGCGTAGCATGCCCAGGGGGAACTACATCGTGTGGGTAAAGCCGTACAACCTCTGCAGAGTGTTAAAAATCTATTCGAATAGCCGCGTCCTCGATTATGGACATGAACTGGCACAGCCACACCCAGGCTAGACTAAGTTTTGTTTGCCAAAGTTGGGCAAAGGGATTAAGGACGTGGGCATGATGTGTCCACAGATTTGGGCAATTTAAGCCATGTGTCGGTGGTAAGGAAATTGCCGAAGTAGTCCGCCGTATTGCCGGGAGGGACCGGAATACGGTTTGGTGTTGAAAAACCTAGTTATCTGATAGGTAGAAGCCACCGTTCGATGGGCGGAGCCATAGACGGTGAGTGGAAGCTATCAGGTAATAGGTCAGGAGATGCTTAGCGGTGTTTACCGCGCAAGATGAGAAAGGAAGAGATGTGACGGGATGTTATGGATTTGCTATCAGTTTTTTCCAAACTGCTTTTACAATCTATTATGCAGTATTTACAAATCCAGAACTTACATTTTCCGCACAACTGCCAACATAGGTTAGAGCTGTTCCTTGAAATATTCTTGCATGAATTATAGCCGTATACTCCCCCAATGGGGATTGCTTGCGAGTACATTCAATGTACTCACCTGGCTTGTTGAATTAGCCAGAGGAGGAAGAAGACTTCGATTACGAAGAGGGCGACAGTGAAGCCGAGGGTTAGGACGTTTTCCCCCAGTCAGCTGCCTGTTGGTTCGGCAAGCCAATGGGCTATTGTGGCGCCCCCGATTTTAAGGCCGGGAACTCCCTCGTGATTAATGTATCGGTCCCTGGATCAGTAGCCGATACACACGAGTTAACCTGTATATCATTGTCATACATGCGTAAACAATAGAGTAGACCGATAAGGTCGAAAATCTGATACCTGTAGCCCAACGGCTATAACTTTGCAGCGGAAATCCAACGGAGAGGTGGCCCATCAGTATGCCATACCCGACAGGCAACTGACTGGGGTTACGCCCTAGCTTTCGTGATCGTAAGCTTATCCTCGGATGTTGCTGTCCTCTTCGTCTGGCCAAATCAACAAGCCAGGTGAGTACATTGAATGTACTCGCAAGCTATTCCCACAGGAAGAAATATACAGCAATATTTCATGCAGGGAATAGATCAAGGGATAGCTCTACCCTAAGTTGCAGTTGTGCGGAAATGCAAGTTCTTGTTCGAAATACAGAATAGTAGATTCAAAGGCATTTTCGAAATCAAATACGTCTCTGTCGAGACAGTATTCGGTGCTGGTCAATCCAGCAGAACAGTCATCACTAGAGGTCCTTACAACCTACCCGCGCTGCCTCCGCACGGCCCGGGCTAGGCTTCTTCTTCCGCAGTTCCTCGCTACCAGACTGTAGCTTAAACTGCTCACTGTGGGCACATCATGCCCACGTCCTTAATCCCATTTCCTAGCTTTCACAAACAAAACTCAGTCTAACCAGTGTGTGGCCTCACCAGTTCATGTCCATGACCGAGGACGCGGCTATTCGAATAGTTTTAACCCTCTGCAGAGGTGGTACAGCTTTACCCACAAGATGTAGTTCGCCCTGGGTATACTATGCATCGTATACTGACAGGACTAGTACAACGAGACCCTTCTTCCGTGTTCACGCCAGAGCCGGACTCGCTAGGAGGACTACCCGACCCTCTGCCTCTCAATTGACAGAAATGGGACTCTCCCCCTTTGTGTCGGACCATGTTCCACGTACCTTGTAGGACTCTACTGAGCTTTACCCTCACAATACGGTGAGACCCATGAAGAGCTTTTCCCCTACTCAGTCCCGTGGAGATCCTCTAGGGATTCTACGGATCCACTAGCACTTCAACCTAACTTCCCACGATTCCGGGCTCCGGCATTAGACGGGGTACCAGGTCCAGTCCTTCCCATAGAGGACATGTGGACGTACGGTGGGGGAACTGATTCAGCGGCACTTAGGTTCGGTCCTTAACTGATTCGAGCAGGACTCCTTATCCAACCATCTCCTCGGGTAGCAACCGGCTACCCGGCTATTTCCTTTCTCATGTAGCGACCGGCTACTTTACCACCTCCAAACTCCCTTAGCATTCCTGCCTGAATCCCAATCCTCCATCACTTTCATTTGGGATTTTAGCAAACCTTTCATTTTAAAAGATTTCCCTCGGAATGTATAACAAACCGAGGGTTTTGATCCCAAACCCATCGTATCGTTAAAACTTAGTTTTTACTACAGCAGGGCTAAGCACGGCTAATGCCTATATTCCTACTTAGTTGGTCGGTCGAATATCGACCGACTAAATGTTCCTAGGGTTACAAGGATTGGATTTCAGAAACCTACCTCACATGCAATTACTCGGCATAACTACCCTAGCATAAAATAACGTCGATATCAACATAGCATGCAGTTTTGCAAACAAAATACTTAATGTTCATAAGTATGGGATTCAACATGATCAAAGTGGGAATGCTTGCCTGGCAATATCGGCCGAAGCTCGGTCTTGGACCTGGTTCAGTAATCATCCGGATTCCTCTGCGCGATAACTCCTAACGTTGTATCTACACGTCGAAAAGAACAGCGAATAAATCAACGAGCCAAGGAAGAACCAAATAACATTGAATCAGAAATTTCAGCACATGAAATCATAACGCTCTTGACGACTGTTTGATTCTAAGACTACAAGGAATAAAGGGCGCGGAAGTGGCTTGCTGTCGCGGCAGGAGCAAGGTGGCGGCGACGGAGCTTGGCACGGCAGGAGTTAGGCAGCAGGGACAAGGTTTTGCTGCGGTAGGAATAATGTGGCGACGGTAGCGGCTTGCCGTGGCAGAGGAAAGTGGCAACGGCAGTTGCCGCAGCGGGAGAGAGGCTGTCGCGGCGTTGCCACGGTAGGGCATCGCTTGTCGCGGTGGGGACTGGATTGTCGCGGCAGTGAATGGCTTGCCGCGATGATGCCGCGGTGGACAAAAAGGGCTGTCGCGGCGGGGTACTGTCATGGTGACGGAGAGGTTGCCGCGACAGGGCAAAGGGGCTGCAACAGTAGCTTGCCGCGATGAAAGAAGTAGATGCCGTGGCGGCAGGGCTTTTAGAATAGAAGAATCGGGCTTTGGGTTATCCGGATAAACGTAGCTACCATAAGTTCCGGACGCGTTAGGGTTTTAGGGCTTTCGGTTTTGGGAAGGAAGGTGGAACCCTAAGTACTTGTCTCCTAATCATGGAATAATAACAACTTAAATGGTTTGAGGTTTATTCAGCTTAATTCACGAGTCCCTCGAGGTCTTTAGACTTAACAGAAACGTCGGGATCCTTATTTATAAACCCTTGGTCATCGTCTAGGTACTTAGTTAAACCTCGGTTCACACGGATTGATGGATCGCACTCATAAGGGAACCTAAGGATTCTTCGCAAGGTTGGAAACCGGTCGATTAAGCTATCCGATGATTGAGCAATGTTCTCACTAACGTTGCACTGAGGCATAATACTTTAATTAATCAGTTAAGCTCAGCAGCTGCGTTAGTTTCCATCGCTGTAGCTAATTAACTAACTAACTAGCTAACTGACTAACTAGCTTATTGACTAGCTAGCTCACTAACTTACTAACTAATCAACTAATTAACTAATAATTTAACTAACTAGCTGACTATCTAACAAATTAACTAACTAATTACCTTAGCTGATTAACCAATTAATTAATCAATCAGCTAATTAACTAATTAGCACATTAACTGATTAACTAACTGCTACTACTGGTGAACTCATTAACTAACTAACTGCTTTAGGGTTTAAGCGACTCGCTAACAGGTAACCAGTTCTTGATTATTTAGCGAACTCGGTTACTACCATCAAGAAATCAGACAGAGAACTGCTGAGGAGAGGAGACGAGGGTGAGGGCGCAGCTCACCGGCAGCAGAAAAGGCAGCAAGGGCACCGCAGAGGGGAGGTCAGGGGACCGGTTTGGCGGTTAGGGATTTCCCCGGCGAAGGCAGCTGCGCCGGTGGCGGCTCTGGTTGCTGGCGGCCTCGTCGAGCGGGGCCGGGAGTAGCAGATCAGAGGAGGTGAAGGGGAAGCCGGCGGCCAGGCGGAGCTAGGCCGGTGCTCGGCTGAGATGAGGGTCCGGCGGCGGGGGTACTTACTGGCGGCGGGGCTCTGGCACGAAGGAAGGGAAGGCGAGCGGCGTGGGGAGGCAAGGTCTGGCCGTGTGTGACGTCCCCGGTTTTTAAGCCGGGAACTCCCTCGTGATCACTGTACCGGTCCCTGGATCAGTAGCCGATACACACGAGTTAACCTGTATATCATTGTCATACATGCGTAAAACAATTAAATAGACCGTTAAGGTCGATAATCTGATACCTTTAGCCCAACGGCTATAAACTTGCAGCGGAAATCCAACGGAGAGGTGGCCCATCAGTAAGCCATACCCGACAGGCAACTGACTGGGGATTTCACCCTAGCGTTCGCGTCTGTAATCTTATCTTCAGGTCCGATGTCTTCTTCGTCTGGCCAAATCAACAAGCCAGGTGAGTACATTGAATGTACTCGCAAGCTATTCCCACAGGAGGGATTATACGACAATATTTCATGCAGGGGTGTAATCAAGGAATAGCTCTTAACCTAAGTTGATCATTGTGCGGAAAAGTAAGTTCTTAATTTAAATACTTGAATAGTAGATTCAAAAGCAATTTAGTAAAACTGTTTGAAGTAAAATGAACAGAATCCTCCCGAGGTAGACCCGGCTACCTCCTTACAATCCTCGAGATAGCTCAGACCATATTACCCTGGGCAACATGTCTAGCTTCTCGGTACCACACTCGACTGACACTATCCTGGATAGCTCAGCGAGTGCCCCTGGCTCAGCCCGTGTATCCCGTATCACACGGCTAGCCTACTCCTCCGGCAATTCCTTGCTACCAGCCTGTAGCGTAAATTGCCCTCTGTGGACACATCATGCCCACGTCCTTAATCCCTTTTCCCATGCTTTCGCAAACAACACTTAGTCTAACCAGTGTGTGGCCTTGCCAGTTCATGTCCATAACCGAGGACGCGGCTATTCGAATAGTTTTTAACACTCTGCAGAGGTTGTACGGCTTTACCCACAAGATGTAGGTCACCCCGGGGCATACCGGGCCCAGGTATACCACCAAGGTTACTACAACGAGACCTTCGCCCGCTTCCATACTAGAGTTGGACCCGCTAGGTGAATACCCAAGTTTGCATGTCCTGGACATCAAATTGGGGCTCTCCACCTTTGTGTCGTATCAGCACCTCCCGCCTAGCGTAGGTGGATCCTCTAGGACTTAAAACACCTAGCACTAACTCCCTACTTCCCACGGGTCCAAACCCTAATACTTGCCGGGGTACTAAGCCAAGTCCTTCCCATAAAGGACATGTGGACGTACGGTAATGGAACCGGTTTAGCGGCACTTAGGCTCGGTCCTTAACTGATTCGAGCGAGACTCCATTTCCTCAACCCACGATCGTTCCCGGACGACCGTGCCATCATCAATTCCTCTACAGCCCCTGGCTGCCCTTAATACTCTCGCCCGAATCCAAATCATCTCCTCTTTTCTTTTGATTTGTGATAAACCTTTATTTGTGAAAGTCACCTCGGACAGCATATGCCATCCGAGGGTTTGTTTTCCCATATCCCAACGGGATGTTTAAAACTTGGTTTTTGACTATAGCAGGGCTAAGCATGGTTAACACCTATAACCTTAATTATTCGACGGTCGAGAGTCAACCGCTGAATATACCTAGGGTTACAAGGAAGGATATTCGGACCTAGGTATCTTGCAACTAATGGGTATAACTACCTCTACATAAAATATCGTTTATAATCACATAGCATGCAGAGTTCGTAAACAAAATATTCATAACTTTGCATATATGGGATTTCGACATGATCAAAGTGGGAAAGCTTGCCTGGCAATATTGTTCCGGTCTTGGTCTTGAATCTGATTCATCAGTTGTCCGAGTTCCTCCGCGCGACAATTCCTAACGTTGTATCTACACGTCGAAAAGAACGGCGAATAAATCAACGAGGCAAGGAAGAACCAAATACATTGAATTAGAAACTTCAGCACATGAAATCATAACGCTCTTGACAACTATTAGATTCTAAGGAGCTACAGGAAATAAACAGGGCGCGGAGATGGCTCGCTGCCGCGGTAGGAGTAAAGGTGGCAGGCGACGATAGCTCGACACGGCAAGGGATTAGGCGGCAACGACAAGGTTTTGCTGCGGTAGGAGCAATGCGGCGACGGTAGAGGCTTGCCATGGCGGAGGAAAGGTGGCAACGGCAGTTGCCGCGGCGGGAGAGAGGCTGTCGCGGCGCTGCCACGGTAGGGCATAGCTTGCCGCGGCGGGGAACTGGCTTGTCGCGGCAGAGGATGGTTTGCCGCGGTGCTGTCGCGGTGGACAAAAAGGGCTGTCGCGGCGGGGAGAGACTGTCGCGGCGGGGCAGGGCGCTGCGACAGGAGCTTGCCGCGACAGAAGAAATAGCTGTCGTGGTGGCAGGGCTTTTGGAATAATGGGGTCGGATGCTTTAGGATATCCTGACAAAACATCTACCTTAAGTTCTTGTCGCGTTAGGGTTTCAGGGGTCCTCGGAGAACATACGATTACGTTCGCCGTCAGGGTTGTCCGGGTTGTATACGTGTAACAACTTTTGGGATCTCGGATAACCTGGTTTGTTGGGGGTTAAGGTCTAAAGGACACAACTAAGGTTTTGATTTTTGGACGAACGGTGGAACCCTGAGTACTTGTCTCAGCATGCAATAATGATGGCTTAAGAGGACTTAGGCTCAATCAGCTTAGCTTACAAGAACCAGATTTACCCTAGGCAATCCTTATATACGTACATAAAATAAAGACGCGTTAAGCTGATTTATTTTGGAGCTACACTGGACGAACGTATATAGCATATGCATAGTTCTAAAAGGGGAGACAGGAAATACTCTGAGCTAGTCTTTATTGCGAACTATTTGCGCAACCTCAAAATAGAAACCCTGTTGAGCTAAAGGATTGGATCAGGCTTTTCTAGCTCTGATTCTACCGAGTCTAGCACGTAACGGACCGCAGGGATTCAAGAGTCGACTGCAAAGGCACGTTCCGACAGAAATTAACAACGACGTTAAAGTTGGTTAATACCACGTGCAATAGTTAATTCAAAGTGGTTAGCCGATCATTGGGCAACGTCTTCACTAACGTTGCACTGGAGTCTGATTAATTACTGTCGCTCACCTCCCGACGCGTTATCTAACTGCTTTAATCGGCTCAATATTAATCAACTAATTAACTAACAATTTAACTAACTACTAACTAACTAATTCATTAATTAACTAGATAATGTACTAACGAGTTAGCTAATTAACCAACTAGCTAACCAACCAACTAGCGAGCTAACTGACCAGCTAATTAATTGACTAACCTAACTAGCTAACTAACTATCTACTTATTAATTAACTAACTAGCTAGTTAACTAATTAACTAGATCACTAACTCACTAACTAATCAGCTACTAACTAATTAACCAATCAACTAATTTAACTAACTAACCACTGATCAGCTAATTGACTAACTGGCTATAGGCTGCCGGTGTGTGTACTAATGGCTGAGGAGAGTTGAAGAGAAATAGAAGACTAAAATAGCTACACACGCTACAGTGCTGGTAGCTTTAGACATTACGTTGAGGAGTAAACAGCAGAGAGCGGTGGCGAGCTGGAGCTAGTAGCTTACAAAGGAAAAAGAAAGGGGGCTCGGGAGGTGGGGCTGGCGGCGCACTGGCTCCGGCTCACTCGGCGGCGGCGCTGCCTGGACCAGGCGTGGCAGGGGCGGAGGCTTGGAAGCTCGGCTGTTGAGGGCACTCGGGAGCTGCGATTTCCTCTGCTGCTGAGCTCGGGAAGCTGATGAACCGGGATGGCTGTAGAAGAGTTGAGCTCGGGAGGAGAGTGTGGAGCAAGAGGGAGCTCGGGTGTGGCTTTAATGGCGCGGATGGGCTCGGCTCAGCTGAAGGACAGGAGCTCGTGGAGCAGCACAGCTCGGTTATGGGGAAGAACAGCAGAGGAGAGAGAGAGGAAGATGGGGAAGAAAATGGCTCTGGAGTGGAGCTTGGAGCTTAGGGAGAGGCCGGACTGGAAGCAAGGAGGAGGGTGAGCCGGCGACTTGGATGGGGTGAGAGCTCGGGTGGAGATTGGGGAAGAAGATGGTTCAAGCTAGAGGAGGGAGAATGGGGAGATTGGCTCAGGGAGAAGGAGATGGAGAGCTCGTGTGTGCTACTAACTTGGTTCGTGCTGTGTTGAATGAGGAAGGAGAAGAGGAAACCAGGGGAAAATATATAGGGAAAGGATGAAGCTGCATCGGCCGGGGAAGAAATTTACCAGGGGAGGTGATGGCCAGAGTGAGCTTGCGAGAGAAACAGAGAAGAACATGGGCAGCTGGCTTTGAATTGATGTGTGAGGGTGAGGTGACTGATGCTAGCTGCATGGGAAATTAGGCACCGATTCTGAGCTGGCAGTGCTGCGTGTTCAAAAGAGACAGTGCTCAGGAGGTGATGGCCAGTGCTGTAGCTATAGGGAAAGTTGGACCTTGAGTTGTGTTGGTCCAATAGCAGGGAAGCAGCGGGTGAATTTGACGTGGACTAGAGAGAAAAGAAATGGGAGACTGTGAGTAGGAGGGACAGCTCGGAATTTAATGCCAGAGAGATAATAGGAAAGGGTGAAAAGGGATAGATATTTTATATCTAGTATGGTAACCTGGTAGAGATGGGAAAGATATTTTTGTGACATGTGGTAAGGAGGGGAAAAATACTCGTGGTGGTTATGGGTTTTACCGGGAAAGACAAAATAGGGTTTGGGGTGTATGTGCCCACATACACTTGGGAAGATTGGATCTAAATAGGAAGAAAATAATCCGGGAGCTCGGATTTAGGGTTTCGGAAGAATTGAAATTCTAAGCAGACGGAACTGGTCGGAAACTAGGGTTAGGGTTTTCGAAGCGCGACAAGATGAGGCAGAGACACGGGGCTCGAGATAGGACGTTTATCTCGGCTTGGGGCGTGTGGGTGACGAGGTACCGCTGACACGTCAGCGTATACTATGCGGGTGTTGAACGGAGTTGTCCGCGTCGTCGGACGAAGGTTCGGGGAAATAGGGTTTTGACTAACCGGTGGTCGATAGGGGTAAGGACTAGGGTTTTCGTACTTGGCATTTAACTGTACCAAGATTTGAACTAAAGCTTTAATTGGGCGTGCTTTCGGCTGACATTGTTAACGAAAAAGTTTTTGTTAGCCCTAATTTTCGGGCTTTGGAAAATCAGGGTGTGACAAACCTACCCCCCTTAAAAGGAATCTCGTCCCCGAGATTCAGACAGAATAGAAGAAAAAACGGAGAAGAATAGCATGGGTCTGCTGCTACAGAGAGTTTGCACAGATCCAGCGCAGGTCCTTCATCCTATTTCTCTAGACTACCCCCCTTAAGGAAAAGGCTATTGCCTTTACAATAGGGTTTTATTGACATCTCTTTTGGGATGTGCCGATTCTTCGAAATACAGGGTTCTGTGGTGAACATCGGGGGTGTGTCCGGGCTTTGTGCTCTTCCTTAGCATCGAAGGGGTTCGCTTGTTCCTCGCTGGAGTTCTGGGTACTTCTTGTCTGTAGCTTCAGATTGTGGCGGAGCGTCTTCGGTGTCGACTCGCGGTAGTTGTGCCTTGAAAGTGGAGTTCCGAGGCATCTTAGGGCATTGACGGACGAAGTGTCCAAGTTCTTCGCAAAAGTAACAGGTATCATTCCTGGGGTTTTTGTTAAGGGCGGCGGAAAATTTGAGGTGGGTCTTGTTCTTCTGGAAATCTTGTTTGTCCCAGCTGTTGAGTTGAGATGCTGGGGGTGCTTTCCGTTTGTGGGGATGACTGACGACTTCGAAGGATTGTCTCTTCCCATGGCGAGATCGTTTGCGAGGGTTCTCCGGGTCGTGCTGCTTGTTATTCCTTCGTTTCCGAGTGTTGATTAGGTCGCGGTGTTCATTTCTGGCCGAGTTCACAAGATCTCGAAGGGTGGTTGTTATTACGGGTTCCATAGGGCATTGTGCTGGAACGTGGTCGTATGCCTCACAGAGGTAACAGGTGACTTGGCTCATCAGGCATTCTTCATTCAGGTGGGTGGTGTTACAGTCGGAGCAGTTGTCGGGGCATTGCTTCCTGAAGTGTCCCTTTTCACCACATCGTGAGCAAGCGTGTGGATTAACTGGTTTCTTGAGGGGGCATTTGAAGACATGATGGCCAGGTTGATCGCAAAGGAAACATCTTCCCTTGGCTATTTTATCAACATCTTGACGTGGTTCATCTTTTTCTGCCGTCTTTTGTTGGTAAGATGAAGCCGTAGCTTCAGGTGTTGACTGAGATGGCCCGTCAGAGGAATGAGGTGGATCCAAACTCTGTACTGGGGGGATTTCTTCTCTTTGATCACTTGACTTGTCCATCCTGTAATCTTTTTTGTTTCCAGATGTTAATCGTCGCGTCAAGGAAAAGGGGGAAAAGCAATTAGATAAGAGGGAAATAGCATGGGGTATTGGTATCGCACAAGAGCAATCATCAATGTATGGCGATGCCATTGCGATTGGGGAATAGCCCACCAAGACGCAAATAAAACTGCGAGAAGAACCAATATAGCACACACATATATAGGTGTCTAGAGGCACTTATCATACCCATACATCGTGCTTGAGGCACAGGGTCTAGGTATAAGCAACATTATAACAAAACACATAAAATGACAAGAAGACCGACATGAACCTATCCATACGCCTAGGGGCGTATCGAGCAGGCGCACCTTAATACTGAAGGGAGTAAATTTCTTGGGTAAGCATCAAAACAAGAAAAACACACATAAAACTAGTGGCACGAAGGGGGCTAACTCAACCTCGAGGTGCCTCAACTATTTGGCCTAGAATAGACGGGTAGCACGGGGCGGAGCCGTTCTGCCACGGAGATTTTCGTCCTCTGAGGAGGGGAAGAGCTCTAGGAGGTGCTGTTGTTCCTGGCGGCGGAGGCTTCCTCCGGGTGTCATCATTCTTGACAGTGGCAACTCGTCGGCTTCGGAAGCATGTGCAGACGGTACTGAGGGGTCGCTGGGGCAAGGCGGAGAATCGAGGCTGTTGAGCGACATGATCCAGGAGTCTGCCAGCTGGGTAATCAAGTCGTGCTGGGCGGCGATGTAGCGGTTGGCGTGGGCCACTGCCGCGTCTTCTTCTTGCTGTGCGTCGGTGAACACGGCGTCTCCTACAGGGGCACGAATGGGGTAGAGGAGATAAGCACGCTGGTTCGCGTTAGGAATCTGGTAGTGCAGGCAAGAGATAGCTTCCATCGCAGCCATTTGGATGGCCATCGGAGAAGTAGGCACGGTTTTCCCGATGAAGCGGAGGGGGAAAACTCGGTTGGTGGCGGCTGGGTAGATATGAACTTCTGCCCAGAATTCATGCAAGGAGCAGGAGGCACTCCCCAGGTACACACGGTACACGGGGCGTAGTGTTGCTCCAAGGATCTGTTGAACCATGGACCAAAGAATAGCTGGAAATCCGGTGAACTCTGCGGCAATAGTCATTTGCAGTATGGCGCCACGGGACGACATGCTTATCAGGAAGGTTGGGCAGGAAAAGGAGTACTACGGCTAAGTATTTTGCTGGCGAAATTGGGTGCTTGGATGACAAGGGAGAAGTGGCACGAGTGTGCCTCACAAGAGCGGAGATGGCGCTTTATATAGCCTCTTGGCAACATGGAGGTCAATGAGAGTTTCAAGAAAGGATTGCCTCGGGATACGACGGAGGCTCGCGTCTTATCCGGTCGGTGGCTTACAGGCGAACGAGGTCAAAGTTGTCAGGGGAAATCAACATCAGGCTGACAGCGAGAGGAGATTTCGGAGAGAATCCAGGAAAATGTGTTTGACGGAGGGGGCGACAGGGCTTGTTTAGTCGGAAGATGAGGTAAGACTTATTGACTACTCAACAGTGGAGGTGACTGCTACATGCGTCGGAAGACGTATGTGCAGGTCACATTTTTCAAACAAACCAGGAAACATGGAATAGCAAATGCGTCGCAAAGAACATCGTTGAGTATCATATATATACCGCAGAAGGCGTCTAGCACTCTAACTAGGGAGGGGTACCTATCTCGCTGTTCGCGACGAGCGAGGTCTAGGAACCTAGCCTTAGGGGTTTAATCTACTTGGTCGATACCTGGGGTCGCTGTCCTCGGTGGAGCATCAGTGTCACATGCTGACGGGTCTCTTCCACTTGGTGCAGTGTTTCCTTCACGAACGTCCACACTCTTGATGTCATGAGTCGGAAAGGTTGAAGTGTTGGTATCGACCCGTTAGTGGCGAGTCTTGACGAGTGTCTTGGATGGCGTGACGACGCAATTCTTCTTGGTCTTCGGTAGGGTTGGCGGATTCTTGCTTCATCAGTAAAGGTCTCGTTACTTACTTTGCTAGAATAGTCTAAATGCTTGAAGTAGACGAGAGAATAGGGAAAATTCTGTGTTTCTCTTAGAGCAACATAGGTAAGAGGAGAACTAAGAGAGTTGCGAAGATAGAACCCACACTTATAATAAGTTTGTATATTTATGAAAATATTATTTTCACCTAGGGTTTACATCTAACGTCCGTGCTAACTAGGGTTAATCTACAGTCAGTATGGCTCTGATACCAAGCTGTGACGTCCCCCGGTTTTTAAGCCGGGAACTCCCTCGTGATCACTGTACCGGTCCCTGGATCAGTAGCCGATACACACGAGTTAACCTGTATATCATTGTCATACATGCGTAAAACAATTAAATAGACCGTTAAGGTCGATAATCTGATACCTTTAGCCCAACGGCTATAAACTTGCAGCGGAAATCCAACGGAGAGGTGGCCCATCAGTAAGCCATACCCGACAGGCAACTGACTGGGGATTTCACCCTAGCGTTCGCGTCTGTAATCTTATCTTCAGGTCCGATGTCTTCTTCGTCTGGCCAAATCAACAAGCCAGGTGAGTACATTGAATGTACTCGCAAGCTATTCCCACAGGAGGGATTATACGACAATATTTCATGCAGGGGTGTAATCAAGGAATAGCTCTTAACCTAAGTTGATCATTGTGCGGAAAAGTAAGTTCTTAATTTAAATACTTGAATAGTAGATTCAAAAGCAATTTAGTAAAACTGTTTGAAGTAAAATGAACAGAATCCTCCCGAGGTAGACCCGGCTACCTCCTTACAATCCTCGAGATAGCTCAGACCATATTACCCTGGGCAACATGTCTAGCTTCTCGGTACCACACTCGACTGACACTATCCTGGATAGCTCAGCGAGTGCCCCTGGCTCAGCCCGTGTATCCCGTATCACACGGCTAGCCTACTCCTCCGGCAATTCCTTGCTACCAGCCTGTAGCGTAAATTGCCCTCTGTGGACACATCATGCCCACGTCCTTAATCCCTTTTCCCATGCTTTCGCAAACAACACTTAGTCTAACCAGTGTGTGGCCTTGCCAGTTCATGTCCATAACCGAGGACGCGGCTATTCGAATAGTTTTTAACACTCTGCAGAGGTTGTACGGCTTTACCCACAAGATGTAGGTCACCCCGGGGCATACCGGGCCCAGGTATACCACCAAGGTTACTACAACGAGACCTTCGCCCGCTTCCATACTAGAGTTGGACCCGCTAGGTGAATACCCAAGTTTGCATGTCCTGGACATCAAATTGGGGCTCTCCACCTTTGTGTCGTATCAGCACCTCCCGCCTAGCGTAGGTGGATCCTCTAGGACTTAAAACACCTAGCACTAACTCCCTACTTCCCACGGGTCCAAACCCTAATACTTGCCGGGGTACTAAGCCAAGTCCTTCCCATAAAGGACATGTGGACGTACGGTAATGGAACCGGTTTAGCGGCACTTAGGCTCGGTCCTTAACTGATTCGAGCGAGACTCCATTTCCTCAACCCACGATCGTTCCCGGACGACCGTGCCATCATCAATTCCTCTACAGCCCCTGGCTGCCCTTAATACTCTCGCCCGAATCCAAATCATCTCCTCTTTTCTTTTGATTTTGTGATAAACCTTTATTTGTGAAAGTCACCTCGGACAGCATATGCCATCCGAGGGTTTGTTTTCCCATATCCCAACGGGATGTTTAAAACTTGGTTTTTGACTATAGCAGGGCTAAGCATGGTTAACACCTATAACCTTAATTATTCGACGGTCGAGAGTCAACCGCTGAATATACCTAGGGTTACAAGGAAGGATATTCGGACCTAGGTATCTTGCAACTAATGGGTATAACTACCTCTACATAAAATATCGTTTATAATCACATAGCATGCAGAGTTCGTAAACAAAATATTCATAACTTTGCATATATGGGATTTCGACATGATCAAAGTGGGAAAGCTTGCCTGGCAATATTGTTCCGGTCTTGGTCTTGAATCTGATTCATCAGTTGTCCGAGTTCCTCCGCGCGACAATTCCTAACGTTGTATCTACACGTCGAAAAGAACGGCGAATAAATCAACGAGGCAAGGAAGAACCAAATACATTGAATTAGAGACTTCAACATATGAAATCATAACGCTCTTGACAACTATTAGATTCTAAGGGCTACAAGAAATAAACAGGGCGCGGAGATGGCTCGCTGCCGTGGTAGGAGTAAAGTGGTAGGCGACGATAGCTCGACGCGGTAGGAGTTAGGCAGCAGGGACAAGGTTTTGCTGCGGTAGGAGCAATGCGGCGACGGTAGAGGTTTACCATGGCGGAGGAAAGGTGGCAACGGCAGTTGCCGCGGCGGGAGAGAGGCTGTCGCGGCGCTGCCACGGTAGGGCATAGCTTGCCGCGGCGGGGAACTGGCTTGTCGCGGCAGAGGATGTTGCCGCGGTGCTGTCGCGGTGGACAAAAAGGGCTGTCGCGGCGGGGAGAGACTGTCGCGGCGGGGCAGGGCGCTGCGACAGGAGCTTGCCGCGACAGAAGAAATAGCTGTCGTGGTGGCAGGGCTTTTGGAATAATGGGGTCGGATGCTTTAGGATATCCTGACAAAACATCTACCTTAAGTTCTTGTCGCGTTAGGGTTTCAGGGGTCCTCGGAGAACATACGATTACGTTCGCCGTCAGGGTTGTCCGGGTTGTATACGTGTAACAACTTTTGGGATCTCGGATAACCTGGTTTGTTGGGGGTTAAGGTCTAAAGGACACAACTAAGGTTTTGATTTTTGGACGAACGGTGGAACCCTGAGTACTTGTCTCAGCATGCAATAATGATGGCTTAAGAGGACTTAGGCTCAATCAGCTTAGCTTACAAGAACCAGATTTACCCTAGGCAATCCTTATATACGTACATAAAATAAAGACGCGTTAAGCTGATTTATTTTGGAGCTACACTGGACGAACGTATATAGCATATGCATAGTTCTAAAAGGGGAGACAGGAAATACTCTGAGCTAGTCTTTATTGCGAACTATTTGCGCAACCTCAAAAATAGAAACCCTGTTGAGCTAAAGGATTGGATCAGGCTTTTCTAGCTCTGATTCTACCGAGTCTAGCACGTAACGGACCGCAGGGATTCAAGAGTCGACTGCAAAGGCACGTTCCGACAGAAATTAACAACGACGTTAAAGTTGGTTAATACCACGTGCAATAGTTAATTCAAAGTGGTTAGCCGATCATTGGGCAACGTCTTCACTAACGTTGCACTGGAGTCTGATTAATTACTGTCGCTCACCTCCCGACGCGTTATCTAACTGCTTTAATCGGCTCAATATTAATCAACTAATTAACTAACAATTTAACTAACTACTAACTAACTAATTCATTAATTAACTAGATAATGTACTAACGAGTTAGCTAATTAACCAACTAGCTAACCAACCAACTAGCGAGCTAACTGACCAGCTAATTAATTGACTAACCTAACTAGCTAACTAACTATCTACTTATTAATTAACTAACTAGCTAGTTAACTAATTAACTAGATCACTAACTCACTAACTAATCAGCTACTAACTAATTAACCAATCAACTAATTTAACTAACTAACCACTGATCAGCTAATTGACTAACTGGCTATAGGCTGCCGGTGTGTGTACTAATGGCTGAGGAGAGTTGAAGAGAAATAGAAGACTAAAATAGCTACACACGCTACAGTGCTGGTAGCTTTAGACATTACGTTGAGGAGTAAACAGCAGAGAGCGGTGGCGAGCTGGAGCTAGTAGCTTACAAAGGAAAAAGAAAGGGGGCTCGGGAGGTGGGGCTGGCGGCGCACTGGCTCCGGCTCACTCGGCGGCGGCGCTGCCTGGACCAGGCGTGGCAGGGGCGGAGGCTTGGAAGCTCGGCTGTTGAGGGCACTCGGGAGCTGCGATTTCCTCTGCTGCTGAGCTCGGGAAGCTGATGAACCGGGATGGCTGTAGAAGAGTTGAGCTCGGGAGGAGAGTGTGGAGCAAGAGGGAGCTCGGGTGTGGCTTTAATGGCGCGGATGGGCTCGGCTCAGCTGAAGGACAGGAGCTCGTGGAGCAGCACAGCTCGGTTATGGGGAAGAACAGCAGAGGAGAGAGAGAGGAAGATGGGGAAGAAAATGGCTCTGGAGTGGAGCTTGGAGCTTAGGGAGAGGCCGGACTGGAAGCAAGGAGGAGGGTGAGCCGGCGACTTGGATGGGGTGAGAGCTCGGGTGGAGATTGGGGAAGAAGATGGTTCAAGCTAGAGGAGGGAGAATGGGGAGATTGGCTCAGGGAGAAGGAGATGGAGAGCTCGTGTGTGCTACTAACTTGGTTCGTGCTGTGTTGAATGAGGAAGGAGAAGAGGAAACCAGGGGAAAATATATAGGGAAAGGATGAAGCTGCATCGGCCGGGGAAGAAATTTACCAGGGGAGGTGATGGCCAGAGTGAGCTTGCGAGAGAAACAGAGAAGAACATGGGCAGCTGGCTTTGAATTGATGTGTGAGGGTGAGGTGACTGATGCTAGCTGCATGGGAAATTAGGCACCGATTCTGAGCTGGCAGTGCTGCGTGTTCAAAAGAGACAGTGCTCAGGAGGTGATGGCCAGTGCTGTAGCTATAGGGAAAGTTGGACCTTGAGTTGTGTTGGTCCAATAGCAGGGAAGCAGCGGGTGAATTTGACGTGGACTAGAGAGAAAAGAAATGGGAGACTGTGAGTAGGAGGGACAGCTCGGAATTTAATGCCAGAGAGATAATAGGAAAGGGTGAAAAGGGATAGATATTTTATATCTAGTATGGTAACCTGGTAGAGATGGGAAAGATATTTTTGTGACATGTGGTAAGGAGGGGAAAAATACTCGTGGTGGTTATGGGTTTTACCGGGAAAGACAAAATAGGGTTTGGGGTGTATGTGCCCACATACACTTGGGAAGATTGGATCTAAATAGGAAGAAAATAATCCGGGAGCTCGGATTTAGGGTTTCGGAAGATTTGAAATTCTAAGCAGACGGAACTGGTCGGAAACTAGGGTTAGGGTTTTCGAAGCGCGACAAGATGAGGCAGAGACACGGGGCTCGAGATAGGACGTTTATCTCGGCTTGGGGCGTGTGGGTGACGAGGTACCGCTGACACGTCAGCGTATACTATGCGGGTGTTGAACGGAGTTGTCCGCGTCGTCGGACGAAGGTTCGGGGAAATAGGGTTTTGACTAACCGGTGGTCGATAGGGGTAAGGACTAGGGTTTTCGTACTTGGCATTTAACTGTACCAAGATTTGAACTAAAGCTTTAATTGGGCGTGCTTTCGGCTGACATTGTTAACGAAAAAGTTTTTGTTAGCCCTAATTTTCGGGCTTTGGAAAATCAGGGTGTGACACCGTGGGGAGCTGGCGGCATGCGGACTAAGGAGGGAAGGTGGGGATCCGGCGACGAGAGCGGCGGATCTGCCGGAGGCCACGGCGGCGGGCGGAGAAGCTTGAAGGCGGCTCAGATCCGAGCTCGAGGGGGGGGCGGTGCGCCGGGGCAGGGAATCTCGTCGGCGGCCGGTTGGGCGGCGGCTGTTCCTGGTGGTTGCTGGAGCGGCGAGGTACAGGGGGCCGGGAAAAAGGGGTGCGGCGGAGGCAGATGCCGGCGTCTTGGGTGACGGGGATGGCGGTGGTGCTCAGTGGCAGATAGAGGGAGAGCACGGCAGCGAGGTGCGGCGCTTGAAGCTCGCGGTGAGGCCAGCGAGAGGAGTGGTGGTGCGGCGCTCGGGTACTGGAGGTGGATGGGGAGAGAAAGAGCTTGAGGAAATGGAGGACAGGGCTCGGGTTGAAGGGGATAAGGGCAGGGGCACACGGCTGGGTGCGTGTCGACGGTGGCCACGGCGGGTCTTGCGTTGATGAGCTGGTGCGGCCGGGTCTTCCGTCGATTAGCTGGCGTGGAGTTCCCGGAGCAGAGCACACGTGTGCTTGGGCATAGAGGGAGAACGGGAGGGAGTGAGATAGAGGAAGAAGAAGGAGAGGTGAGAATAGTCTGGCTGGTGGGATCCAAGCCCACCTGGAAGAGAGTTGGGAGGATGTCGGTTGGTAGCTTCTTGGGGACCTTTGGCAGATAAAAGAGAAGTGAGTTTTGACTGGGTACAGTTCGGTTTTTGGTAGTTTCCTGATGGATGCATTCGTGGGAGGGAAGTTACATGGGAAGGGGTCAAGGTGTATTTAGTGTACGTCAAGGAAACAGCAGAGAGGCTGAGAGTTTGGGTTTCACAATTGCTTGGAAGAAATCGGGCTGAGGTTTTTAGAGTGTATGTGCTAACATACACTGGTTAACTTAGGCATATATGTATAGGGTTACATTGGACTTAGGAATAACACAAGAGCTCAGGGTGCGTTAAGGTTCAAGGAGCGGCATCTGCACACTCGCATATATGCTTAGGGATAATAGCGGAAACAACGGAGAGAGCTGATGGTTAGAGCATCGGTGGAGTAGGGTTTTGCGGTTTCTTCAAAAAGGGTTCTACGCATATGTGGTGAAAATTAGATTTAAATTGGAAGAGGAGGAATCGGGGCTCGGATCTAGAGTTTCGGAGCGCGGCAGGGCGGCGTAAGGCATGGAAACTCTTGGATACCTCTGCTTCTAGACTCAGATCCTTCTGACGACAAGGTGCCGCGGTTGCGGATGTCCTGCCGCACGGTGTTACCGCACTAGGGTTTCGGGAGGAGGTTCGAGTTAAATCAGTAGATGGGGTTCGGCGTGTGGCACCGGGGTCCCGGAAGGTGGCAAGGCATGGGGCAGCTATGGAGACTCTTGGAACTTCCCTGCCTCGGCTTGGGCTAAGCTACCACAGGGTGCCGCGGATGTATCGGCACAAATAGCGTAGATGCTACCCTGTCCTTGCGTTAGGGTTTCGGTTTGCGTTGCTTGGTGGCTTGGCGCGACTTGCGATAGAGTTTTTAATTTGGTGTATTTCAACTCGCATTATTACTAAAAGTTTTTTGTTGGCCCTAATATTCGGGTTTTAGAAAATCGGGGTGTGACAGCTATCCACTTCGTTATGATTTCCGCTGCTGTTTTATTCGGCCAATAGGCCATGTATCGAACCTCGACCATAAAGGTCTAAGCGTGTAATAAGATTTCGGTATTGTATGTGAATGCTATCAAGTATTTGTGCGTACTGGCTACTGATCCAGGGATCAGTACAGTAATCACAAATGACGTGTCCGGTCTTAAAACCGGGCGCGCCACATCAGCCCATGATACCCTTATACTTACAAATACATTGGAGAGGGACGATGGGTTGACACTTTCTACAGGTAATAAACTAAAGCCTATTAGCTAACTTTATTAATAGTCTTTGAGTGATTTTCTTGGTTTTCAAGTGACTAGCATCCAAGTGCACAATCATCTTCGCAAGTGGCGGACTAGGTGGCAAAAGATTACTCAGCTGAGAGGATTAAGTGGGGTACTTTGGAATGATGAGAAGAAAATGATAGTGCTAGAAGAGCAATACTATTTGGGCCACACTCAGGTATGTATGTACGTGCTGAAATCTATTTTTTTATTGCTGAATTGTTGCTGAAATGTGTTATTTATTGCTGACTTGTTACTGAAATGTGTTATTTATTGCTGAATTATTGCTTTAATTGTGCAGGATCATCCAAAGGATGCTGAATTCCTCAACAAAGTACTTGACAACTACGCATATATGGAACTTTGCTTCGCTGATAAGCTCACCACCGGGAAGTTTGCAATGGGGTCTAGTGAGCCATTGGGAAAACCTATTGATGTGGAGGGCCAAGGAACAAGTAGTGAGGGATTTGTACATGGTGCAGCTGGGTTTGAGTTTGGTGTTCCTGGTCTTAGTGCTACTAATGAGCCTTCGCCTACTTCAAGTAAGAAAAGAAAGAGGACATCTGTTTTGAGTGAAGAAGATTCAATCCAGTGTAACAACATGTCCGATGCTGTGCGTGAGATTGCGAGTGCTATCAACAACACATGCCATACTGAAACGCACCTTGATTTGTACAATGCCGTTATGGACCTTGCTGAGTTTGAGCTTGAAGAACTGTTGTCTGTTTTAGATTATCTAACAGAACATAAGGGGAAAGGCCTTAATTTCGTGAAGATGGAAGATGAAGTCCGCCGTGCATCGTTCAAGCGTATCTTGCAAAAGAATCCTGATCTTATTTGACTTGGTGGTAGTTGGTGTAATTCAAAAAATTATCCCTTTTGTAATGCTTATTATAACTTGAATGTGGATGGTGTACTATTATATATGTAATGTGAATCTAGTGGTGTCTTGGTACAATCTGATTATGTGGTGATGTATTGCTGAAATGCATTATTTATGTGCTGAAATGTGTTATTTATTGCTGAAATCTATTATTTATTGCTGAAATATGTTTTTTCATGTCCAGATATTGTCGAAATCTTGGTCAAATGTAGTTTTGGTACCAAAATCTTCATTGAATTGTGCACACAAATAATTTTTTATCATATCTCATATTATTGTGGTCTCCTCACCATCTTAAGGAGGAGGTAACCACATCTACCTCACATACAGGTTACCAAACAAAGTCTCAGCACAGCATGTCTCAATAGATACAGTGCACCAAACAAGATCTCAGCTCAGCATGTCTCAGCACATACAGGTTACCAAACACACTACAGTTGTATGCACTCAGCATGTCTAGAATCAGCATGGCTCAAGGGAGAATAGCCATACCAAGGTAAGATGGCTACCAAACACACCCTAAGTGACCAATCCGGAACAAAAACGAATAGGAGTGCACCATATTACAAAGGGTGTGGGTTAATGGCTTGGGCCTCCTGGTCACATATATCCATGCATGTATATATGCGTTATGCTAGGGAAAAACTTGAAATGGACCGGAAGCGGCTTGTGCAAAATCTGACGTAGATCCTCCCTTGGCTACAATGCTAAGGTGCTATAGTATACTAGACATTGGATGCTATGGCGAAAGACCCATGTGCTGCAATTTGTCTATGTATAATATGTTTTCTAGAGGCAAATTCTCCGGATGAATGTTGATCGATCCCGGACGCGTGTTATAGAACCATCAGTTTGTCGAGGTACGAAGGTTATATCGAACATTATAGTCTGATTGGCGCCAGTGAGTTCCAGAATGGACGGCTAGGATTGCTCGGAATTCAATGAGCCGGTGAGTTGAAGAGGACATCTGGGGGATTATATTAACATTTAGGAGAGAAAAATGCACTATAAACCTTCCCTTAATTTTCATTTTCTTTCGAGCAATGAGCTTGTCCTTAGTTGTCTCGGTTTGGTCAAGTGACCGGTTAAGCTAAGCCTAAAATATTAGTAGGTGGTTAGAGAACAAATTAAAGTTAGAACCCTTCCAAAAGAAAGGAAGAAACGAAGGACAGAAGCATCGTACTGTCTCATGGAGAAGTGTTCCATTTTTTTTAATAGAAAAAACTGAGATCTTCATGTCTTGTTGCTACTGGTGTTGCCTCGGTAGAAGAACATTGGTAACTGATATGGGTAAACCTTCTCATTGTTACTTTCTCTTCTGAAAGAATCTTGCTAACTTTCTTAATTAACATCTGGTTGCTAAAAAAAAGGAGATTATCCTGGAAATTATGTGGGAAACAGCAAAGTTTCTTCAGAATTCATATTTAGTTTGGTGGTGCATGGTACCAGTGGATTCCAATCCTATCCAAGAGCAGCAAGATGGTTTCCGTAGAGACTAAGGTTCTACCTAAGAATCTATTTGGAACGCGGAAAATTCACAAGATTTTCCATAAGTCCCTTGTATTAAGTCTAGAGATACATTAAAGGGTGCGCTAAATAGCTAGATTCCAGTCCAATGGTGTATGTCTCGAATTGTTCATCAATTTGCTTCCAAAGGCTAATTCGATGAGAATTATTTGCAATTTGGTTTGAGTAAAAGAGTGAAGTTGGAGTCAGGGTCCCTCATCAGTTTATTCCTGCATTTGTTTTCCTTTCTCGTTATTATATATCTTTTTCCCTTAAATCTCCAATCAATCTAGGTAGATTTGACTTTTATTTATGCATCTAGGAAAGGTTTATATAATTATATTGCCTACTCAGTTCGAATAGAAATGGTGACTCGGAGTTCGAATAGAAATGGTGACTCGGTGAGCCGCTCTAAGCCCATATATTAGTGGGCTGGAAAAGTGCCCTTCTAAGCCACCATTGCCATGCTAATCCGATTATAAAATTCTGAGTTATTGATATATCATTCTCCTCTAACTAAAAAGGTGGTTAAGATTATGTTACGACTTATGCGTAGGCACAAGCTCTCACAACTTGGTTTGGCCTAAAGTTCGACTCGAAAAGAAATGAGTCAACACTAAGATGAATATTGACATGTCTCTGCTCAAACTAGCTTGATTTGTCTTATTATGTACAATTTGATATGTAACAGATAAACGGTTTTGCCTTCCAAAAGAAAAATAAATGGGTTTTCCCTCAATTTACACAAAATATGCATTTCTTGCTTTCTCTACTTACTGGTATAATGTGATTTTGTTCTTAAAAAAAAGAAGTTTCATGTGTTTTCTTGAGACTATCTTCAGTGCAGCAGGGACAACGGTTTGACATTCTTCTTTGACTAACAGGGAATCCACCTTTATTCATCCCAACAAATAGAATCTTCTTTTTCGTGAAATTATAGAGCATTTATTCCTTGCAAGTTGCGGATGACCGAAATCGCATAGTATATAACTGCCGGCGCACCGCATATACCACATTATCATCTATTCAGTGGTAACTACAATACATCGTCTATTAGTAAATATTGAGTAAGCATGCCCGTTTAAACGAAGAAAACTTAGGCTTGCATATATAAATTTTCTCGAGGTTGCTTATATATGGTTTATTTGGTTTGCCATTATTTTCCGTGCTTCGCCATACAATATTATTCAATCTAACCGTTCGGTGATAAAGTCTTTCCTATATTTTATCACCATAAAGTGTGAGGCCGAGAGGTTGACACTCTAACATCATATACAACAAAACGAACCAAATAAATGCTGCAATATATACTCTACATTTCCATCGCCTTATATAACAAAGGAAAATATGTATGTACTCTTCGGGGAATTGTCATTCTCCCTCATCATTATAGCACATTCTTATTTTACACCTTAGCAAAATAAATCTACAGTGTCAAACATATATGGAAATGAATTAGTGTAAGGTAGTTACTAATTAGTTCATTTTCAATGCCTAGCATGCATGTAAATGGATTAGTACAACTTATATATGGATCACTTCATTATGGAGCGCAGAGTGTAGAATTAGCACACGTGTGAATCTGAAATCACCAACCCATACTAGATCTGAGGGGTGGTGCCCTCAGGGTAAAAAAATCTGGTCTCACATTGCTACTGCTTCAAGATTCGTGCTGACTTTTCGTAATGGACATTGCTACTGCTTCAAGATTCGTGCTGACTTTTCGTAATGGAACCCTCCAAGCCAATCATTTTCTCATTATGTAGTCCCCTCTTTTGTCAAATACACCCTGCAACTCCACATTCCTCAATCAACAATTCATATCTTAAATCATCCATAGTCTCTCTCTCCATCCCTCCTCTCTCTTGAAGAACATGACAAAAATATTATGCATGATTTTTCATGACCAAACAAAAATGCATGAACATGGCCAACAATGTTATGCATATTTCTTCACCAATCAAACAAACATCCATGCATATTTTTTCAGCATTTCATTGTCAAACAAATTTTTCATGCATTATTTCTTAATCATTTTGTATCGTCGGAGGTGAAAGAGCGGACGACTGCATCTGCAGGAGGTGAAAGTACAACGACTACGGTGTTGTACTTTCAGCCGTCACGCGCGAGAAAGACTCCGCTTGGGACGGAGGCGTTGGCCACTGCCGAGGAGGCTGGGGATGGGGAGGGAGGGCATAGTAGCGGATGAACTCATGGTAGCTAGATTCGACAACTGTGAGGGTCGTGGAGGCGCTACTTGTGGTGGCTGGATCTAGCGGAGGCAGGGGTTGGCGTGGCGCCATTCTCTGTGGAGCTTGGTTTTGGGGCGAACGGCAGCGCGGGAGCTCACTGATAAGAGGTGGCGTCATGGGGAGCGGGTGAGAGAGAGAGGAAGAGATTGCGTGCACTTTCTATACACAAAACCATAATAGTTAAGGGACTAGAATATACACTCCCCTCACAAATGCTATGGTTCCTATATATGGACCTTCTAACTAAAATTCAAAATGCACCCTATAATCATGTGATTTGGATAAGATTAACATTAAAAAACTAATCCTTGATTCTCTCAACAACAAAACTAAAATTAACATTAAAAAACTATTCTTGATTCTCTCAACAATAAAACTAACTCTAGCCTTATTCCAACAAAAAGAAGGCATCGGCACTGGTATCATGGCGCTCCGGGCCGCCATGAAGGTGCTTCGCTCGTCTCAAGCCTCGCCCTCGTCATGCTCACCGTGCTGCTCACCGATGCCTCCCTCGACCTCCTCATGCGGTTCAACAACATCGTAGGCGCCACGTCCTACGGTGAGGCCATGGGCTACTCCATCGGGGCGGTCGGCAGGGGGTTCCTCCAAGCCTATGTCATCATCAATAATGTTAGATTCATGGTCATCTAAACGATCATCATAGGTACGCGCGGGGTGCTGTGAGCATGCACCACTTCGATCTATCTCTCTTCTTGATTGCTTGGCTCATTCAAAATGTATTGCTTGGTCCTTTTTCATACAAGGTGATGTGCTCTTTGGAACGTCTTCGAACAGTGTGCGCCATCATGGCGTGCTAGAAGGATGGTTTGGCATGTGCCGCTGGAACGAGTGCTTCGCCATCCTCCTTGTCACCACCCTCGGCGTCTTCACTCTACTGGCATGTTTAAGCGTGTCAAAGTACGTGATTGTCTGCTTTTCTGTTCTTGAACATTTAGCTTTCTCTCAAGCCTCGACGGTGAGATTTGCTTGATCTGATTTAGATTCACTGAAATATACTTCTACCGTATTGGTTGCTCTAGCCGTCGTGTTCATCGGGACCACCGCCATGATCGCCATAATCAAGTTGACGAGAAACCAGATTCCTATGCCCAAGCTCTTTCCCAACGTGCATGACTGGGCATCCATCTTTCGACTCTTCACAGCGGCTCCAGTACTCATTATTGCCTACATTTGCCATTACAATTGTATGTGTATCAGCTGATCAAGATCAACTCTAACTAGCAAATTCTTCCTATATGCATGCATTTTCCATTATCTATGGCGATCAATATGATTAGACATTTTTGTAGTGCACCAGATTCACAATGAGCTCAAGGACCCTATCTACAACTCTTTCTTCAACTATGTCATAAGGGTTAGCTACACGCTCCACCTCATGCTCGTCTTCTCCATGGTCTTCACGCACCGCGTGAAGGATCGTAGATGCCGACTAGAGGGGAGGTGAATAGGAAGCTAACCAATTTTAAACAATTTCTTTTAGTTTATCTAGATTAAGGCTTAACAGATCAAAGGGTTGAGCTAGCAGTGTGACAGGTCAGCTACACAGGCAGTATATGATATATAAATTAACACACAGGTGGCTAACACAGGTAAACAGAATGCCCTAAACAGATATGCTAGATGAATGGCTGTGTAACAAGTAATTGGCACAGATAACAGATAAGCAATACAGCAGCTGTGACACAGCTAGACTAACACAGGCAAAGATAAAGGATTGCAGCTAGATCGAGAATAACAGTAAATCACTCTAGCATGCTAATTAGATAAACAAGCAAGTACTGAATGTAAAGTACTCGGGGAGACAAGGGGGTTTTTCACCGAAGTTCCCACTCTTTTCAGAGATGGTACGTCTCCGTTGGAGAGGCTACTCCGAAGAGATCGACAGCACTAAATCGTGCTTGTTCTCCGAGTACCTGAGCTTTCAGGTCTCTTTCTCTTGCTTGTGGAAGTCCTTTCGCCTTGCAGCAGGTAGACCTCAAATCACCTTCACAAACTACTGCACCAGCCCACACAAGTTTGGGTGGTCACAGTAACTCCTACACCCGTCTAGGAGTAGATACTCCAAGAAAGAATCTGCAATAGCAACTCTTGGAGGAACCAGTGCTCTCTGCTCAAAGCTCTAAATCTCTTGAACCAAGACTTAGGAAGGCTCGCTTCTGTTCAGGAGAAAAGAGGTTTGCAACGGTCGAAATGGATTGCAGAAGATTAGCAAAGGTTGAGGTCTGAGACCTCCCCTGGTCCTCTATATATAGAGTCCACAAGCACCTGACCGTTACACTCATGCCACGTAGGATTAAGTGGGTCACCGGTGACAGGTACCGGTGACACAGCCAATCACAACGCACAGTGGTAACCGGCTCAGGCAGACCGACATCTGTGTCACCGGAGGTTGACATAGGTGAAATCCTAACTGACGTAGCCTCACTACTCAGCCCAGTCCTGGCACACTATATGCCTTCAACGCTCTAACTCTTAAGCCTAATAAGGAGAGAACCTCGAACAATCTTCTGACTCGGCAGACAGACTATTGCAGTGCAATTCCCTTAGCATTTTACGAGCTCTCTCCTGGCACAGAGATATACCTGAGTCATAGAGTGACTGTTCATCTGTGACACAGCTGTGCCACACATGTAACTTTGGCTCTAGGGTTTTAGACAACTAGCACAGCAGTGTGCTAGCACAATCCAGTTTCACACTTGTGCAAAACTGTTGTTACAGGGCCACTGACCTCAAGGCATCAGTGCCACTGTTCAACACTCTGAGCATTGAGCAAAAGAACTTCCAGTAGTCATTGCTACTTCATCCCTCTTGATAGTACAGGTGTTTCCTAAGGACTCAAGAAAACTAGCAAACCTAGACTTCAGCTTCCACCAACTGTAGTCATGGCCCTTGACGCATCAAGCCACCATCACCTTGCTTGCAACTCCTTGCACAGCACCGACTTCTTCACAGCCGTGGCACAGCTGCCTAGCACAGCTATCTCTTTGTCATGAAAACCACCTTTGTAATTTTGGGTGGTCATCCTTTCCTGGATGAATCCTCTTTCTGGAACCTACTCATCCTGCTTACACTCATTGTAAACATTAGATTCCAGTTTAGGTTGCCATTAACCATCAAAACCATCTTAGGGGTCTAGATGCTCTTTCACCACGGCTCACTATGGATAGACTCCTCATGTGATTTGGATAAGATTAACATTAAAAAAAACTAATCCTTGATTCTCTCAACAACAAAACTAACTCTCCAAAACTATGGTTCTTGCATGTGGACCTTCTAATCAAAACTCTAACTAACCCCTAACTAACTCGCACAAATCTCTCTTCTCTAAATGCACCCTATAATCATGTGATTTGGATAAGATTAGCATTAAGAAAACTAATCCTTGATTCTCTCAACAAAACTATGGTTCTTACACGTGATCCTTCCAATCAAAACTCTAACTAACCCTAACTAACTTGCACAAATCTTTTATTCCTAACTAACCCCTAATTAACTCACACAAATATCTTTTCTCTAATCTCTTCTCTAACTAACTTTTAATCCAACTCAATTTTTTTTAAAAATAAAATCCACCCTAACCCTTGCTAAGCCACCACTGCCGTGCGCCGCCGTCCCAGCCGAGCCACCAAGGGGAGGAAGAGGAGCTCAGTTCGGGGAAAAGGGAACGGAAGGAGGGGAAGGAAGAGGAGGAGAAGAGGGAGGAGAAGGAGGAGGAGGAAGAAGAAGAAGAAGAAGAAGAAGAAGAAGAAGAAGCCTTTGCTGCTGCCCCTTGTTGCGTCGCCACCGCCATGCGCCATGACTGGTCGATGCTGCCACGGCTGAGCAACCTCCCCTCCTAGCTGGGCAGCCCTAGCCACCAGCCAAGGGCAAAAATAAGAGATCGTTTGGGGGAAGGAGAAGAGAAGGGAAGTAAAGGAGGAGAAAAGGAAGGAGAAGGAAGAAGAAGGGGAATATCAGGATTTTGGTCAAATTCGACATGTCAACTTTAAGGTTCATGCTACAAAGGTAGTCTTTAATTAATCCTTATCTGAGAATCGATGGACGGAATTGGAAGAACTCGTGCCCGGTATTTGATCTAAGGTTTTAAAATTCAAAACAAAGAGCTTAATTAGAAAACTGCGACCAAAGTGTGCTAACTTTCGAATTGACACAATTGAGAAAGTTATAGGCTTCGTCATAAACTTTCCAACGGCACCCATTTTACCCAATGGGAGTTGTGGTTCAAAAGTTATAGCCAAAATTTTGTTATTGTTATGTTTTTTTTGTGGGGCTGAGATTTGTTGAGCTTGATTAAGTGATATTAATGGTATAATTAAAATCTGGACTCAACAGCAAAGTTGTTGGACATTTCTATAGATATCCGTAGAGTATTCATAAAACTAATTTAGATATACGAAACTAAAAATAAAAAAATAACAGTGATAGATTAGAAAAGGTAAGTGACCTAAATTTTGTTGAGAAGCTCGATTTAAGGTTTTATTGAGAGACGAAGGTATAGCTATAGCTCTACTAGCGGCGGTGCACGATGGTGGCGGCGTGGAAAGGGGTGGCAGCAGCTTGGAGGGAGGGTGAGGGGAGAGGGGAGAGAGAGAGAGGGCACAGGTTGGGTGGTTCTATTATTTTCTTTTTCTGAAATTGAGTTCGATTAGGAGATAAGTGAAATACGATGGTTTATATTGATCGGACTCTCAAAAATTCGTTCGGACTCTGATTTGAACAAAATGATAGTCTATCTCGATCAATTCGATGAGATGAACACAATTGCGGTCTTGAATCTTCCATTCAACGCACAATTTAAAGAGTCAAATTTATCTCTTCGTCTTGAGTTTTCGGTCAACCTCGATTTTTAATTACTCTGACCTTTTTTAATTAATTCCAGAGTGCTATAGCTATAGGCGATGGGAAATGTAGCAGAGATCAATCGAAGTTGGAGATGGGACACATATAACGGTGGAGCAACGAGGATTATATCAGGATGATGGTAGGGTGAAGAAACGACAAAGTCAGGGACAAAGCTAGATGACGAAGAAAGAGGAAGAGAGAAACATAGGTAATTGCTAGAGAGGGAAAGAAGTGAGAGAAAGACACTGATAATTATTGTGAAAAACTGCAGCGTGTCACTTTTAACACACCTGTTCACAAAATAGAAGGACATTTTATCACGGTACCTTACTAGTATCTTGTAGCATTTCAGTTCGTAAACTTCACTTATAAATAGAAAAACTGCATTACAAATGAATGAAACGATATATCATAAATATGTTTACCCTACACTCGGTCTACAATATCATCACATCTAAATTCATAACTTTTGTTCCGGATATAACAAAATGTTGCAGCTTACAACAAGTCAACAAGTAGACAATACTACTACTAGCTAAAGCTGCTTAAATAACACAAAACAACCAGTTAATTAACTAATTTGAATTAATCAACAATCCTCTCTCACATGACGCTGCATGCGTTGGCGTTCTCCTCGCTGAACATGTAATACGACCCCGGCGCCGCCGACGCCGGCGCCGTCGAGTAGAAGTACCCGCCGCCGCCGCCGCCGCCGCCGCCGCCCGTGTACGCCGCGCCAACCATGGGGTGGTAGTACGCGCTGCTCCGGAGCGGATGCGACGTGCTGTAGCTCATGGCGTAATACGGCGGCGGCATGTGGCCCCCGGCACCGGCGCCGGCGTAGTACCCCGGGTAGCTCATCGCCGTGACGGGAGGGTAGACCCCGGCGTCGACGACGGCGGCGTGCGGACCGGCGTTGCCGGTGCGGGGATACGTGGGCGCGTCGTGTGGGCTCGACTCCACTATTGCACTGGCGCCGTCTCCGTTGGCATTGGCATTGCCGTTGCCGTGGCCACCTTTTTTGCCTTTCTTCTTCTTTCGGCCGCCGCCACCGCCGCCATTGGTGGTGGGTGCGAGGAGCTGCTGGCCGTGCGGCGTCATGGCCAAAGGGACAACCATGCCGGCCCCGCCTCCCTGCGGGTCTCCGGCACCCAGCTCCTTCGGGGAGCCGCCTTCGAGCTTGTCAGGCTGCTCGTCATCGGACGCCTCATCACACGTGCCCGCGTGGTCGTGCTTCTCTGCGGGGCCGCCGCCGCCACCGCCCTCCCCCGTCGCAGCAGCCGGCGGCCCCGGTTCGGCGGGCTTGTTGTTTGCGGGGTTCTTGTTCCTGTTTTTCTTCTTCTTCTTCTTGCCGCCGCCGCTGCCTCCGCCTCCGCCGCCGGTCTGGTTGGCCTCAGAGGGGGGAGGAGCGGGCTCCGGCCACGGCTCGGCGTGCTTGCCGGTCTTGGCAAGCTTCTTGAGGAGCGCGTCGACGGAGACGTTGCCGACGACCATCGCCTTCTGCTGCTGGATGTCTACGTCCGTCTTGTACACCCCTGACCAGTTTTATTCATGAGTGGAACGAAATTAGCAAGAACACTCTCATGAACATTTTATTTGCAGAACCAACTTATTAGACATTTTTGCGTACACTTTGATGCAAATGATGCGAAAATTGCATGCACATTATGTTGCGAGAGAAGATTACGAGGAATTTGTAACAGACAGCAGAGATTTTGGCTGAGAGTTTAGTAAGGTGAACAGGCGAGGAAATAAAAAGAAAAACATAAGAAGTTGTTTTTTCCTTCACAGAGAAAAACAGGGGAGACTTCCATGAACACACCCAAAAAAATCATCACTTCACAGTTTCGAAACACAGATTTGATCTTCTGTTTAGAAAACTGGAGTCGTAATCAAAGTCCTTTTGCTACACCTTTTGAAACACAGCCATGAAACTCAGAGTATGGATTTGGGGAACAGCGACAAAGACCGCTTCAGTTCTTCCAAGTTTTTAAAAATCATGTCCTTTCAAGATGTTCTAATAAGATTTAATGGTAAAGACCTGTTGAGCTTTGAAAGAGTTGCTTGCTTTGTTTTCTTTCACTATCTGTACCTACCTTCCATGCTCTGTAGCACCTTCTTGACCTTCCTCTTGCAGCCCTCACAGTGGATGCTAACCTTGAGAGCCAAAGTCTGATGAAAGGGCAAGAAAAAACAGCACATCCAAAATCAAGAAAAACATGATAAGCATCTTCTTATAAGAAATCCAGGAAACAAATAAAGAGGAGCAGGCATTGCATCTGCTAATCAAGAAGAACCTAAACTGTTTTACCTGATACCTGAGTGGCTCCGGGCCTTCTTCAGCAGCTGCCATCGCTGGGGAGTGAGGAGATGGGTGAACAGAATGGAAAGAGGTGAGGAGGAAAGGGGTGGTGATGTGGGAGTGCTTAGTGTTGGTGCGAGTGTGGATGGTGGCACCAAGAGGAGCAAAGGGGGCAGAACAAAATGGCAGTGTTTGGACCTGGGGAAGGACAGGACTAAATAGCACGGGAGAGAGAGGGGGGGAACAATTCCATTGGTTTTCTGTTCTTTTCATTATTACTTTTCCTCTTTTTGGTTTTGGGTATGGAAGGGAATCGATCAGATAATTGTTCCCCGGTGGTTAGATGCCCATGTATGCACCTAGAGCAAGAAATAGTTAGAATGTTAAACCAAGCGCAATTGGTGCATTGGGAGGTGACGTCGACAGAATGCATGGTAGGCGTGATCTGCTGAGGAACCGTGGGGTTTACCACAATACAATCTCACCTCCGTGTAGAGGTAAGATTTTTTCATGTGTACTCAATTGTGTTCTCATTCTTTTGATCATATAGGTTCTGGTTTTAGCTATAAGTAGGAGAGATTTATTATTATATTGTATGTTGATAATTGATCGATCAATAAATAAAAAATAAAATCTCTCTATTTTCATATCTATTTTAGTTTTACTGTTTGTCTATTGTATATTTTTATTTTTCTGTCGACTGCTACTAGTGGCATGTCTACGTTGCTCAACCTTTAAATTGGACTCATCGACGACACGGTCAACCATGTTCCACACGGGGCATTCTACTCATCGGTGAGGTACGTGGTGGCGAAGTTTGAATTACCTGGTGGCGACGTTGGTGCAAGTCTGACGATTGGTTCGACCTTGTCGGCTGTTTCTATTTTCCAACAAAGGATGGTTTGCTCTCAGTTTCGCACTCCTCGAGATGCTCATGTACATACGAAATCTACTATTTTTCTATCAAAAAAATAAATCTACTATTTTTAAATTGCTCGGCAGTTCAGTTCTCTAATTTCTATTTTTATGAGTAATTTCAGAGAAAAGCAGGCAGGCTGGAGATGTGTCGGTCCTCAAATTCGGCCTTGTCGCGGTGGTCCCACATGTCAGTGGCGCCGTGAATACAAGGCCTAATTTCTCTTTCTCTTCCCTCCCGCGATTCGAAAGCAAAACCCTCGCTCGCCATCTCATTCCCCCAAAACTCTTCTCACCCCCGGAGCCGCGAGCAGTGGGCGTCGGCGGCGGCGGCGGCCGCGGCAGCGGAGGGTGCAAACCGAGCCGCGGAGGGCGCAAAACCACTGGTAAATCCTCACCATTTCCTCTCGCCGCTCCTGCTCGATCCGACCACCTCTTCCCCCACCAAAATCGTTTTTGTTCGAACCGATGAACACCCGCACTCGTGATTGCTTTCCTCCCTAGGTAAAATGTGAATTAGGGGCTGTGCGAAGCGATTGCGTAGAAATTAATCGTTGACGTGTGCTGATTTGTTGACAGGTTTTGGGGGGAATTGGGTGTCGTGCTGCCTGTGGACTGTGGTCATCCCCTACGAGTTCCTCCCTGCCGGATGAGTCTATCACCAGAGTTGGATGGTGATCCAGTTGCTTATGGGTAGTGTTGGCTGAGAAACCGCACAGCTGAAGGGCACCCGTGTGGATTTTTGGCCTTGTAAATCAATGCCCATTCGCTTGTTTCCTAACGTTCGAGGTGCTTGGCTCATTCGAATCTCCTATGCAGCGTTGATGCTCTGTTCGGTGGCGTGGGACTGTATTGAGAATTGTGCCTAACGACGAGTCTTGACCTCGAGGTTCTTTTTTTCAGCTAGCGAGTGGCGAGATTACTCGAGAAGCGCAGCTGATTGGTTCTGGTCATGGAAGCTAATGCTGTCGGCAGTGATGTATCTGCCGATCATGTCATCGCTGAGTTGCTCGAGATGGGATTCGATTTTGACAAGATCAGTGAAGCGATTGCGGTTGTGGGTCCTTGCCGTGCCGATGTGGTGGAGTTTGTGCTGAATGGTTCTGGCAATGGGAAAACACAGCCAAGTGGGGAACTGCAAAGCTGCCGTCCTGTTTCATTTAATGAAGGGCCGCGCTTGGCTGACAGGAGAACTAGATTGGCTAATCCCAGGAAGAGATTTAAGCAGTCTAGCATTACTGATCATGTTGCTTCAACCACTGGCAGTAAAAAGGAGTCTTATGGTGAGGAAACGAGCACCTCGTATCCTTGTTCAGCTGCCTCCATTGATCCTGGATTGACTGCTCCTATTTGTTCTAAATCAAAGCCTGCATCTCAGTCTTTGCTTCAGAATTCAAGAGGCAAGTTTGACCAGAGTGACAAAATTAGTGCTGTTCTGCAAAAGCACTTTGGATTTTCCCATGTGAAAGGCTTCCAAAAGGAGGCTTTGGATGCTTGGTTTGCTCATAAGGATTGTCTTGTTCTAGCAGCAACTGGATCTGGTATTTTTTTAAAAAAAATTCTCTTAATTCTTTATAATCTCAGTATTTTGCCTTTTTTACATCATTATGCAATTAGTGGTTTTGAGCCATTTTTTTACTAAAATGAATGATGGGAAAATGACCATGTTGGCAGGGAAGTCCCTTTGCTTTCAGATCCCAGCTCTTTTGACTACAAAGATTGTGGTGGTGATTTCACCCTTGATTAGTCTGATGCACGATCAGTGTCTAAAACTTGCAAAACATGGGATATCAGCATGCTTCCTTGGATCAGGGCAACCAGATAGTCGTGTTGAGGGCAAAGCGATGGCTGGCATGTATAAGATTATTTATGTTTGCCCTGAGACTGTATTAAGGTAATCATTCTGCTTTTTGAATGCTAAACTTGATTTATGTTTTATGCTTATTTTGGGAACTTCTGTACATGCAGACTGATGGAACAGTTGAAGAAAGTTGCAGAAAAGCCAGGGATTGCACTTTTTGCCATTGATGAAGTTCATTGTGTTTCTAAATGGGGTCATGACTTCCGACCTGACTATAGGTCTGCTCTTGTGTTCGATATCCTCTATTAAAGGTGCAAGGCAGTGTTTACCATCATTTTCCACCATTAGTAATTTAGTTTTTGACATGCACTCCAGTGAGATATTTTTTCATTTGGTAATTAAGAACCAACTAGAGTCTTCTATTTTTCTTGCAAAATTTACAGCTTTAGTATTTAAAGTACACATTATTTTCCACCTATAGGAGATTGTCTGTGCTTCGAGAAAATTTCAGTTCCAGCAAATTGACGTTCTTGGAACATGACATTCCTTTGATGGCATTGACTGCTACTGCAACTTATCCTGTACGAGAAGACATAGTCAAGTCCCTGAAAATGTCAGAACACACAACGATTGTCTTGACGTCTTTTTTCCGGCCAAATCTTCGATTTCACGTGAGTCAATCTTTTGAACTTATATTATGTTGGTTTCCCTTTTGACTTTATTTTTTATGTTCTGGCCAGAGGATTGTATTGTGGTATGCTCCTATGTCTAACTACAGACATAGTTGGGGGCATAAAATTAGTTTGTTATATCTAGTAAAGAAATGCTTTCTTGTGTGTAGTTGAACACTTGAGTGTGGTGTATCAGGATCCAAATATTTTGCTTTCGTTTAGTTGAAATCTTCTTTCTTTTGGTGTAGTATAACTTGTGAACATAAAACAATGTTTTCTGGAGTTATGCAGACGAATTATGTTCTTTAGAACGGCCTACTGATTGTCTTATGCCACTTTATGCTCCCCTCTCTGTTTCCGGTTGCAGGTAAAGTACAGTAAAACCTCTGCCTCATCATATGGGAAGGACTTTCAAGAACTAATAGGGATATATAATGCTTCAAGGAATGTTAGGGGAAAAGGCCAGAAAATTATTCATGAAGTCGAAACTGATTCTGAAAGCAGTTCATATGAGTCTCTGGATGATAGTGCATCAGATGATGAAGATGCAGTTGTTGATTCTATGTGCCATAAAGATAATGATATTAGAAAAACTAAAGTCCGCTTGTCTTTGGTAAAAGAAAATGGTGAACCAGAGCTGGATCAGTATCCAGGAGTAGATGATTTTGATGGTAATGAACTAACATCTATGTTATATGGTTACTGCTTTTTGGGTGGCACTGGATGGCTTCAATGATCAATGATTTAAGGAAAAAAACTGCTGACGTATTTCTGGACTTGGATTTTCACTATTTGCAGTCCTTCTATAAAAAGTACCATTCTTCTCAGAATGTGAGATCCTTTCATGAAACCCATTTTAAACCTTGATATGGCTATGGACACATTTGAGGATGCATGATAACAATGTTTTTGAAGATCATCTTTGTGTAGCCTAATGTATGTTACTGATTGACACTTGAGTTTCTTTTGTAGTTTCATGTGGAGAGTTCCTTGAATGCTCACGACCTGAGAGCTTTGCATTTCCTGCGCAATCCAATGAAACTAGTTCCTCAGAAAGTTTGGATCAAGGTCCTACAATTGTTTATGTACCAACAAGGAAAGAAACTGTGGAATTAGCCAAATATTTGTGCAAATCTGGCCTCAGAGCTGCAGCGTATAATGCAAAGGTTGGGACCATCTACTGATATACATGCTAATTTTGTATAAGTAAATAGCTTAAATGTTTGCACAGTGCAAGCAGATTATCAGTTGGCTTAATATATGCAGTCCTGTGCCTTATTTGAAGCTATCTGACACTTCTTTTCAGTTGCCTAAATCGCATTTGAGGCAGGTGCATGAACAGTTCCATTGCAATACCTTAGAGGTAACAATAACTATGCTCATTTGCTATTGTTTTCATCTCATGCACGACTCGAATACGCGATTGAAAGGTTGCCCCTCTCCATTTGAAGATGCAATTTCCATGCGCTCACCTGCCGGTGTGCAAATTTATTTTGAGATAGCATGTGCGCAAGGAGCTTAGTATTTCCAATTATAGATCTTAGATACTTTCACAAATCCGATTTAGTTCCCATTGTTAAGATATTGGGAACTTATATTGCGATAAGATGCAACTTTTTGAATATAAAGTTAGTTAAGATTAGTTGCTGCAAGATGCAGTTGGCATGTATATGACTAAGTGGTCTTGTTCTATGAAATCCGCAGTCCACATATACCGAATTGAGACTTGATGGTAGTATGGGACTTTCTTTCTTTCTATATAACTTAACCACATACCTGTTGAACACAAGTAGGCAATTGTAAATTCCAACAATACTAATTGTTAGTACCTACATCATGTTATCAACATTCTTAGTATGTTGTGCCAATCCTTGAGAAAGTGGCTTCAATTAAAGTCATAAAACTCCCCAATCCTGACATGACATGTCTCATGCTTTAGTATACTGAAGTATTTACTGAAACTTCACTATATGTTCTCAACTTTTGATTATTTATTGTACTGTTCATATCAGGGATGAATTTGGTTCTGATATTTTGCATATTTACATAACTTTCTGTGTGCTACATCCATGAATTTATATGGAATTTTTGAAACAATTTCTATTTGTCGCTGCCACACTTCGTTAAACCCTTCAGTCCTTCCCCCCTACTCTAATGATCTTATCCTCTATATATAGGTTGTGGTGGCTACCATAGCATTTGGCATGGGAATTGACAAATCAAATGTCAGGAGAATTATTCATTACGGTTTCCCACAGGTTAGTTTAGCTTTTAGTACTTCTCTATTTCCTTCTGAGCACGGTTTTGGTCTCCACATGTGCGTATCCCTGATTGCGAAAAATGCATCAAACGCATGATGCACTGTTCTGATATACACAGACATATGCTTTCACATACTTGTTTAGTTGTTTACATAAATACCTAGAAGCCTCTTACGCATCCACGGTGTTAATGTCAGACCGAGCTACACACTTGGAACTTTATATATTTGCATGCCAAGCTAGAAATTTACAACCATGGCTATTAAGGGAGTCATGACCTCAATACAGTGCAGTATGAAAATTGTAGGAGTTCAGTATGGTTAACAGGACATTTTTTTGGCTTGGTGTTGTTGATTGGTAGGGAGATCACACTGCTGCATATGTTAAAAAGGCTTAGTGCCAGATTGGATACAGATCTAGTATCATGTGGAAACACTATGAGTTGGATTAACCTTTGTTTGTGTTTATTCTTTTTGTCTGAGTTCTCTTATCCCTTATTGATGCAGAGTTTGGAAGCATATTATCAAGAAGCTGGTCGTGCTGGTAGAGATGGAAAGTTGTCAGATTGCAGTGAGTTGTTATACTTGATTTGTTAAATGTTGTTTGGCTCTTTTTAGACTTACTGAAGAAAATGATGAATCATGTGCTAAACAGAGAATATTTATATGTATCACTTATGCTTACCTCCAACCATAGTTTTAAAGACTGGACTAGTGAGTGAACCGGACATGCAACTGGTTCACCTGTTTGGCATGCTCTATTTTCTATATTGATATATTTCTGCCTGTTATGGCGTGCAAGTCATGCTAGGCCAGCTGGTTTGGGCCTATTATCTTCTGGCGTTGAGAGGCCTAGGAGGTCGGGGGTTTGATCCTCAGTCCAGGAATGCGCCAAAAACATGTTTTCTCCATTCTTTTCCTCGTCCTTTTAGCTAACCAGACCAGACCAGACTCTCATCCCAGTTTTCCGGTTGAACCACCTGTCTGGTCTGGTTTTTAGAACTGTGATTGTAGCTAATACCAACGAATTCTTCAGGCCTCATTCTATGATCCCTAAACAGAGAACATCTACCTCAATATCTTGGTGTTGGTTCAGTGGTTTGCACCATAACTCCACAAGCCAGCTAAAAGTGGTCAACATGGTCAATAGTCAAAATCACAATCTGAAGTTTGAATTATCAATAATTATCAAGCTTGCTTTATTTCCTCCCTGCACAATTTCACTTGTTTTGCACATTTCTTTTACCTGCAGCTCTATATTGTAATTTTTTGAGAACACCAACACTCCTTCCTAACAAAAGAAGTGAGGAACAGACAAAGGCAGCATATAGAATGCTACGGGATTGCTTTCAGTATGTCTCAGCACCATTTATTCAAACTGTGGTGATTGCCTAACACATATGTTGATTAGTTGTCGGGCTATTAAAATTGGTTAATGGCTATGTATATTTTCTATGTTGCAGCTATGCTCTGAACACTTCAATATGTAGAGCCAAAATACTAGTAAAGTACTTCGGCGAGGAATTTGGTCCTGATGGATGCCAAATGTACTATTTTACTTTCTCCATGTCTATTCTCCTTATATGAAACAAGAACATGCTTCTTCCAGTTTCATGTGAAGTTAATGTTCTTAATGGCATAGCATTAGTATTAAGCACTATAATATAATTTTAAAATAGAACATATTACAATATTACAGTCCTCTGCAGCCCAGATTATTTGTATGAGCCATTCTTGTGGAATCTTTTATCCATATCATTAAAAGTCGAAGTTTGACAAAATACGACCTTCTGTGACTGACATGTGGGGCTTAGGACCAGATGTCACTGACATTACAAGGGTCTTTTAAAAAATACTTGTATTTTACTGTGGCTTGAATAGAAATTTCCCATTTTAAATTTATTTCGGTTAGCATTTCTATGAGTCTCTCTGATTCACTTTTCACATTAGGTGTGATGTCTGTATTAATGGCCCTCCTCAAATGCATGATTTCAAGGAAGAAGCAGTTGTGTTCATGAATGTGCTCCAAGCTCAAAGTGTAAGTATTCTACTTATAAGTTTGGTTGAACATATGTCCATATCCTATTCTAGTGCTGAACCGCTGATGAATGTGATGTCCATTCCAATTGTATCCTCTCGCCGATATTCAGTAGGATATAATGATTTCTCCTATTTTGTTTTACTATCTTTTGAAGTTTGGTGAGTTTTTTTTTGTTGTGAGTTCAAACGAGAGATTCTGTTTTAAAAGAAAGGTATGGTATCACCTCAATTCTATCCGTTTAATGGAGATGGCAAACTGTTAACTCGGTATTTGGAGGAAGTGCTGTAAGTTGATTGCTCTAGTGATACATTTTTTATCTAGTTTGTTTCAACGTTTGCAAGAAATGAAAGCACCAATGTGGATATAATAGGTGCAATTTACTTCAGATCTGAAATTCCCATTGTATAGAGGCATTGTCAAGGTCTATTTCTCCTAAGTCATCTGATACATCTCTAGGTCCAGGTGCTTATATATTTCAGTTTCTTGATTCGCTCTGGGTCTTGAATGGAACAAAATGCTTTTGACGTACAAACTTACAATGTCGCCATGGACCTGTCATTCTCTTCGAATAATAGTATTATTAGAACTACTTTACACGTTAGCTTGGTGATTAATTCAACTCTATTGAATTAGAAAAGTTCCATGCAAGGGTTCACGTATAGCCTATAGCTGGCCTGGCTACTTAACTTGTAAAAGAAACATACATCCCAGGTGACATTGACAGCAAGATGAAACATGAGGAAGTATCCCTTCTAATGCTGTTTTGTTACTGTGGATAGATACGACACAGGCTACAATTTCAGGATGCAAGATTTTTCATATTTTTCCCTTTTATTCTTTACATGATTTTATCTCGAGTGCCCTTCCCACGGGATGTCCGTGAATATGGAAATGTTCTGGGATAAGCGAAATGAGCTAGTTTGATCTCTGCACAATAATTTTAGTACATAAATTTTAGGTACTTTTGGCCGTCTGATATTGTTGTAATTTCAAGTAAATCTTGAACATACATCCAGGGACAGGCAACTGAAGATATGAATTGCAACAGTACAGCCCGTTATAGATCTGGAAGGCAAAGTTTTGGGGAGGTATCTAATTTCAGAACTGCAGTTAGTTATATAAGGGAAAAGGTTTGTGCTCTAATGCATAATTTCCATCTGTTATGTTCTGAAATTTATGGAACTGGGAGCAGTAAATAGGAACTGCTAATCTTAAGCATCATAGACTGATAAAAGCTGCATCATAGCAATATAAGTACTTGAATATCTTTTCACTTATCAGTATTCATTCTTATGACCATAGCTTGGACGTTTGAGTGCTCAAAACTGATTAAAGGTTATTTCTAGTTTCCTAGGTTCGCCATAACCGACAAGATATGGTGGCAAGGTCTTGCTCGTATATTAGAGGGCATGGGATGTATAAAGAAGCAGCTGAAATTGTAAGCAATTTACTTCAGTAGTTTGTTGCAGTTCTATAATTCATTATTGTTGCGAATCTTTGTGATGCTTTGCACAAGATGATATTGCATTTTACCTCATTTTTAGATTTTTGACGTATTCTCATGATGGTCAAACATCATGAGTTGGACATATATGTTACACCCATTCAATAAGTGATCATCAAGCGGTTCTTATTCTTGCGAATCCTTGCCTTTTGTTTAGCTTGAGACACCACATGAGTGGATATATAGGAAAGGAATCCAAATCTGCCGAATCGCTCATGTTATGATCTTCTACATCCTAGGTCTCCGCGTTCCGTCATCTGGCTTATGTAAAAGAACGAGATCTAGAAAGAATTCTACTAGCTGAACGAGGCTGTGAAAGAATCTCTGTCAGGTGGTGCAGATGAATAGAATAAGCCAAGCCCTGCTTTTTCTCTTTTTAGCCTTATCCGCTCTTGAATGGCTAACTCTCCTACATCACCTAGTTCTTTGTCACCTTTGCTACAAGCAAGTGATTTAGTTCCCATGTTAAATTGTTTTCTTGATTAATTAAGTGAAAGTCAATCATACTTAAAGGATGTATATACCATTGTCATATTTAAAGGATAACTAAGAAATAATAATTACTTTGATTTCCTCCAAAAAAGTAATATTACTTTGACACAAGGATATTTATCCTGCATCTCTAAGGGACTGCCATTTGCTCACTTCATCCTTCATCACTTAAGATCTGGTTGGGTTTCAGATATTGAAATCCTAAAAGTAGCCTGTAATTTATCATTGATTATCACCTGAACTAGCTGGTTACCACCATCAGATGCCCAGTTACTAACTTCAAACCCGAAATATGTTAAATTTCAAAAACCACCATGCCTAGTTTTTTTTATCCATCACCAATGGAGACTGATACTTCGCTGCTGGGTTCCATTACCAAGCAACCATTCAAGAATCCTAAGCTAGAATATCACCATCTTATGATGTTGTCAGTAATTTCAGTTCACTAGTGGATACTCTTGGTCTACCACGTGAATGCAATACCACCAAAGAATCTTTCTTAGTAAGCCCAGTAGACCTAGGAGGCGGTGGAACCTATTTATTACCAATTTCATGCGCTATCCAGTTGCTATAAAAACTCAAGATAATATGGAATGCATGACATATTCTGATTGCACTTAAATAGGATCTTGATTTGCACTTCATACCTGGCAATACCATAGCATCTACATCTCCCTCTCATTTTCAGGAGAAGTGTATAATTTACCTTTCACGGCAGAATATGTACATGCTTAGAGGTTACTGCTATTCATTAATTTTATTCACCATGGAGTTAAGTGCCAGCATCATCATTTTTGCTCACAGATATAGTAACTCTATCAGCATTTCAGTTCCACACTGCATGTCTATAAGGAAGCGATACCACTACTTTCACTGACAACTGGCTCGCACTAGTATACTGGCAAGTACATAATTTCTAGATTAACTGTCATGTATCATACCATATAATGATGGATGCTAGGCAACAGTATATCAGTGATGCTGCCTGGTATGAAAAAAACTATTGAAGGTGGAATAAGGATTAAAATAAGATTTCCTTGTGCTCTGTCCCAATTGTTGCACAAGCTTGTCTGGGCACTTTGTTCTATAACTTTGCCTTCAGCCCTTCACTATGGAATTCAGGACTGCGTTATGTTGCACGGACGTCATCCTTTTAAAATACCAGAGATCTATGTGCATGATCTGAGGAATATAATAATAGCGTAATTATTTGTTTAGAATTTATCGGTTGACACTGCGGTTCTTGTTGAAAGGGCATATTATCCTGAACTGTTGTGGCACAGTAAGAGCCAGAACCATACGGGAACTGAAGAAAAACTCTATGTCTGTTGCAGACATTAGTTTCCTTTTATCTCTCAACTGATTAATGGATCTGCTTGCAGCCTCGTGTTCTAATCCAGCATCCAGAGCCAACAAGAGCCGGATTAAATTTTTTGGGTTCGCAATCAGAGGAGGAAGGCTTATACGCATACCCTGATGCAGCTACGTTACTGGCAATGAGCAACCCAAAACCCTTTTCTTCTTTCTCGGAGTGGGGCAGGGGTTGGGCGGATCCTGAGATACGCCGCCAGCGTCTTGCGGGCAAGAAAACAGGGAGAAGGAAAAGGAAGAGGGGTTCTCGTAAGCAGTCGACGGGTTTCACCACTGCAAAAGAGAGATTATCAGCAATACTCTCAAAGTCGAAGCGCAGAAGGTAAGAGGGGTTATGAGATCATGAATTGACAAAACTATTCATGTGAGCTTCAAATGAAATATACACCTATAGTACAATTCTTTTCCGGTTGCAGTTTTCTCCCGGTAGCAGACAGATACAGTTGCTAATTGACAAATTTATGACTAATACTGTCATTTGTCTGAAGATCAATTGGTTATTTTATTTACTTGAAAATTGCGTACTTATCTGGTTGATTTGCACAAATTTATTGGTTTTTTAGGTTTAAGTGTTATTATTCCGTATGATTTCTTCTGAGGGTAACTATGATGCACAGATGTATGAGGTTACAGATCACTATTTTGCCTATCCATTATACATCTTAACATTGAGAGCGAAATGTATTTGCCAAAATTTCTCCATCTATATTATTAATGTGAATGATATTATTGCCTAGAGGCTACAGCTGATTCATGAACAGTGTGGAAGTCTCGTCATCAGTTCTCACGTCAAATCCATAGGGTTTTGTCAACACTGTTCACCCATTACCTAACTCCGTTTCGGGCAACCGATCGGTGGACACGTAGCGGTAAATTGGAACTTGATCTCCAAATTGCATGGCCAGGATAATTCCAACTGTGAGGAAGAATGTGACTGAGGTAGCTGTGTACAATGTTGTCACATGTTCCATCAAGCGTGCCGACTATGGTGTTTCGGTTTTTGTCTCGGCCAACCTGCCAACTTTTTTGATAACGCTCTAAGAATTTGGCCATTTGTTTGGATCGTTCCTAAAATCTGGTATGCGTGTGGCTTTGTGCTCATATCCTATGCATTTCTCGTCAATCCTTGGGTAAATCGTGGGCAACAAAACTTTGGCAAAACAATTTATAGGGTCAATTCAATTCAACATAGCAATCGGCTGTACCACACGGCGAAGTGACGCGGCATGAGTTATGCAGGGAATAGCCTGCCTACCACATGAATTTTAAGAAAAAGTTCTGAATTCAAAACTGACCAGCTTCTTTTGAAAATGATATTTATGTTCATGTGAAAGTAACAGATACCCAAGATCAGCCTCCCTCTCTGTTTTGAGATGAGATAAACTTCTTTTCTTATCACATCGGTAGCTGGTTGGAACACGATGCACGGATACGGGGCAGTAACACCAAAACGCATGTGCGTCTGCTATAGTTTACATCTCTCCAAAGGCCACGGCATCATCAGCATCTAAATCAGTAAGAAAGAAAGAAAGAAAAAATGACTTTTATTTCCGCTAAAAAATAAAATTTGAAGATAAGAAAAGAGAAAAGCTAGAGGCCTCTATGATGTTTTTGCGAAGGCAGGCCTGAAAAAGGGACAGGGCCCACCATGTCAGAGCAAAGCGAAGAAAAACAAAGAGCAGGCAGGGGAGCAGTGGTAGTGACGTCACCGGGGGCACTCCAGTAATTTCAGCAGGCAAATGATTTGGTCAATCGGATCTGGACATCCGGGCCCACATCCCTATCTTCCCATCATGCACACTCCCCCTCTTTGCTTTTCCAAAGGATGAACTGGAAAAAAAAAGGTAGCATTTTGATGTGACACGTGAGACAAGCAGGAACACAATTTAGAACGCTCAAACTTTTTTTCTCTAATTATGTGGGAATTAATCTGTTTCCTTTAAAATTCTTGTGAATTTCTAATTTCAAACTGGGCTGAAAAGGGTAGTGAAGAAAATAATAAGATGATAGGCATCATGGAGTGAGATGAGATGATGCATTGCACAGGAGGAGATGATATGATATGCTGTGTACCCAATCCAAGCAGGCCTGCTGTTGCTGACTCCTGTAGCCTTTTTTGCCGGCCAAGAAAAATGGAAAGAGGAGTCCTCCCATGAAAAGAGTAGATTGCAGCAACAGCAGCAGCAGGATGCCATCCAGGATCATCATCTCTATGAGGATCTATCTAGCAATGGTTTAGGGATTAGGGTTAGAAAATGTGTTTAGATGATTCAAACCTTTTGGGAAGTAGTGTTTTTCTTTGTAAGCACAACTCTATGATGGCATTTGATTAATGGTTCTTCTTTTTACATCTTCATTAAACATTTCGACCACCAGCAAATTAGGGTTCAACTCGATCCGACGAGCTGAACAATGATGACAATGTATACTGTTGTGTGTATTGGTGTATTGTTATAGTTGTGCCGACTTATAATATGATATGCCAAAACGTAGTAGCAATTGATTGGCAAGTAGACGATAATCATGCGAATTGGCAAGCAAGGCATACACCACCCATCTCGATAGTTGTATAGCTTTGGAGCAACATATTTTCAACAATATATTCTTTATTTTATTTTGGTTTCGATAATCCCATTATATATTTTTGGGATATTGATATATGCATATTTTTGTCTACATATTTAGAGCTCCTTTGGATTGAAAGATTTTTATATGAATTTTATAGAATTATAATCTATAAAATTTCTCTTTATAGAGACGCTTTGGATCAAATGAATGAGACCAAAATTCTTTTGGATTGCCTTCATACACCACATTTCTATGGGGTTTCTAGTAAGAGATTAGACTTCATGAAAATTTTCTTTTAGGTCTTGTATACATCTTCTCTCTCTTTAAATTCCCACAAATTTTCTATGAAGAGTCATTTTTTTAAAATAAAAGACCTGCTTCTATTAGAAAAAAGTTATAGGTGAAAAACCAAAAGTTTCACAGCTCATTACAACCCGGAACAAGGATAAAGGAGAACAGCAATAGAAAATTATGGAAAACCCTTCAAAGACACGCATACAAACCACTTGGAGCACCAAATTTGTTGCCTCAGGTTGCTTCAGGGGCCCCCACGCTCCACCATCACTGAGCACTAGCTGCCGCCAATCGGACTAGGAGCTCCTCCAAATGATCATCGCATTCTTTTTTTTGAGAGAGTAAAGAGAGCTGCTTATATTAACTCATAACGGAAGGGGACACAATCGTTTGCTAAAACCTCCACTAGACCCGGGGGGTCCTCCAACACCCAGACGGCACAATTCTGGGACTGAGAAGCCAGCTAAGCAAGCTCATGGGCAGCATTATTATAGACTCTCTTTACATGATTGAAAATAAAACCCGGGAGAAGTTGAACCGCAGCTCTGAAATCCTTATAGAGGTGGTGCAGCGCCGAGAGGTCCTTTGCAGAATTCGTCAGCTTGTTTATCATATTCAGACAGTCAGCCTCAACTATCACCGGCAGAGATGTACAATCCCTTATGAGCCGAACACCAGCAAGGCCCGCCAGGACTTCCGCCTCCTCCGCACTGGTGCAGTCTGGCAAACGAAGAGCAGTGGCCAAAACACACTCGCCCCGGCAATTCCTCACAACAGCGCCTGCAAACGCCGCTCCCGTTGAGTCCCAAAAACAGGCATCCACATTCAACTTTAGCCATCCTTCCTGCGGTGGCTCCCAGCGGCTGTTAACAGCCATAGGAGCGACCTGAGTACCATGATCCAACAGAGGAGCCTTTGCCGCCGAGGTGGTCGTCTGGCTTTTGAGATTGAACAGCGTTTCAGCATAAGACAGCAGAAAACTGACTGATCCTTCCACGGCCGCATCCCCCTTTCCATGAATAACAGCATTTCGAAGGAACCAAGATCGCCATTGGAGCAAAAGAGTGAGGTCTCGTTGCCGGTCCGAGCCCGAATCAAGGAGGTGCAGCAGCCAATCCGGCCCCGAACGCACGAAAGCCTCTTCAGCCGGGAGCGCCCATCTAGATCTCAGCGCGGATCGGAGGGCCCTCGCCTTGGTACATCTCACCACAGCATGGAACCCATCTTCATCCTCTAAACCACAGATCAAGCAGCGACTCGAAGAGCTAATCTGGCGACGCATTCTAATCTTACTTTTTTTCTAGTCATATATTTTTAGAATCCTGATATACCCTTTTATTTCACACATGTTTAAGGATACTCGAGAGTAGAAAGTCCTTTACTTTTGATTCTCTTGATGAAGTAAATCTTTTTAGATAGTGAAGGAGAACCCACTCGCAAATAAACGAAACGATAATTTTTCATCAAATTTAGTCAATATACTTGAGACAAAACAAGAAGTGGGTGTTTCATACAATGGTTTCTTGACAGGTGCACCACTACACTAGTCACCGCGTTACACTCTCACCGGACCAGTCTTCTGAAACCTGAAAAGATGGAGAAGCAAACTACCAAAAAAGAGAGGAAGAAGGAACCACTGAGCTCGCTGTAAAAATCCCACGGTGACCTGACCTAAAAAGTTACTACTCCATCGCAGTGCCAAGTTGTAGTAATTACAATTAATTAATTAACCTAATTAGTAGCTCTCACCTCCTGCGTTTGATTCGATTTGATTTGGATCGTGTTTAATGCTAGATCACGCGGTCCGATGGCTTAATGAAACGGCGATTAGCGTAAGCTTGGCTAGGGACCCGTGCTGCGTGCGTGCCGCGGTACATATTTTTCACGGCTCTCGAAGATTTTTCGCAAAACACCACGTACTTCGAGATCACCGTAGAAAATTAAACAAGCGTTTTCTAGTCAGGGGCAGCAGTAAAATATTGCTGTCATGAGGCAGGGTTAACAGATAAGAACGGGTTATGCTTATCGATGGATGACAGGTGATAGGACCTAGAGCATAGGAGTATATATATATATGATAAGTAAATTGGAGTCCAATTTGCATGAATCCACAACAAAAATCTGCCGTTCTAAACAGGCCTTTGAGATCATAAAGATTAATATTAAGCACATTTATACGAGAGGGACCTAATTTTGTGGAATGTAACATCGTGAGAGTGGTACTGGAAAATTTAATTGCTCTCTATAGTTTAAACTGTCAATATTTATTCGTGTATGTCATAGCAATACTGTTTTTCCGCTCCATTTCGGTATCAAGATGCAGGGCCGGCCCTGGGGAGGGGCAGGGTGTGCGGCCGCCCCGGGCCCCCAAATCCCAGGGGCCCCAGCCCAGGTAAGGTATGCCATATGCCCGTATGGCCGTATCCCTGTGCATGTGGCCTCGTCTGATTCCCGTAGGCCGTAGTCACGCGGCCCATTTCCTTGACGATGCCCAGCTGCAGAGCAATCCGTTTCAATTCCTTGCCGTTCACACGAATCACGTTTCCTTGCCGAGTTACCGATGGACTCCACAGAAGCTAAGAATCACCGCGAATCACGTAATCATGCCCAGGTGCAGCGCGCGCCAGATGGTCATCATCTTCACGTAATCACGTTCATGGCTTCACGCGAATCACGCCCAGGTGCTGGTACGACACGCCGAGCGAGCGGAGGCCACAGTCCGCATACTGGTAGATCAAGTCGTGGATCTTCTATTCTTCTTCTCAGCCTCCTTGCCCATCCTGCAGAGCTCGATGATTTGCCCAGGATTTCTGTGACCCAAATTCCAATCAGGCAATTAGGGCATCAGGCAATCACCAGTTCATCATCCGTTGCTTCCCCGACCGGAATTTTCCTAGGTATACAATTAATCACTAATTCACTATCATCGTATGTGTATTGGTAATTAAGTTATTTAATCTCAACTAATTTATAACGGTTGTGCATTTATTTAAATTTCAGCGTAGTGGGATATCATGTCGTCTAGAAAGTATGAATCTGGCAACGAGAAAAGAAAAAGAAAAAGACGTGTGGATGAGATGATAGAATCATAGAAAGGAGTCATGGATAAAGTTTTCAAGGTTAATACGTGCGCTTCGACGAACCCAGATGAGTTGGCGATAGTTGCTGTGGATGAACCAACTAATGGAAATCAGCAAGAAAATGTTGACATCAATGTCGATGATAACAATGTAAGTGACCCCGAGAACACAGTTAATGCATCGAGTGCACAGGCACGATCTGCTAGTGTTGATGAGCAACCAATCATACTTCGGATATTTATGATCCAAGAAATTGGAATAATCTTGATAATAAAGCAAGAGACATATTAGTCGAGAAAGGGCCTAAAAGAGAAGAAAATATGGAATTTCCTCCGGATGCTGCCTCAAGACATGTTTCATATGCTCATTATTCTAGAAAATTAAGCAATGGAGAGGTACATGATAGAAAATGGTAATTTTATTCAAGCATGTTGATAAAGTTTTTTGTTTCTGTTGTAAGATCTTCAAGTCTAGCACTAGCAAGAGTCCGAGTTCCTTAGCAGGTGATGGGTTTAAAAATTGGAGGCATATCAGTGAGAAGCTTAGAGAACATGAAAATAGTGTCGAGCATATTAGTAACATGAACAGTTGGAATGAATTGAGAGCTAGACTGTGGAAAAAGGAAACAATTGACAAAGATTTACAGCAGCAAATCGCAAAGGAGAAAGAGCGTTTGAGGCAAGTTTTATTAAGGATAGTTTCCATTGTGAAATTTCTTGGCAAACGTAGCTTGGCTTTTAGAGGAACTAGTAAGCAGCTTTACAATGATAATAGTGGTAATTTCTTAGCTTGTGCTGAGATGATTGCAGAATTTGACTTGGTAATGCAAGACCACCTTAGACGTATTCAGAACAAAGAAACTCATTATCATTATCTCAGTCATAAAATTCAGAATGAGTTGATATCTCTTTTGGCTGCTGATATCACAAGCTCTATCATAAATATTGTTAAAGAGGCAAAGTATTTCTCCATTATCCTAGATTGTACCCTGATGTGAGTCATCAAGAACAAATGACTTTGTTAGTTCGATGTGTTAATTTGTCCGATGGCAAAATAAAGATTGAGGAGTACTTTTTGGGGTTCTTGAAGGTGGATGACACATCTGGATTGGGACTTTTTAATGTATTGCTTGAATCTATGGAGTTCTTTGGCCTTAATGCTAATGATATAAGGGGTCAAGGCTAGACAATGGTTCTAACATGAAAGGAAAACACCAAGGGGTACAAAAAAGGTTAATTGAGATCAATCCAAGAGCATTGTATATGCCATGTGCTTGCCATAGTCTCAATCTTACTCTTTGTGATATGGCAAAATCTTGTGGGAAAGCTGTTTCATTTTTTGGAATTGTTCAACGTATATATGTATTATTTGCTAGTTCTACGAAAAGGTGGAATGTTTGCTTAAACATGTTCCTAGTTTAACTGTGAAATCATTGTCCAATACTCATTGGGAGAGTCGAATCAAAAGTGTTACAGCAATAAGATATCAAGCTACTGAGTTAAGGTCAGCTTTGTCTGAGTTATGTCATGCTTCTGACATTGAACCTAAGGATAAAAGTGATGCAAAAAATTTATTTGTTGCACTTGGCAGCTTTGAGTTTCTACTTGGTATGATTATCTGGCATGATATTTTATTTGCTGTAAATAAAGTGAGCAAGAAGTTGCAATCGCCAGCCATGTGCATTGACTCTACTGTGAAGCAAATACAAGGTATAATGCAATACTTTGAGAAGTACAGAAATGAGGGGTTTTCTTCTAGTCTGATCATCGCCAAAGGTATTGCAACTGAAATGGGTGTAGAGGCATCGTTTCTAGTAAAACGTCGTGTTACGAGAAAGAAATAGTTTGATGAAAGTAATTGCCAAGAAGAAATTCTAGAAGCTGAGAAGGCTTTCGAAGTTAAATATTTTTTGTTTTGGTTGATATGGCGATCACTTCTTTGAAGAGCAGATTTGAAGAACTCATGGTGTTTAAAGATGTATTCGGATTTTTATTGAGCTCAAACACCCTAAAGTCATTAAATGATAATGAACTTGAAGAGTGTTGCACTAAGTTTGCAGAAACTTCTCTCTTGATGGTTCATCTGATGTTGAGGTACATGATCTTATTTCTGAATTAAAGATTATGAAATTCACTTTGCCAGATGGCATAATGTCTGCTATGGAGATTTTTGAGTATGTCAGAGATGTGGATTGCTATCGTAATGTCTCCATTGCTTATCGGATCTTATTTACTATGCCTGTGATTGTTGCATCGGCTGAAAGAAGCTTTTCAAAGTTGAAATTATTGAAGAACTATTTGAGATCAACAATGACTCAAGAGAGGTTAAATGGTTTGGCAACATTATGCATCGAGAAGAAATTGTTGGATGAGATTGACATCGACCCCATAATAAGTGACTTTGCATCGAGGAATGTTTAGAAGAAATTTTTAAGGTAATATGTATAAATTATTTGTATGAATATTATTGCTTTTGGATGCATTTAAGTGTTTATTAGTAAAATTTCATATATATATATATATATACGTATATTGATTATCATTGTTATGATATTTATATTAAGGGGCCCCGAGTTTTAGTTTTGCCCAGGACCCCCAAAATCTCAGGACTGGCCCTGTCAAGATGGATCTTAGTAATTTATTAGTTTCATGCACAAGTCTAAAAGCAATTTAGAGCATCGACGTGGCAGTGAGACCGGCCTGATAGGTTTACTATGGACATAGCTTCACCCGTGTTACTGAAGATTAACAGCATCTCTCTTACTCTTTTACTGTCGAAAGGGTCCTTGTAATGTGAGTTTCAACAGTAAAAAGGCTGAGAATAAATTTCTCGAGATTAGGATTTGAGAGGAGAAGGGAGGCAAGCAGGTCAAAAAAGGTGAAAGTAGAATTTGCTTGTGATATCTTTTGGCTAACTATTTTTTTCCTTGGGCTGTTGTGTCATTGGCCAGTAAAAGTTTGAGAGACCATGCGCCATCACATGCTCGCCATGGCTCCACTGCCCACTCTGCGTGGGACCACCAACAAGGCCCGGGATCTTCTACGCACAAGGGCTCCAAAGCTCCACATGAAGTTGCAAGGAGATGTCGGTGTCTATTGGTAAAGGATGATAATGACAACACTGTTGAAGAGAGTAGTTGGCCGATGATGATACAGGGAAGCTTCTAGATTTGATAAGGCTGGAAAGCTATTCATGCGGAGCCATTGTTATGATCACTTTTGACATATGCCACGCGTAAGGGCCTTTTTAGATTGAAAGATTCTCTTAAAACAGTTATAGCACCCGAATCTATAAAAAGATTTTAATTATAGATATAAGATCATAGAAATTCTATAACATTCTTATAAAATGGCTCAATTCATAAATTTTTTAAAGAAATCTAACATGAGTTTATACCTCATGGAAAATTTTCTTTATGCCTTGCATAAACCTCCTCTCTCTTTTAGTTCTTGCAAAATTCTCCAAAGAGCTAGTTTTGTTTTCTGTAGAATTTTACAAGCCATGATATTATATTCCTATATTTTTATATTCTTGTATTTTGAGAATCCTGCATTCCAAAGAGAACCTAAGTCATAAATTTATAATCGTACAAAATTTGAATAATAATATTTTATCTTTTCTTTTTTCTCCATCTCGTGTTAATCATTACGATCTCTCATGCCTAATGCCACCATCTCCTTTACCTTGACACTATAGAGTTCATGTCGTTGATCTCAGCTCTGGTCATAGCCTACATGGCCTCATCACCAACCTACCACCTCGAGGACATTGACATACAGGCAATGGAGCGTACCTTGAGCTTGTCGTTGGAGGAGATAATGATGGGAGGTGTACTCTCACAGAGGAGACATTACTTCACTAAACGTAGAAGATGCCTTAGAAGATGACAGTGACATGGACCAATGCCGCCACGGAGCACAATGGCAACTATATCTACGACACTTGCGACGATATTCACGGGCATACTACCACTACACGTATGGCTAGTTTTGGCCAAGAAATACTATAACAATGCATAATATTATGGAAAGAATATCTATATGTGGTAACATAGAGAGATATTAAGTATTTATGACGTTGCGTACTCCCATGCATCTGAGTGTTTTTTCCCATAATTTGCTAAATTTTTTAGAAAATATCCATATTATTAAAAACAACATGCATCTTCTACACACAACATTTCAAATCCAAATTCACCCCTAGTTGAAGGGAAAAAAAGATAAATTCAGTTGTGAATAGTAGCTACTTCAAATTTGGTCGTAAATTTGACTCACTATGAGTATTATCATTAGATTTTTATTTCATTTTTCGAGTTGTGTTACAAATTTGAATTTAAAATATTACAACATGATAAATATATGTTAATTTTTAAGAGAAAAATTCAATTTAGAAATACCAGGAGTCATTATGGATAGAAGTGCCGGATACATTATTGTGCTAACACCACCTATAATATTATAATTTAAACTATATTTAAAAATAGCGAGGAATACCTTTATATAAATTATAACATTACGTTAAGGCATATGTCAGCGAGATTGAAAGTTAGCTATAGATAATAATTAATTTGAGATATACAACCAGTAGCTACCTACTAATCCAGTAATCTCAAAAAGTGAAAAACCTCCGACAACACCACCTCTACATCCATGGCAAGTCGCTCCGCAGACAATCCCATGCTCATGTCTCGAATCCCAAGAAACGCCAAACCGAAACAATAGCCTCCCTCCTACCGCCACTCTCATCACTGTTCATTCCCTCTCCCAACTCGCTCCTAGCTCAGCAAAAGAACAAAAGGACAAAAGAAACACAAAAATCCCCCTCTAGAAAAATTAGAATTAGAACAAAAGAAAACACAAATAATTTGCTATCTCTAAAGAAAATAAAATAAAAGACAGAAAAAACAAAGATCCTCACTCTCTAGTCTCTCCATCTAAAGAAAATAAAATAAAATAAAACACAAAACTAATTCGTCTCTCTAGTCGCTAGAGAAAATAAAAGAAAACAAAAATCTTTCACTCTCTCTCTGTAGAAAATAAAAGAAAAACAGAAAACAAAAATCCTCACTCTCTAGTTTCTCCCTCTAAAGAAAAGAAATTAAGAAACGAGCAGAAGAAGAGAGAGAGAGGAGAGAGAAGGAGAAGTAGAGAGAAGACCAGGGGGAGGGGCAGAGCCAGAAGAGAAGAGAAGAGAGAGACTCCCCACCTCTCCAGATGCTCTCCCCGCCGCCGCCTCCCAGAGCGCTTCACCGGCCCGTCCCAGCCGCCGCCGGGTAGCTAGCCCGCGCCCGCCCGGATGGGCCGCGGCGGCTCGCGCGGCGCCGCGCCCCTGTGGCACTCGCTCCCGGACGAGGTCTGGGAGCACGCCTTCTCCTTCCTCCCCGCCGCCGCCGACCGGGGCGCCGCGGCCGGCGCCTGCAGCGGCTGGCTCCGGGCCGAGCGCCGCTCGCGCCGCCGCCTCTCCGTCGCCAACTGCTACGCGGCCTCCCCGCGCGCCGCCGTCGAGAGGTTCCCCTCCGTCCGCGCCGCCGAGGTCAAGGGCAAGCCGCACTTCGCCGACTTCGGGCTCGTGCCCCCCGCCTGGGGCGCCGAGGCGGCGCCCTGGGTCGCCGCCGCCGCCGACGGGTGGCCGCTGCTCGAGGAGCTCAGCTTCAAGCGCATGGTTGTCACCGACGAGTGCCTCGAGATGATCGCCGCCTCCTTCAGGAACTTCCAGGTCCTGCGCCTCGTCTCCTGCGAGGGATTCAGCACCGCAGGGCTCGCCGCCATTGCCGAAGGTTGCAGGTGAGGCGTTGTCTCTGAGGGCCAAGATTTGAGCTAAAGATGGGAGTTTTGGGTGGTTCTTTGCTTCGCTCCGTAAAGATTTGAGCTTTATTTCGTCTTCTTATTAGCTAAAGATGGGAGACTTCTCGCTGTTTTTTTGTTTGTTTGTTCAGTGTGGGTTTTTCTGATCTGAAGTAGTTCTTAGTTTGGTTAAAATGATTTCATCTTTCAGGATTTTCCTCAAAATGGATTTCTTTTTAACGGTTTTGAGCTATATAACCGAGCTTTTTTTGTGCTTCATTGAGTAGTATTTCAGTTAAGGTTTGATCTATTCGGAGTGTTAAGTGTGGAAACATAAACTCTTTGCTGTTCTGGTATGATCTGGAGTTCCTTTTGGTTTTTTTTCCTAAGCTGAAGACTTGTGTGCTCTTTTCTTATTTTAGATGCTTGGGAGTATTTGATGTCAAAGGAGTGATTCCTAGGAAATCTTGGGTGTTGGATGTTCATGTCTGCTCCAAAACTTTTGATCTTTATTAGCTATGGTTTGCATGTTAGCTTTTATCTTGTTCTGGGAAGCTTTGTCTCAGGCTTCTACTGTGATTTTGAGTGATTTGGATTGTGATAGCGTGATCTCTTGTGAACGGATCTATGGGATTGACAGAAGAGATATATCTGTTTGTTTATCAATGATTGATCCATCTCTTTATATCTTTATACCAAAAGGAGTGATTATTTCAAGTTTAGTTAGAACCAATTGGATGCACCTTTACTTAAAAGAAACTGTTTTTTTCCCCACATCGTGAATCACCGGATCTCACTTGAACTGTTTTTCTTTTCATTTTCAAGTGTATTTGTGGAGTTCCCATCCTGATTTGAGCGTCTATATTCTGAAGAATCAGATCTTTTAGCATGTTTTTGACATGTAGGTTCCGATTCAATGGTTTCCCCATTTTTTGTGTGCTCAAGATTCTTATACCTATTATCTTGCTTTTGCTTGGAGAATGCGATGTTTGCTCCGATGTTCATAATGTTTGCATGTAATGCACCAGTGAAACAAGAAAATTTGCTCTTGCATGTAATGCACCAGTGAAACAAGAAAATTTGCTCTAGTAGTGTGATTAGTTGAGCTTGCTGGAATCTATGAGAAAAGAATTAGGAATTTATTAGATCCCTGCCTTTTTTTTAAGGGATCTTGAAGGATCTAATACTTTCGGGGTTTCATAAGATTCATTGACTTAGTAGTTTAATGTGCCTAGCCAGTACCATTTGGGTCTTTTTGAGTGATAAGAAATAGTTGAGCTGCGAGGAAAGGCTATTGAGGTTTGATGGATCTCTGATAATGTGATGTTTTGTGCAGACTGAGAAGATATTCTGAGATAACTGAATGTGCTTTGGTTATTGTATTGGCCATATTTGCAGATGTGATGATAGATCATTAGATTGAACCTGGATAATACAAATTGTTGCAACTGTTACTGTTTATACTTGATGATGGTTGAGCAATTGATTATAGATACACCCTTTTTATAAGAGAACTAGTGGTATATTCCCTTGTAAATTCTTATGTTGATCCCTGGACCTACTTTTCTCTCATGTGCTGCTCTATTGTGTGTTGGATGATTGTCCTTAAAAGGGCAAGGGTTCATGTAAGTTGTAACTTAAAGGATTTTCACTGCATAAATGGGAGCATGCACATATTTGGTCATTTCGATTGAGATGACATGGTAATGAAATGTAGTTTTAGTTCTGTGTTAGAAGCATTTTTGAGTTCCTGTTTTAAGAAATAATTTATACGTGTAAATTCAACATTATAGTTTATTTTCAATGATGAAGGCCTAAATATCTAGGTGTGGATGAAGTTGATAATTACATTATCGAATCTGAGTTGGGTAGTTTAAATTATTTTGCTTTTCTCACAAACTTATGTTGTGGTTTGGAGGTGGTTGGGTCTGATGAGTATTGGGGCCCAGCTCTAGATCCAATTTATACCCGTCTGGCTAGCTCTAAATTGATCATATCCTGAGGCTGCAAAACTGATCATGTCTCGAGGCTGCAAATAATGGAGACCTTAGCAACTGTCCTTGTTGGCCAAGGAAAACCCGATAGTTATCATTATTCTGCATCTAGAATAAATTCTTGGAGTGCCTCCTGATGATCATGGAGACCTTAGGTGTTATATGTTACTGTTGTTGATGTGTCCTGTTAAAGATTACATTTCACGAGCAACTGAAAGTATTTGAGTTTGTTCTGTCGTTACCTTTTGCATTATCCCTGTCTGTCTTTATTGGTTTGCTTATGCTTTATTTTGTAATCCTCATCTTTGCTGCTGCTGTGATTGTTGATCTAGTGTGCTTGAAAATCCTGGAAAAACACTATAAGAATGGACATGGGTGCTGTAATTGCAAAGCAAACCTTTTTATGCCAAAGAACGTGATTTTGGTAATGTTGCTTTATGCTGGTTGTTCCTGCAAAGCACCTCAATTTGTAAATTGGATTTTGTTTCCAGATGGTTCGATCTCAACGTGACACTAGATATTATTTCTGGAACGTGCTTTATTCTGGTTCCAGATGGTTCCATCTCAACGCGACACTAGATATTGTTTCTGCACTAAAATACTGGAAGTCTCACCTTTAAAATTTTGTAACCATCAAATTCTTGACACAAAACTTGCATGTAGCTGGAGTGAAAAATGAACAAAAATTAGTTAAACCCTGAGTGAATCAGCAAGATTAGTTAATTATTTGTTTTATTTGTTGTATCCATTTGCATTACCATGATATTTTTAATGCAATAGCCAAGTGTACCTGCAGTTGTTTGAGTGATTTTCTCCTTGATCCTTTCACTAATCATATGGGCTTTTTACTGGTAGCCTTGGCAATGGGCTAATGGCTACCCTTGTTCCAGTTTTCATCAATCTTTTGAGATATGATTCATCACTCATCTTCAAGTTCTTATTTCTATCTACTGTCCATGTTGCAGAAATTTAAGAGAACTTGACCTGCAAGAGAACTATATTGAGGATTGTTCCAGTCATTGGCTCAGCAACTTTCCAGAATCCTTTACTTCTCTGGAAACTCTTAATTTTTCATGCTTAGAGGGGGAGGTCAATTTCACTGTACTCGAGCAGCTAGTGACCAGATGCCGCAACTTGAAGACTCTAAAGCTCAACAATGCTATCCCTCTTGACAAGGTTGCTAGCCTCCTTCGTAAGGCTCCGCAGCTAGTAGAACTCGGAACTGGCAGATTCTCTGCTGATTACCATCCAGATCTCTTTGCAAAGCTTGAAGCGGCATTTGCAGGCTGTAAAAGCTTGAGAAGTCTTTCTGGGGCTTGGGATGCTGTTCCAGATTACCTGCCAGCATTCTATTGTGTATGTGAAGGCCTCACATCACTTAATCTGAGTTACGCTACTGTGCGAGGCCCTGAGCTCATAAAATTCATTAGCAGATGCAAGAATCTTCAGCAATTATGGGTATGCAACTCTTGTTCATGCTTTTAGTGGATACCTACCTTATTATCCATGCTATTTTACAAATATACACTTGAACCACGCTCACATGAATACTGCTTTCCGATTTTTTTGCAAGTGAACCTATATTGCATAGATCACAAATGTCGTTTTGATGGAATTTATATACCTTCTACTCCCTCTAGTAAAACAATCTCTATTTATTAGTATAAGACTCTAAAAGCATTATGAATGTACCCATATCATTTTTATTTGATCATTTTGTGTTCAAACATACAAAGGTCTGGCGGCACACTTCCCATGGTGACAAGAATTTGTGATTAACAGTAATTGTTGTGGTATCATGCATATGCTTTTTAATGTAATCAGCACAGTTGTTTTCTTTAGGATGTATGGTTGGTACGGAATGGCATGTTGGTTTCATTTTATGAGTTAATTGAAATCATCACTATCTTTTGGGGAGTTGGGATCTTTTTATTGACATAAATCAGAAACAACAATGGTTTTCTGCCCCTTCTCGGTTCCTTGCCAAAACACTACCGAATATGTGCTTGCTCTACAGCAGTATAGTTTTTAACACTGAATTATGATCTTAACCCCAGCGATTAAAGGTCTTGTTATGTCAAGCTGTTTGCATAATTCTTCTCTTAGGTTTGCTTCTTTAAAAGTTTGAGCTGCGATTTTCAGGTGATGGACCTCATTGAGGACCATGGTCTAGCTGTCGTGGCATCAACTTGCAGTAAACTACAAGAGTTGCGGGTCTTCCCTTCTGACCCTTATGGTGCCGGACAAGTTTTGTTGACTGAAAGAGGTCTTGTTGATGTTTCTGCCAGTTGTCCAATGTTGGAGTCAGTCCTCTACTTCTGCAGACGGATGACGAATGAGGCCCTTATTACAATTGCAAAGAACCGTCCCAACTTCACTTGCTTCCGCCTATGCATCCTTGAGCCCCACACTCCTGATTACATCACACGGCAGCCTCTTGATGCAGGTTTCAGTGCCATTGTGGAATCATGCAAAGGTCTTAGGCGCCTCTCTATCTCGGGCCTTCTCACAGATCTTGTATTTAAATCAATTGGTGCACATGCTGATCGTCTTGAGATGCTTTCAATCGCCTTTGCTGGGGACAGCGATTTGGGCCTGGATTATATTCTCTCGGGCTGCAAGAGCCTGAAGAAGCTGGAGATCAGGGACTGCCCATTTGGGAATAAGCCCTTGTTGGCAAATGCGGCCAAGCTGGAGACAATGCGATCCCTTTGGATGTCGTCGTGCTCGTTGACCTTGGGCGCATGCCGACAGCTTGCACACAAGATGCCCCGCCTTACTGTGGAGATCATGAATGATCCTGGACGGACATGTCCCTTGGATTCACTTTCGGATGAAAGCCCTGTTGAGAAACTGTATGTCTACCGGACAATTGCTGGTCCAAGGTCCGACACACCAGACTACGTCCAGATTGTTTAGGGGCGACTTTGCGGTGTGGGGTAGCCTGGAGGTATTCATTTTCAATCTCGATTAGTACCTCAGACACCTTCCTAGCATAACATAGAATTGGTTCCTTCAAGTAGAAAGGCTGAAAGGCTGGTGGTTGGATAAACCTATCATAAGATCTCTACTCAGCAAGTGTAGGACGAGACTTGGGGCCTTTTTCATGTGTTAATAACTGTAGGAGGAGACTCGACGGATTACAGAAACCACTAGATAGTGTCATGAGAAAACTTCTGTTTGTTTTCTTAGCGTGTTTAGTTCTTTTTATGTATAAAAATATGGCACCATTTTAATCATGTAATGTACTGTATTACTGGAAAAAACTGTACCTGGAGCTGAGTTTGTCACCTCTACTTTTTTGACCTTCCCTTTCTGATTGTGGATTGTTGGTCTGAATGCTAAATAATTATGGCATGTATTACTCTGGTTCATCTGGTGTTATCTTTGGTTCAAGGAAACTATAACTTAACTGGCTTCTGGTTTATGCATAAGGATCTGACGGTGAGTCAGTGATTTATCCTGTGAAGCCTGGGTGATTAACACCTAAGCTGCCTTGGATTCAATTCACTTGAATTTGGTAGGACGCTTTCGTCACGAGTTAAAACTAAAATTGTCATCACGGTAGCACAAATGTGGCCCTTAATTGCTGTATCAGCGTGTTATTTGTTGACACATGGAATGTAGCCATGAAGAAAGAAAGTTTGAAGAAAAAGTTGCGACTTTTGATTGCTAAGCTACTCGATAGATGCTAAAAAACAGTGCTGGATCTATACATACAGCTGGGGCAAGTTTATTTTGATCTGACATTTTGAAATTCCATGCAAGTTCAGCTTTTAAGAGAAACATATGTTATTCAAAATTATTTAAAACAAAATAATGAACTATAATTGAGCAATTCAGCAAGAACATCTACATTATCTGATAAACAATGCCAGAAGGGGGTACTTCTGTTAGAAGCCTAGAACATAATATATGTGGCCTTCTGACCATCAAAATCCAAGCTCCTCTCCCAAAAATTTACACCAATGATGGATCAGTTTTGAGTAGTAGTACTAGCTATAAGCATTTTTGTCTCTAGCTCTGAGGCACCCTGCTGGATCCTTTATCTAGAACTAGTAGTTCCACAGTTGGGTTTAAATAAGACATGATCTCTGACATCTACAATATCACATGTGTGCATGGCCTTGCAAATGAACATGTTTACCATGCCATACAACTTGATATCCATCCATTCTGCAGTTAAAATGGTGAGTACTTGTTCGGAGGAATCAAAAGTTATCTCTAGTGTGGAAGCAGTAACAATATTGTGTGTACCAGTACCTAGATTCCTCAACAGAGTTGGGGTTTAAGACCTGGGTGCTACACTGTGCCAAGTTCCTGCAGATCTTTGACATCACTAGGATCATCTGTTTCCCTTGAATGAACAACTTGGTCTCCATTCATTTCTGCAATTAAGATGTGAGTACTTTTTCAGAGGAATTAAAAGGTACTAACAATGTACTTGGATTCTTCAACAGGAATGCTCTGCGGATGGTTTGTACAACAACTGATGAGAGCATGACTATCATAACCAATTGCACCCTTGGTAACCCGACTTTTAGCTGACACTAATCTGAAGTAACGGAAGAGGGAAAACCTGAAAGAATGCTGGCTTCCGTCGGAATCTACAACTACTGGGCTGGGCAGCTGAACATGATTCATATATGCATGTTTGGTTTAGGGACTAATTTGCTATTTTTTACCACATATTTCTCGCTAAACTCATCTTAGATCAGTTAGAGTAATTCTATCTCACGTGCGTGTGCTAGGTCCCCTTCCAACGAACACGATAGGCGATCTCCCCTGTCCATGAGGTGGCACTACGGCACCACCAAGTGAAACTTTCACTTGAAATCAGAAGTAAATGACAAAGATTTTTTTTAGGGGATTTTGACTTAATTAGGAAGCATCAAGTTAGTTTCAAACCTTTCAACTCGATTCCAACACATCGGGTGATTTTCAAACTTTTGAAATATTTCTAGAAGCTCTCTTCTCGATTCTAACAATTCTCAACTCTAGTTTTGAAACATTTAGATTTAGGGCTACCTGGGATTGTTGAATTGTTATATGTTGAACTTATTTTGTAGGTTGCTATGGAAAATAGTTGTGAAAAAGCTAGTGCGTTATTTGGCGAACCAGATTATAATAACTCAAGTTACACTATAATAGAAACCTACCAAAGGGTTGGATATCCCTATTATGTTTTTGTGTTAGCCATGACCCGTTTTAAACTTATTTTATGTTGATTGTACTAGAAATAGATAACCAAATGGGGAAAAAAAATGTAAAGTGGGTCAACCAAAAGAGATAATTATAATCCATTGCAATGTCAAACGCAACATTGGTGTCACAAACTTTCAACTCAACTATGAAACTCCCAGCTCAAACTTCAAAAGGTTCAAACTTGATTTCCAAATTTATGACTAAAAACATCACCTTAGGTTCCTCTAACCCACTTTCACCTAGGAGATCTTCAGTAGATTAATGTTACTCTAGCCTTCCCTCGACAACAAATACCTTCATTGGAGGTTAGGGTTTCAAAGGCAGTGGGATAACGAATGATAATGGCGTAGGTGCATGTGCCTATATGGATGGCAAGGTGGTCGAAGTAGAGGCTATGGGCATGGTCGAAATGTGGAAAAAGGTTGGGCAAGAGAAGTAGCACCTAAAAGAAAGGAAAACGGAAGCACCCGGCTGAAAAAAGACGAAGGAAAAGGAAAAGACATGTGAACAATGCAAAACTGTCTCGCATAGTTTTCATATAGGTTAAAAACAATGCGTCAGGAAAGCATTTATGCAACAGAATTTCAGAACTAGTTCAACAAAATCACCACCACACCTTATTAACTTACGAGAATATTGCTGGTCACAACACTATTTTAGTCTATAACATATAGAATCTAGATATTAAAAAATTAAATTTATAAATAAGAGTCTATGAGTTGTAATTTATATCCACACTTCTTATCTCTCTTTCCCACTTTAAAAGAAATAACAGATTAAGTAGCTATAACACAATTAAGCTCCTTTACAAACTAACTTAATTAACAATCTTTTAAAAGATCTCTAATTGGCATGGAGTACGACACGTAGCACAATGCAGAGGTGTGACGTCGGGCTCGGTGAAACTCTAATGGGCGTGGCGTAAACGAGGTGTGTGGCATATGGTTTAATATGATGGATTGTATTTTCTCCGCAAAGCACAGATATTTAACTGGTATCGTTGTCTGCTGCGAACCAAAGTACCAAACACACGTCTGACTTGAGCGTGGGCAATGTCAGTGACCAACCACGGAGCCCCTCGATCAAATCTCGAGTGATGTTAGCCGATGCTCTCCTCGTGGCGAATAATAATGATCGGCGTTGCGTGCACATGACACGAAGAGGAGGAGGTTCGGAGGAGAAAGCAAAACAGGGGAGGAGAAAGAAAATCAAGAAAAAAGAGGCAGACAAAAAAAGCTCCGGAAAGCAACACGCCCCCCTTCCCAATCTCGTAGCTAATGGCTGTTGGTGCTACTGTAGCACTGCCCGCTGTAGCCTAATGGCCTAGCTAAGCTACCCTCGCAGTCGCAAGCAAGCAAGCGACCAGAAAGATTCATCTTTGCGAGAGAAAAGAACGATTCTTGGGATTTTTTTTCTTTCGTACTTGTTGGTTCGTTCCTTCCCTGCGTTTCCCTCTCGTTTTCTGCTGGGGTTGGAGGGGAGAGATTGAGGAGAAGAATCGAGGAAGCGGTGGTGTTCTTCACAGGTTGGTTTGCTCGTCTCTTGGTTTCTTGGGGTTCGGTTCGATCTAACGACGGGTTCCCGGCGAGCGATGGGGTTTGGTGATCTTGCCGGCGCCCCCGCCCCGCGGGGTTCTTGGTTTCAGCGTCTCCGCCGCCTATTTGGTCACCAGTTGGATGCAGTTTGGTTGCTAGCCAATTACGAAAATGTTTGATTTAGATTATATTATGTGTGTGTGTGTGTATGTGTTAAATCAGGTGTACTGTGGTTTCTGGATTTGTTCTTCCCATTAGATGCTGTGTCTTTGATTTCTTGTGGTATTGCATTGATTGGACGAGCTGAATAAGTTGTTCACTTGTTCGTGCTGTCCTAGGCTGCTTCATTGCCTTCACTGCTCCAGTGCTAGTGAATCCTCTTCGAGGCCTGCATTGATCTCGTTCGTATGATTGTTTCTGCGAACACGAACATTTGGTTAATTGCTTCCGTTTGATCCGAGAGTTATGTGTTCTTCTGCAGGACTCGGAGTACAGCACTGGTTATTTGAGAGTTGAGACCTCTTATCTGCTGCAGCAAGAGGACATCATCAAGGGTTAGAGAAAAGCTGGAGAGAGTATGGGCAGAAGCTGTTCTCAGCTCTGAAGATATCTTCATAACTTGCTTGCCTGATACATACATATTGGAGGTATGCGTTTCTTCGCGTCACTGATGGATGTTCTGTTCATACTTCATATTGTTAAGGGTGTAAGATATGATGATCCTTTCCCTCCCTTGTGAGCATGTAATGGTGATGTAATTTACTGGTCTTTGCTTCTTGATGCGCATGCAGGCATGCACAAGAACCAGCTCCAGGAGCTTGCTCAGAGGAGTTGCTTCAACTTGCCGTCCTACGCGTGCATCCGCGAGGGGCCGGATCATGCGCCCCGGTTTAAGGCCACAGTTAATTTCAATGGAGAAACGTTTGAGAGCCCGGCATTTTGTTCCACCTTGCGGCAGGCGGAGCATGCGGCAGCTGAGGTGGCACTCAATGAATTGTCCAAGAGGGGGCCTTCATCATCACTTGCTGCAAAAGTTTTGGTCAGTTTTGTTGATGCCTCTAGAAATCGCTTCTCGTAATGATACATCGGTTTGCATGGAGAATAGGTCACATTTCCCACGTCAAGAATTCAGGAGATATGTTTGACTAACAGCCTGGAAGAGTGCTCACCTTAGATCTCTTTTAACTTCCATCTAGAATTAAGAATTGGGATATTTTTATTTCTCATCGACAGTTTCTCTAAGATAAATGGTTTTGCATGAACTAGGAACGCTTTAATCATACCCTTTCCCAGTGATCTCCGATTGCATCTTTGTGAATCATCTGTCGAGAATCACAAAAATCATCTGTTGTTGATTATGGGGAGTCAAAGTTATTGCAGCTTATTTCAATGCGGACAAAGACAAATAGAAATGTAGCTCAATATGCATGACTGGCATTATTATGCATCATCCCATTTCTTTTTTTTTGTAAAGACGTTCATAGAATTCTTGCGCTTCATTTGATAGGTCATACTTGCTTAATCTGCTATCACAGCTTTTACACTTCCCATCATATTGTGCAATTTGCAGCAATTACTCTGCGGATGGATATTGTGTGCCCTGGATGTGAATAGCTAGCCAGCCTTTCCTGCAGTCAAAGAACAATAAATTTCATCTGTACTGTGGATCTATCTAAGATACTTCCATGGCAGACTGGCAGAGTATATTAAAAGTTCACTGTTCTTGACAATTCCCACTGCAATAAGTCAAAGCGAAGTAGTACTATTTATGATGGATTGGTTGGGGAGGTTCAATTCTTTTATGATGTCTGATGTTGACTTGCCGATTGCCCCATGTTCTTGCATGCTGTTGTAGTAAAAACAAATCCAAGTAGATGAAATGTTAAGGCTGGCGTGTTTGGACTGGACATTAGATAAAAAGAAACTGTGCTTATGCTGTTTTGCTCCACAGGATGAAACTGGGATCTACAAGAACCTTCTTCAGGAAACTGCTCATCGGGCTGGTTTAAAGCTGCCTGTGTACACTACTATTAGGTCTGGGCCAGGGCATACACCATTGTTCACATGCGCAGTGGAATTAGCAGGAATGACCTTCACTGGCAATCCTGGCAAGACCAAGAAACAAGCTCAAAAAAATGCTGCTATGGCTGCCTGGTCTGAATTGAAGCAATGTGAGTCTTACTGCATGATTTCATCATATTTGCTAGTTGATGCATCTGGCCTTATTATTATCCCGTCCGCAGTGCATTGCACCATTTCCTATTAATTGTATCATGTCGATTTCGCTCAGCTTGTTCATTGACCATTTAGATTTATTGTGCGTAACAGTGCCCCGAGTAGGTGAGACATCGTCTTCATCTTCTCCACTTGACCATGATGATGAGGAGCAGGAACAGGTCACAGTTGCTCGTACTCTTGCGAGCTTCAACGAGACAAATGAAGGCAAGACACCACATCAAAAGGAAAAACAGCAAAGCAATAACCATCCACCATCTCGGAGATCTTCTTATCCTAAACCATATGCGTCCTTTTACCGGCCACATTTACAAAATCAGACTTACCCGAATGTTCCAGCAGAGCAAGCAATGTACCATATGTGGCACCAGGTTCAAGCAACACAGCAGAAGCCTCATTTTCCAATGGTTCCGACTATGGCCAATGCAAGGTTTGCACCACCGCCAACTATGCTCTCCATCTACCCTCCACCTAGAGGGCAATTCGCTGTGCCAGCCAACCAAGATGCTTTAAGTCTTCCATGTTTTCCTGAGGCTGCTCCTGTCCTTCCACAGTACTTCTCTCCTTACCCTGCCTCCTATGTACCAAGAAGCCCATTGCCAGTTCCGGTTCACGCAATGCATGGGAAGAGGCAAGGGTGCACTGAAACGGTTGAGCTTCCTGATACTGTGGTCTTCTCCCAATACACTACTCCAGATTCCCCTAGTATTTTGGGAAATGGTGGTCCAGGTAAGGTTCAAGAGCTGCCTAAAAATGGGAAAGAGGACTGTACTCAGAGTAGTGCTGCCTCCGAGGAAGAAAATAAAGCTCCTCAGGCTTACTCAAGCTCCACAATACATCCAAGGTCGCAAAAATTGGAACCAAAACAAGATAAGGAGATTATGGGTGGTCCTCAGGTGGAGTCAAAGAAGCCCACAGAACAATTACCAAAGTCATCGTCTTGGGTTAGTCCATCTGTTCTACATAGACCTGGCCAGCCACAGCATTATCCTAGTTCCTTTCGGCATGGCGAGCCTATCCAGAGAAATAATCTTCCATTCAGCACGACAACAACACCTGAGTTGTGGTCTCCGTTCATGCAAGCTCCATCAAGATTTGGAACTGCAACTCCTATGAATTCATCAGGTTCGTTATACCAGCAACGGCCTCCTTGGTTGGCTGCTCCTGTGACAGTCAGAACTACTATCCCTGTGTGCTCAGCTAGGCCAAATGCAGTGAACCCTAGGGCTGGAGCAGCTCAAGTGCAACCTGCTGTTCAGATCCTTTCAGCACCTCCTAGAGAATTCCACCAGAAGATCGGAGACGTGAGTGATGCTGCGCCGGTGAGTTCGGAACTCAATAAGCTCCATATCTGACCCACAATTTTGGTTCTGCTGAGATTTAGTTAGGGCTGGACTTTGCAGTATATCAGTTTTGGTTGTTTCTTCTTTTTCCCCTTTGGGTATTTAGTTAGAAAAAAACTCTACAAAGAGTTGGAGAGGGATCATGCTCGTGGTTCCCAAGCCTGTTAGATTTATATATACTGCTTTACTATTGAGAAAATGAATGAAAACGATAATATACCGAATGCAAAATTTTCTTGTGAGATTGAGATACCATCGAGAATCCTTGTATCTCCTTGTATATTTTTATGAAATGGCAGGACTTTTTTCTGTAAACTCGGTGTGCATCTTGGTTCAGTCTATGGCCACCTGGTGTTCCAGTTTCCATCTCTGATTCTCTGAACCGCAAGGGAGACGAGCAGTTCTTGCTTATCTTAGTTGTTGAATTTGTATGACAGAGGAAATTAGATATATTGCCACGGTTGATCAATTATGCCTCCGCGAAGAGGGGCAGAGGATAGCACTGAGGATATATGGAACGACATATTCTCAAGAAATTTCATGTCATGTTGCTATATTAGATCCTTGGCCATGCGGTGATGGTCAAGTATTGAATAGCAAAGCTCCAGACAACGAAAACAGATAGCTGTACTGATGTACATACCAGGCGGCTCAACAAAGCATGCATGCACGCTGTCACTGGAATTTAACTTCTAATAATCTATCACCTGTAAATGTAACTAGTTCAGTAATCTAACCCATCCTTGTACACAGCGTTGGGATCGGTGCGGTTCCAAGATACATCACTTCAACACTTCAACTGGTATGTAAGTTAACCATGTCACTGGAATCTATATAAGATAGTAGTTCAAGCTTCAGAGTCTCCTTAAACTTTGGTTCAGACTTCAGAGTAACCTCTATTAGACATTGAGCTACTTCAGCGTACGCAATGGATAATGGGCACACATCTGGTGCTTCCCTTTGTTGTCAACCGCCAAAATGGGTTAGTTCCCCAGGAACACCGGATCACCGTCGCCTTCTCCTTCCCTGCCATGAATTAACGAGCAGCGAGTGATCCCTTGCTTTACTCGAATGACCACAGCATCTAATGATGACGGAAGAACAATGTATCATCTAATCACTTACCGAGCCTGCACTGCTGTCCCGGCGCCCCCTCTTGGAAGAGCTCTGGATAGGAGTCTCAAGTTCTGGACCACTTGACGAAGGACGCTTAGATGGTGTCGCGTTCTACGAGTAACCAAAAAAAGGGAGTAAAATTGATGATTAGCAAAGATAGCAATGATAATGACTCGCCTTGACACAATGTACTTGCATTTCCTTTTAGAGGGAGTTAACAATAACCCAAAGCGGAGGAATGTGAGGACAGCAGCTCTGTTTAACACTGAAGCGAAATCTGCTTTGGAAGGACAAGAAAGGGGTAGGAGAACACTGGCCAACCTTCTTATCTTTCCTGGCCTGTCTCTCGCGCTCATCGTACTCCTGGTTCTCCTTCTCCACCAGACGAATGAGGGTTTCACATCTTCTAGACAGCTCTTGGGTAGTTCTGGACTTCACAAACCAATCGAAACGGAACAAGGGAGACATGCGGAAGGCCGACTTCAGTTCTTCCCAGTTTCCATAGCCGAGTTTGTGCACCATACATAACTGTACAGCAGCAACAGCTCATTAATCATGTCAAACGTTGAACTATTCGGTAAGAATTGTGGCACGGCATACCATAAAACGATCGCATTCTTCATTGTACAACTTCCCTTTGTTTTGGCCATACTGAATTTTCAACTCCAACCATGGGTTCTTATAGCGGTCCAACTTTTTCGCAATGGCTTTCATAATTTCATCCTTCCGGGAAATCCTTGATTCTCCTCGCTCGATGTTCTTGATAACTCGGTCATAATCTGATGGAATAAAGAATACACCATATCGATTAGATAAAATGGAACTCACATGCCATCATTTCTCAGCTCATCATGCAAGCAAACGCTCAGGACAAATTAGACGATTAGGTGCATGTATCACAAATATGTAGAAACAACAAGAGAAAAAAGGTGAAAACGAAAAAGGTTCGAACATATACCATTCAATTCCTTGTATCTTTCCTTGAAAACTTCAGCATACCGCTGAACTTCCTCCTCCGTTTTCCCATCCATTTCAGAGGCTATACTCTTTAGGTCATCGCGACCATATTTCTCACAAGCTCGAATGAATGTGTTAAAGTCCCTCCTCGTCCATGTTGAAAAACCCTGAGATTTGCACGGTGCAAGACAAACAAAATTACTTTTTTTGCATAAAGCAGGTATATATCTATTTTATAAAAAAAGAAGGGAAATGCAGATCCAAGTTAAGATTTTAATATATCCAAACCTCTTCCAGTAGATGCTCCTTCTCTTCTTGCTCCTCCTCAGTTAGAGGCTCCAATTGATCTAAATGTCAAACAATACAATCATAAGCATGACCAGATGCCCAGATACTTGCTGCAATGCCAGTAGAAATTTAAGAGTTGGTAATACCTTCATCATCACCATCACCAATTGTATCCTTTTTCTGATTTGCTTGCTGATTAAATTTTTTGAAGGTAAAAATTAGGACCAAGAATCACGAAAACAATTTCCAATCCAATACAGTAATATACTATGTTGCCCCTTTATGTGATACAATTATGGCGATATGGCATTTTCCAAAAACAAGGATATGGCGATATGTCAAGGTTGAGTATATATGTATTTGCATATACAAAAGATCATGTCGACAATATTAGAGGAAGACTGAGAGCTTCCAGATTCCATTCCTAAACCTATATGGAGATCACTAAGATTTCTACTGATTCTACATGACCATGAAAAAGCTATACTGAAAATAACAAAAGAAATCAATTATATAGTATGGATTGGCACATTCTTCTCAAACAAGTAAAAAGGTAAGTTATGACTTATGAGAAAGAACTCTGGTTACTAATTGCGCAAGACAGGCACCCCAGTGTAGGTGAAATTAAAAATACAGCTCTAGTTGAGAAATTACCACAAGGTATTTGACTTCCTTTTCATACAATTCATTGAGCCTCTGAGTGTTGAAGAATTGGAAATCATGCCTGACATAAACAAAATCAATACGAGCTGAGAACACTCCATTTATTACCAAGAACAAGAACCTGAAAATTAAGCTTCATTAAGTAGACAAAAGAGTAACTGAAAAGGCATACAAGTTTGGCATTCGGGGAATTCGTGGTTCCCTAGGTTTTGCTGGTGCACCTTGGCGAAGTGCTTGCTTAAAATAATCGGACTCGGAGTAGCTTCAGAAACAAATTAACCAAAATCAGTCTGATCATAAGTAAATAATTAGAAATTACTATAACGGTATAACCAGAGATATCACACATACTTTCGCTTTCTTTCTCGTCTGGGTGGTTCTATCCAGTTATCGCTGACCAACTTCTTAAAATCAGGCTTGTCTTCCTCCTTCAGAAAATGATACACGCTCGATTATCATAGATTTTTGGGCTAAATATGATCAAATATTTTAATAATATCAAGTGGATGACGATAATTGAACTGAACTTCAGATATGCGGTAAACGAACGAAACACAGCATTGGTTCATTACCTTTTCATCATCAAAATCATACAGTTCAGCAGCTGCATAAAAACACAAGATAAATGAGCTAGAGTCACAATACAATACACTGTGTATACCATCACAGCTGTGTGGGTGATTATCTGGAGAAACGCAATTTTGTGCAAAAACATTTTAACCATAATCTTAGCAGGTCTACAAAACCCTCAAAAAAAGAAAATAGTAAATAAACTGGCAATATGCAACATGATCAGATTTACAGACTGAAACAGTGAAACTGAAGTCTGGAGGAGTACTTGAGTTTCAATTTTCCATCCGGCTGAAAATCATTGCACTCCACATAGAATGACATTTTTTAGATTTATTAACAACCAACAAGCCCAAAGCCATACAAGTTTACACTAAACCTAGAAATTGCACGAGAGAGAGAGAGGCATACTGTCGTCCATTTTAAATTTAATAGCATCTTCTGTAAATTTCTTCATTTTTGCATCAAGCTGTGCTGTCGCCTCTTCTCCTTTAGCGATAATGCGGTCAATATCTTCATCTGTTATTGTGCTATCCTTGGAACTGAACACCATTTCAGCACCAAATCTCACCATTTGCAACAGCTCATCCTTATTGACAGCTAATCAAGAACACATTAACAGAAGAATATTAATTCATGTTCCACTTTTAACATAGATATTTCTTAACATTACATACAGTGAGGAAAATAGCAACCTTTCTGTTCTGCCAATCGACCTTGTTGTATGACCAAAGCATCCAAGGCAAGCTTCTTATATGCTCTCTCAATTACTTTTTCCTCGATAGTATACTGCAATGCAGAATTTTCTGTAAGATACACAAACGATACTGCCAACCTACCATTTCAAAATCCAAAATAAAAACCTCAGTGCAGAAACGGAAGACTTGAACTTCTTTCTTTTGACCAATTCTATGTGCACGGTCTTGAGCTTGCAAATCCACTTGAGGATTCCTGATAAATCAAAGAATTCAACCTCAAACTCCATGGCTATGAAATAACAAAAAATACAGTTTGAGAAGACTATACCAGTCACTGTCATAAAGAACCACAATGTCAGCAGTGGCGAGATTGATCCCAAGACCACCTGCCCTAGTTGAAAGCAAGAAGATGAACTTTTCACTCCCTGGCTTGTTGAAAGCTTCAATGGAAGCATCACGATCATCACCACCAGTATTCCCATCAATTCGGCAATATTGATACCCTTTGTACATCAGATAATCTTCCAAGATGTCCAAAAGTCTGGTCATCTGCAGCATATACATTTGTGTGTCAAATACTCAAACAATAGAAAATTACGGGAAAATAGGCAGAAACTATACATATCACAAAACACTGTAAAATGGGAGCAATGGGAGCATTGGCATCAAACAAGCTCACAAGCAGAATATCCACAGCTCATGAAATCAGATCTTTAACATGGTCCTGATGCTGTCTGAAGCAATCATTTTCAGTGCGAGAGTAACAGAGGGAAATAGTGACCTGGGAGAATATCAGTACTCTGGAGTCACGCTCCTTTAGCTTGGGAAGCAATTTATCTAACAGAACCATTTTTCCTGTAGAAAACATCAAGAGTCTGTGGGCTTTGTGTGCAATAATAGTGCTAAGGTAGACTAGTTTATGACAAACACTAGAACAAACAAACAATACCTGCATTCTCAATTAGATGGTCCCCAGTTGTATAAGGTGGGCCAGGCTCAGCACCTTGGAATAAATATGGATGGTTGCAACACTTGCGCAGCTGCATGGCTATGTTAAGAAGGCGCTTGCGCTCACCACCAGCATTAATAACCTCCAGATCTTTCTGAAGTAGAGCACGGTAATACTGTTTTTGCATCTCAGATAGTCCAACTTTAAGAATAGTCTCCTTCTTTGGAGGTAAACCTTTCTCGACATCAGATTTAAGCCTCCGAAGGAGAAATGGACGCAGAACCTTTAAAATGACATAATAAAAGAATTATGAAAGGAAAAAAACTAACATGCACTATGAACTGAGAAAATAAATACTGTATACCAACATAACATGCACTATGAACTGAGAAAATAAATACTGTATACCAACATAACATGCACTATGAACTGAGAAAATAAATACTGTATACCAACATAACATGCACTATCAATTTGAGAAGTATAAATATTATATCTGTTACCTTATGAAGCTGCTGAACAACCTCATGTTGATCATTTTCCCCTGAGATTTGGAACCATTCATCAAAAGTCTCAGCAGAGCTAAATATTTCTGGCAACAAGAAGTTGAGAAGAGACCAAAGCTCATGAAGATTATTCTGCAGCAAAATCAAGAATTCAGTGGTAATAAAGTTAGATGGTACCTTGAACTAGAATAAACATAAACTGAAGCAATCACCGGAAATTAAAAGTATAGAATTCAGATACGCAGCACTAATGGGATAAGATTAGATGCTGATATACCTGCAGTGGAGTGCCTGTAATGAGCAGACGATAATTGGTACTGAAAAGCCTCATTGTCTTAGAGAGAAGAGAGTTCTCATTTTTTATTCGATGAGCTTCATCAATAATAATATAGCGCCAGCTAAAACGCCTCAATGCAGTTTTTTCTTTTATTGCCATTTCAAAACTAGTAACACAAACATCGAACTTCCCTGGAGCTAATAAATTTTCCCGTATATGATTCTGGCCAAATAGAACAAACATGTTAGCAATATTCCACAAGAAGCTCATAGGAAAAACTGAGATAACTTCGGACTTGCCCTTTCTTCTGGGTTTCCTAAGAACTTGACAGCACGCAGAATAGGGCAAAAACGTTGGATTTCCCTCATCCAGTTGCCAAGAGTAGACTTCGGTGCAACAACCATGTGAGGACCAGTTATTCCTCTGAACTCATGCAGATATCCAAGCAGTGAGATAGTTTGGAGAGTTTTACCAAGGCCCTGAATCAGAAGGCATTGCATGCCAAATATGAGTTCAAAAAGTTGAATTAAGCATAACCATATGAGCGTTATGTGAAGCCAATAGTGAAGAGTAATTACAAAAGGGAAGGTGAGCAGAAGACATACCATCTCGTCAGCTAATATCCCATTGATGCCATTCTCATACAAACGTATGAGCCAGTTGAGTCCAGCAAGTTGGTAATCTCTCATCTTTCCATTTATGCCTGCCAAGTGAACAAACGTGAATACTACAAGCATTTACTACTATATATATAGATAATTATCACAACTATGCTTAGCAGATATGATGAAATCATATACTAGGCATTTTATTGTGATAGACTCATTTTGACTAGAGTTCGATTCTAACAAAAAAAAAGTGAAGATGACAATGTGAATTGGACATGAGTATTGGTGTTCAATGTGACAGCGATGCAGGCTTACTGCAAAAACAAAACCAAAGAAATGAACCACGACAAGAGCTGGCAGAACAAACCTAGCTACAATAAAGCCCATTCATGCAATTTCGCAATGACTCAGGCCAGATATGACACCTGAATCCGAGTCAAATTCTGATAACAGACATCCATGTCCAAACAATTTTGATGAAACAGACATCCAAATCCAAGTCAGATTGTGACAGCCGTGTCCATGTCGAGTAACACAGCCAAAAACAGACGTTGCACAGCAGACGTTCGATGACTTGGACCTTGTCTCGTGCTAGGGCCTTTAAGCAGCAGGGAAAAGACATCTTTGCCTACACCAAAATATACTTTTCCTTCCTTTCTATATTTCCTGCATTCACTTTGTCCCTTTCTCTTCTGCTTACTCACCTCAGGGTGCCAGAAACACCCTTCTAGCGTGATATGGGTTTTATTTGCGACAATGAAAATTGTTATTTTACGAAACTTAAGGTAACTCCTATTTTCTGATCGTAGTTCTTTGAGGTTGCATTGCATCAAAACGACTTTACTTGGATGAAGGTGAACCTAGTGACAATGAGGCCTACAACATCCTTCTCTTGTTAGAACTCGGACACAGATGTGGGTGTCAGAATCCGACTCAGACATGGACACGGGTGGTGGAATCTGACTCGGATTCTGGTGTCCGATTTGGAAAAATAAATTGGACATGGGTGTCCGAATAACACTACTTAGAAACATGCTACTTCATCTGCATCCTGTGCAGTACACAGCAACATGAAGATCCAAATGTAGTGATAGCAGCCAGGCTCTACATCATCATCACTGCCGCGAACTCTTATCAGTATTGCCATCAAAATTTGCTCAAAGAATGGTTATAGATGCTGCATCTCCTTCCTGCCAGTAGGAATGCCAAGAGTTGCTCGGAAGTTGGAACCATGGCTTCACAACGAGTGGTAGACATTAATGTATGGAGACTATGGGATACCCATATATAATTCACTAAACTCTCTTGCAAAAGCTTACATTTAAAAACAAATATCAAACCTAAGCCAAATTAGCTGGTTCCAGACCATCCAGATCTTAAGGTCCAACACAAACCAGCAAAGCAACTGCACGAAAAGGTAATAGCAAATATTAAATTATTCAGCGCGTGCAGTGAGAATGAAACAGGCAAATTGTTACTATATCATTTTGCTATAGAACTACACCTTCCACAGTAGAATAAACAGTGATCTTTACATCAACTGCATGTAAACTGGCAAGTAAAATGAAAGATTCAATAGAATCATCAAGCAAACGCTCACATGATGGTTGTGAAATCAAGCGTGTTCCTCCTGCACTAGCAAGGGCATCATCCTCCTCCTTGAGGTATTCTTCATCTTCCTCCTCCTCTGTCACCTTTGATGCATGACGACCCCTATAGGTTCTGACCACATTAGCAAAAGAAAGGCCACAAAGGACAACAGAATACATGGAATAGTAAGCAAACAAATACTGGACATCATGGTTAAATAGAGCTAAATGTTGTGGTAAATAGCAACGTTGCAAATTATTGAAAAATGAGTAGCAGATACCATGCAAGTTAGTTTCCCTCAGTTAAAGCTCATTACTTGCCTTGATGGCATTAGTGCACAAAGAATGCTAGAAGCTACTCCCTCCGGTTCACAAAAAGCTGACGTTTTGGACACGTGCACGGTCTCTGAAACACATCTTTGACCACTAATTTCTATTGAGATATATTTATAAAACTTAAATAAAAATTTAGATGTTATGAAAGTACTTTTCAAAACAAATCTATACATATTATTTAGAGGTATCCAATATAAATATTCAAATAGATATAAGTAGTCAAAGATTTAAAACTTTGACTAGACCCATGTCCAAAACATCACGTTTTTGTGAACTAGAGGGAGCATTTCAACAGCTCATCCATTTTAAGTAATTTAAATGTGCAGCTACATTCTTTCCAAAACAGAAAAAGGAATATGGTCCTGAACAAATTTTAGTTATATAAATGTGCTTCATGAAATCTTGGAGTGCATCAAGGCTATCTGGAAGAAAAGGGGACCGCAAGCCTGATCACTGTCTGGTCTCAAAGATGGAAAATATCGTATATATTTGTACATGTAATAAAAGATTTGATTAGTAGTATGAAAAAATGATTACTATTCCACTTTTTTAATGGAAACTAGGGGCTATCACACAAAAAATGAATATTTACCTTCCACGGGTCTTCTTCTCCGCAGATTGGTTTCCTTTTGCAAAATGGGCAAATATTTCAGTTTGCTGCAAGAGGTACTTCAGTCGTCCCTTCCCCTTGTTATTCTGTTCGTGAATTTAATTTTCAACAAGGTATCATAATGTTCAAAGCCAAAATGGAAATGCAACATTGATGGGAGCATCAAACAAGAAAAGACAACAGCCATAAATCATGTGCAAGTGAGACATTCCAGTTCAAAGGTTTATGAATCTCAAGGGGATAAGAGAACGGAACATACCATGTCAGCATCAATGGCAGCGTTTTGGCTATCCAGTATTTCCTGGATTTTCTGCTTCTTCCGCTTCTGCATCTCCCTGAGCTTGGCTCGTTCCCGCTTGCCAACCTCTGCATTTCCGGTGGCTTCTTGAGACTGCAATTGAAGACGCCAAGCAACTCAATGTTGAGTAACAGTAACACTCCTATGGCAACAGTAAACTATGTTGATTGCCTTAGGAAACTACTTAGTTAGCAAACATGTACTGCAAAGCTTAAACATTTTGCTGAAATGTAGTCTACACAAGATCCCAAAAAACAAGGATATATAGAAGATGAACTAAAACCACGCGCAACCTCCTAACTACCAACCGAGGCACAGTTTTCCCAGAGAACCACGACCCATGCATCAACAACCGCCAAATTCCTAGAATCTAGACGATGGATCACCCCTATAATACTCATAAGAGCATAGACCCATGTCAGTTCACTTCAAGGCTAACTAAACACATGGGAAACGCTACAAGACCCCCACGCACCTCGTCGGCGTCTTCCTCGCCGCCCTCCTCCTCGGCGACAGCGGCCTCGTCGTCCTCGGTGGACTCCTCCTCTTCCGCCCCGCCCGCGCCGTCGCCCCCATCGCCGTCGTCGTCCGCGCCCGCGCCAGTGGTGGCGGCCACGATCTCCTCCTCGTCCACCTCCTCCTCCTCCTCCTCCTCCTCCTCACCACCACCCCCCGCCGCGTTCTCCCCCTCCGGCTGCTGATCCTCTTCCTCCTCCTCCTCGCCTCCCTCAGACCCCTCCTCCTCCTCCGCCTCCACTTCGACAGAGGTGGACAGCTCCTCCTCCTCGTCGTCATCGTACTTCGCCGGCTTCCCCATCGGAGAAGGGAGGGGTAGGGTTTGCGGGATCTCGGTGGCGAGGGGTAGGAGTGGGGGGAGAGGTGGATCGGGGTGCGGAATTGGGGAGGATTTATGGTGCGGGGCTTGTGGCTGCGTGGGCGGGCGTATGAAATGAGATGAAACGGAAGGGGGAAGAAATCGGGAGCAGCCGAGGAGGGGGAGTTTTGCGGCTTGGTCCCTGGGGAATCGAGTAATTGTTCCCGCCAATCGGTTGCTTCCTGAAGTTTTAGTGGGCTTTAGGTTGGCATTTTTTTCGTTTTAGGCCCTGTCCGTGAAAAGTTTCAGCCCATGGGCTTCGTTGTGCTTCTCGTGTGCATTGGAGTTTTCTTTAGAACTGTACATTTTGGAGGATTATCGGGAGATAATGCCTTCTGCTCCCGGCTAAAAGAACAAGAAGAAAGTTTCAAAAGAAAAATCCAAAAATTTATTCATGTATGTATACCGTGGAGTGACGTCTGTACTTGCAAAATTCGTGAAAAAATATGCCCATTTGTATGTTATTTGAAAAATAAATTGTGTATACTTGCAATTGTTTATATTACCCCGTCATCCTTTATTTTCAGTACAGCATTCAAAGCAATATCTTTTTATAAGTGTACATGTTCTAACATATTGTATAAATATATGTTTTAAAAAAAAATCCACAAGTGTACAAACTGAAATCGAATGCCGTCACCCTTCAATGTAAAAATCCTCTATTAACACATAAATGTGAGTTTTCAGAGAGGAGATAGTTCATTTTAGACACTAAACTTTGGTACGAGGTTCAAACTGAAACCCTCAACTATAAAACCAGGTATCTAAGACCTTCCGATACAAGATGCCCAATCTTCCCAAGAGAACAATGGATGGATGGAGCTTGCTTGGCGAAGAACCCTCAGTCATTCACCACACGTCAATGTATGGACTTGTAGCTCTATGGAATTTTGCTCAACATGCACCAAATGATCACCGCCTACTAGGAGATCTCCAAGTCCTCAATACCTAGTGGAAAAGCAAACTTGACTTTAGGTTGAAAATCGAAACAACTATATCGCCTAATCCCTCTCACGGACCCTCATATGAGCTGTGGAATAGAAGGAACAATCAACTTGTGCAATTGTTTTAATCTAAAATTATCAAACGTAGTTTAAGGCTATAAGCCACGAATTACAACAGTATATAAAGACTCTAAGATGACCTCCATAGTATTAGGATCGAGATCTAACCTATCTATCACTTTTCTAAGTTACATGACTCTATTTGGAAATGTTCAAATATAAGTATCGACTTCATTTGATAACTGCGGCCTATGTATGAGGAATCTGCACCTGGGTGCATATCTGTTGGAAGTTGATTATCTATTGGAAAGTGCTCGAAATCAACTTTCCAACGAGTACTTATTTGCCTGGTTCAGAGTTTGTATGAGGAAACCACAGCCATTACAGATTCGGACCTCCTAGTTGTCTGAGTCGAATCCGAACCGATCTCAACTCTTTGTATCTTCTGTTTTCTTGCCTATTTCGCCCCAAGTCTAGGTGAAATAATCTAAGGAAGATATCAGGAACCTTTCGATGGTCGTGGAGGAGTTGGATTCTACAAACACATGATGGAAAAGTCTTGGACTCCTCCAGTATGTCCATTCTCGTTTGTCGTCCGAATCAACTTGTGCAGCCTTCACTTCTAAAGCCTTCTCTAAAGAGCTCAAAATCATACATCATTTGATTTTTCAGAAAGTAGACTTGAGATATTCAAGCAAAGCAGGAGATGATCAGGCATCAATCAAGGAGTGGTCTTCTCAAGGGTACTTGTACCGTGATCTCCTAGGGCCAACCTCCATGGATGCAGGCAATTAGGATAGCTGGAGGATGTGGGGTACGTGCCCCACAAACACGGGATTGTTCCGGATCAGCGCGAGGAGCATTACACAATGGGGAGGTACCGGGAGGCCGTGGTGATGTTTGTTTCTTGGTTCCATGTTAGATTATACGCGCTAGTTCACCCCTTCCTCATGGAGGTCATCAAGGCTTTTGGCATCGAGTTGACACATCTGCAGTCATGCACAATTCTCAAGCTCAATGTGTTCAGATTGTTGAGTGAGACGGTCCTGGGTGAGGATCCCTCCTTGAGACTATTTCTCTACTTCTTCTAGGTTAACATGAAAACCTAGGAAGACCCCTGACGACATGACCTAGAACATGTTTGGCATCATCTTTTTGATGCTTCGTCAGGACTTCGCCGAGGAGTTCTGTGTCATGCCCTGTAAGTATAAGTCTTCTTTGTGGCAAGAGTGAGATTCCTAGTGGTTCTACCTTCATTTTCCTGACACCCATCTTTACCACTTTGGCGAGTTATCCAGGAATAACAGCTGGGTTGGTCTCAAGGATTTCCCTTGGACGGAGCCGACTCATGAGGAGAGTGGGAAGCTTGGCAGGATTAAGGCGGTGTGACGTGAGCGGAGGTTCAGAGATTTGACAGAGTAGATTGTCATGGCGGACTATTACGTGATGAGGCCATGTAGGGAGAAGGAATTGAGGATTCCTTGTGACTTCTGTTCTCCTTATACCGTTGATGTCCATGAGTATTTTTAACCATGCCTTCATTTGCTTCTTTTTGTGGTCATTTTTGTGGTCTTTGATATTGATGGCTTCTTTTCTCTTTGAACTTGCCTTTCCTCACCAGATGGCGGCGAAGTGGGTGGATCAGCTGATTGGCATATCGTGTACCTTGCCGATTCCAGTCCATTGTCCCAAGGCCTTGTCCCGGCATCTCGTCCTGGGTGAGCGATCCATCATCTTGTGGTCTTGTCCCGACGTCTCGTCCCGAGTGCACAGTGCGTCGTCTCAGGGTCTTGTCCCGGCGTCTTGACCTGGGTGGGTGGTCCGTCGTCCCAGAGTTTTGTCCTAGGTGTTGTCCTAGAGGTGTGGCTTGCGTTAAGCACCTTGAACTTTGTATTTTTGAAAGAATCATAATGTTGATAGTCTAGTCATTATATGACGCTAATCTAGTCGTTATACGACGTTGAAGCCGTAACAGACGAAAGTCTAGGATCATACTATCCTGTATGGTAAAACAAATATAACAAAATATAAGAAAAATAGAAAAAAGGTTAAACCATTACCTAGTTATTTGTATGGACTCAGGGTACGTGGAGACCCTTCCCAAAACATTTACAATTCCTAGAACCGTCTAGAATTCCAACCTCGATCGTTCATTTCCTCAGATTTAGAAAAGCCACAAGCCACACGACTTCGACGCATAAGCGGGCGGCTCCCACCAACCCACGGTGGCGGCGACAACGAACACGAAGGAGTGCGGACCGGCCACGGCGGCGGCGGCGGAGATGGCGTCTGTGGCGGCGGCGGAGGGCGCGGCGGCGGCGCTTCGGTCGGTGCTGTCGCGCGCGCAGCAGGCGGCGGCGCGGTCGGGGCGCGCGCCGGAGTCGGTGCGCGTGGTGGCGGTGAGCAAGACGAAGCCCGTGGGCGTCATCCGCGGCGTGTACGATGCCGGCCACCGCTGCTTCGGCGAGAACTACGTCCAGGAGCTCATCGACAAGGCCCCCCAGGTTGTGCCCCGAAGAGAAAGCTCTGAACTTTTTTTCTCTCCCCCTTCTTTCCGTGTGAGTGAACTGCCAATTAGAACTTGAATGAACTGCCATAGCTGTAATCGGTGATAATTTTGTTGGTAGGGGGCCTCGCATCATACATATGAACTATGTGATTTGTACATCTTATCTGTAAGTACATCTGAATATCCATGATCGCATCGTTTGCTCCCGCTTCAGATCGATGCTGGAGTAGCTATACGGTGCAATGTTCTTATGTTCGAACAATTCACTGAGAACTCTCTCCATGTTACAAGGAAAGCTTGGTTCATACCAGCGGGTACAAAAATATCCGGTGTAGCGGTGTATATGGAACATCCTGTTGTCAGCCACTTTCTTATTTTTATACGACCAATCAAGATCCGAAGATTTGCCCATGTTTTTCCACAAACCATCGACAGTTGACCACTCTTAATTATTTTGGACAAATTTTCAAACAGTTTAATGGCTATTTCTATATACTTGCATGGCGCGGGAGTTGTCACTGGACATGTTTCTTAGTTCTTCAAGTCAGTTACTTAATCCTTTTCCAGTCATTTAGTTGTCTAAGCAAGTGTTCTTCTTGTTGCAGCTTCCGGAGGATATTGAGTGGCATTTCATTGGGAACCTGCAAAGCAACAAAGCCAAAGCCCTCCTAGGTTAGCGTCTCCATTCCTGTTTGGATATTCTGGCAGAGACAAGTGCTCTCAACTCTCAAGTCACGACTTTGTGTTGCTTAGGTTTTGCTGCTACTTAGGTAGTTCTATATTACGTCATACTAAATTATTTCTTTTTTAATATTGCCCTGTATGATCTATCCTAAATATGAGGTTTTCGATAACAAACGTAATGCAATAAATTAGAGATATTTCCTCTGTTACTTATACATTTATAATACTGCTACTTGAAGGGTGATACATGATATCTTCTCTACTTTATGGCTTGCTATTGAGCTAATGTTTCTTTTTCTTCTTCTTAACCTACAGCTGGTGTACCAAATCTTGACATGGTTGAGAGCGTAGATGACGAGAAGGTATATGATCAATTTAATCTTTTCTCGTGGTTTATTCAACTGCAATTCTTTCTAGTTTCACGAAATAATAACATTTAAGGCACTCAGTCATCAGTAATTGCATCGTTGTAGTTGCCTTCTCATAAGGTATCCTTTGCTTGGTCAAGGAAAACTATATTCTTCCAGGCTTACATGCATATCAATATCCTCGAAGAATTTGTTAAGTTGTTATTTCCAACTGGGATCATAATGCACGATCAATCATGTGTATATTGAGCTTCATTTTATCATATTTTGTGTAATAATATTTTGTTGCGTCACCTAGGACTTGGAAATAAAATTTGCGTCGTGATTGCATTCGTCTTGTTTTTCTCCCCAAGAAAATGCAAAGCTTGTGTCTCGATTGCATTCGTCAGATTCTCGATCTTGCATCTGTAACGAGGTTGAATGTAATATTTGTTCTTTCAGATTGCTAATCGTCTTGATCGGGTGGTAGCTGATTTGGGGAGAAAACCTCTTAAGGTCTTGGTCCAAGTCAACACAAGTGGAGAAGAATGTGGGTACTCTAATTCTCCCTTTCAATACAATTGTGAACGTTTGGGCTTGATATGGAATTTCTTAATGTGAGAACCTCTTGTCCTTAGTGTTGAACATTGGTACACAACACATTGTTTGTAGCTACTGTTAAGTGTTTGTAAGTGATCAATTTTGCTGTATGATGGCATATTATTCCTGTCTGAACATTGCCAGAGCGAAGATCTTTAGTTCTCAACCCTGTTACTATTTTGCAGCAAAATTTGGAGTACATCCCTCTGGGTGTGTGGGATTAGCAAAACATGTCAAATTGAGCTGCCCAAATCTTGTATTTTCTGGTTTGATGACAATTGGGATGCTTGATTACTCCTCAACTCCGGAGAATTTCAAGGTTATATTCTGAGGCACAAGCTTAGTTGGAGTGATATGCTTCGTAGGGCTAACATATGCTGTTTGTTGAATGCTTAGGCGCTAGCTAGTTGCCGGAAGGAGGTATGTGATGAGCTTGGAATACTAGAAGAGCAGTGCGAGCTGTCAATGGGCATGTCTGCTGATTTTGAGCAAGCTGTAAGGAACAGATTACAAGAAGAGAACTAAGAGATGTAAAAGCTGGATAACTAATGCCTAATGATGTGTACTATTTTTTGGTGTTTGTGCAGATTGAAATGGGCAGCACAAATGTCAGAGTTGGATCAACCATATTTGGTGCAAGAGAATACCCAAAGAAGAACTAGGATAATTATATATTCAGGTTTTGTTGCGAGACTGTGCATAGAGTATGTACGATTCTCATCTAACAGCTGAAGTATTGGTGATAAATATGTATCCATTTCCTCCAACATTTACGTTTTGATGTTCTACACCATGTGCCATTAATAAGAATACTGTTTTGTATGGTGCCTCCTTGTGTTATAAAACATTCAGACAGCACAGGAACTCCAATTTCTGTTGTTGTTTCTTTTGTTGTATACTGCCTGATTCATCATTAGCTTCCCAATAGACAGCACAGGAATGATCTTATCTGATTGCGAAAGTTGTCAATCCAGGTACCAGAATACTGATTTCCAGGCACCGAGGAGACGAAGCATGATTGCACAAGTTCCCCTGCATGTGTAAATTGTTTCTTTGCATCAGATGGCTAATCAGACAACCAGTTCCCAGCTTGGATTTTCAGAGTTTACTATACTTGCATAGCCGCACAGATGTTTAAATCCGTTGGAGTTCTAGAGTTTCGAGGAAATCTCACACGAATCGGTTCATTTTCCACGAGAAGAAAAATACTCGCGCTCGAAACGGGGCCTTTTAACTCTACTCACCGGACTTGAGCAGGCCACCAGTTTAGCAGTTGCACAGAGCTTATATACTAGGAGAATTAAAATCATCTTACCCGAGCATTCAGGTTGAGCAGGCCGAGCCCGGATAACAAAATTGTTTTCACCCGTAGCCGAATATCAGGCATCCACGCATGCATTCGACCTCGACCTGCTGCGCGCGTCGCCGTCAAAATAGTTCGATATTCCTGACAAACCCAACCCGATTCCGAGCTCGCATTGCAGTGGCGCTAACGACTCCGTCGAGCTGCGGCGTCTAACCTCGCCGCCGGCATCCGCCGAGGACATGGAGTCCCAGCCACCACCGTCGGAGGAAAGTGAGAGAACGTCAGGAAGCGCCTATCCAGACTTCTCAGTCGGGGAAGAAGGTGAAATAAACAATGCCAGTTTAGGGAGCTTCAATGCAATTTTCTCCGTCCGCACGGACTACTCAAATATTATGAACTGATGAAGCAAAAAATAGCATTCCTTGTATCAAAGATGAATAGTAAACGTTCCTCTACAAATACTTTGGAGAAATTGGAGATGACAGATTACACGACTCGAGTTGATGGACTAGAACTATGGCAATGGAGAACGAGCTCACCAAACCCCTAGGTTAACCTATCGCTGACTATGGTGGAAGATGAATTCTCATCAACGATTCGATCTTTCTTCTCTCACGATTCTCTTCATTCATCTTCACCTGGTTCCGCAGTCCCAGGCTTCCGGCCACAACAAGCATACATGTTTTCCCTTCCAAAAAATAAATCACACATCTTTGGAAATACACACCATTCTCATACAGTCATACCCAAGGAACCAAGCAGTAATTCACACAGCATGCAGCAGGCTTCAATTTTGGGGGAGTGATCTCAGCTGATGAGTTGCATGCCTGCTTAATAAAGAAAATACGGCGACCTAGAGCTGTATTTGCATGTATAATCGCTGAATGATCCATGTATGCTTCACTTGTTATTGTACCTTCTGTATATCAGCTTGGACAAATCTGAGCAAGGAGGTTGGTTACACATGTTCATTCATATCTTTAGGTGCCTTGGTAAATGGAAAAAAAACTGATGCAGCGTGTCATGACAGATAAGAGGGATCTCAACCAAAGTTGAGACAATAGATCAAAGTAATCAGGGCCCTAGCTTATTGCAGCTTTGCAACAATTTAATTCGACCGTTTGCTGAATTTGACTGCAGTTCATTTGTTGTCCTTGTTATCAAGCTCAGTTTATTGGAACTTAAATTATCTGCCATGTACGACTTCTACTTTCTAGAACTAATTCATTAGCCCCACCAATGGAATAGCTGGTCAATTCTCCATTACTGCAAGAACCAGCAGAAAAACAAACTGCATACTGCAGCGACTTCTAAGTGTACAAAATAGAATTTCCAAGTACTAACCTGGAGCTTCCTCATTACTGCCAGGCGCTAGCTAGTAGTTACTACTACTGCAAGATTAACATTTGTAACAGGCACTACCATACCTCTAAGGCTGTTCAGAAACAGAAAATTTGCAGGATGCAAGCACAAATCCTCTATAATAAACGATAGATCCTCCAGAGATTCTCTGGTCCAAACGCTCCCTAGCCGACGGCAATGCAAAGTGGTACATACTACTACAAATTCATAACATATCCACATGATGATTTTTCTAAAAAGAAGAATGAGTATAGAGTGAACATACAATGTCTAATGCATTACACTTGGATGCCAATTTGGGAGGTTAATGACCCAACCAAGAAAGGTGCAAACTGGATAAGAAAAGGGAGAGAACTCCTGTTGCTTGCCACATGATTAAGTGGGATGAGGCCTCACCAAACACGGTGTAAAGACGTCGGCGGATAACAAAATCACGACTTCTACGAGCTAAGTGCAAAAAATAAAATTACTATAACATCACCTACCTTTAACAAGAAGAATCTACAACAAAAAATATGAGCTGAAATGATGTAAACTTAGGGGTGTTTGGTTGGGCTTTTCAGCAGCTTTTCACTAGAAAAAGTTGCAGTCCAACCAAACGGCCAGCTTTTCAGCAGATTTTGCCAACGGTAGCTGTGGGCTTTGTAGTGTAAATTCAGCTGTTTGAAAAGGTTGCTTTCTGCCAGCTTTTTACAATGTGTTAAAACTTCAGTGCTCATTTTTTAAAATGCTGTAGATGATTTGGATTAACCAAAAGTCATATGTTCACTTTCTCATAGCCATAGCAGCTTTTCCAGACAGCCAGCCAACAGCAGCTTTGTCAACAGTCACAGCCCAACCAAACAGGCCCTTAATTTGGCACTAATAGCAAATCGAAATGACTCAATATTTTTGCCACTATGTGCGCAAAAAAAGCCTGTCATTATTCCACACCGTAAATGCTCACGAGAAATTGCAACTATGAAATTTAAAAGAACCTAATACTCCATGACATTTGTATAAATAGAGGAGAGTTGGACAGGTTACTTCTCTACTGTTTCCGTGCTATAACCATATGAGTGGCTGAATAATTCAGGGAAATGCTGAAACATTTATTTAGAGCCACACATTTGTGGTGGTCATAAAGTATTTAACTTTAATTCAACCTAGCTAATTTGGATTTTCAGAACAGACCTAGCCATCACGGGATGGAGGGCGTGATCCACGCCGGCGGCGGCCATAAGCCGCGGTGGTGCTGCTGCCCGAGCGCCTCGATCTTCTCCACCGTGCCGTCCTTGAGGCTGTACACCCCGACGCGCCGGTTGTTGGAGTGATCGTGACTGTTGCGCAGCAACACCCGCCCAAGCTCGTCGTTGGTGAAGTAGATGCAGCCGGCCTGGAGCTCCGGGTGCTCCCTCGTCGACACGCACAGCGAGTTGTTCACCTCGACGAACAGCGCCGCCTCGCCGATGTCCTTCTCCTCCTTCCACACCTCGCCGCCGTCGTCGAGGACGTGCACTTGAAGGAGCACGTCCACCTGCGTGACCTGACCCGGCTGAATTCCTCCTTGCTCTCCGTCCACTCCTTGAGCACCACCATCAGCCGCCCTCCGGGCGCCGCCACCAGGTACTTGTGGCACGAGGAGTTGCCGTCGTCTTCATTGGCCAGCCTTGGCGCGACCACCGTGCTCATGAACTTGCCGCCGGCGGCACCGTCGTGCTCCCACTCCTCTATGACGCCGGAGTAGGTGATGGAGTAGAACTGGCCCCTGTGGTGGATGGCGTCCTCGACGCCGTCGTGAGAGGGCGCCAGCCTCCACGCGGCGTCCTCCGCCGTCGCGAATGCCGGGGCGCCGAAATCCCTGTCCAGGATGAGCATGGCGGCGTAGCGGCCGGGGCGCGGCGAGGCCGAGAGGACGACCTTCCGGTAGAACCACCCGCGCATCTGGTCAGCGGTTAACGCGAGCGTCCCGTACCCTTCCGGCCCCCAGCGGTGGCCGTCGAACGGCGGCGGGCCGCCGAACCGGATCCCCAAGAAGGACCTTATCACGATGGAGAACCAGTTGTAGGTCGTAGAACGCAGGAACACGCCCATGGTGGTGATTTCCGGGAGAGCGTGCTGCACGCCGGTGGCCGGGTTGACGAGGCGGATCCGGCCCAGGTCGTCGGCCGTGGCAAGCCACCCGCGGGAGGAGCCCAGGACGACGTGGCCGCACAGCGCGGGGTCCAGGGCGCGCACGGTAGCGGCGCGCCGGTCGGCGAGGGAGAAGAGCGTGACGGTCTCCGGGTTCTTGCCGGGGAGGACGAGCCACGGCGCGTCCGGCTTGACCACGTTGTCACAGGACGCGCCGAAGACTGCGGTGAAGGCGAGGCGGTCGAGGAAGCTCAGGCGGTCGTGGATGTTCGCCACCAGATCCGGCGGGAGGCTGGGACAGGCTCTGGCCGCGGCGGCGGCCTTCCTTCGCCTGGCGGCGGCGGGCATCCTCTTACCCGCCATTGGCACGTACGTACAGATCGATGATCAAAGAAGGCAAGTCGGTTGAAGCAAGGGCACGATCAAGGTCGTGCACCGCACGCAATGCCGCTACTAACCAAGCCAAGCCAAGTCGCCGAACAGATCAGATCAGATCGATCGCAAACCCATCTTCCCCAAAACCCTAGCTCACCAAGCCATGATCATGGAGACGGAATCCGCCGCGGAGCTCCTCCTTGGCCCCCCCGTCATCCGCCGCGCTCGCCCCTCGCCCGATGCCGCAACGCCCCGCCCGCCTCTGAGTGCAAGGCCCTGCTCAAGCCGCGGAAGACCCTCACCGAGAACTGCTCCGGCACCTACGCCAACTCTGGCAGCCCCTGCCTCGACTTCTTCTTCCAGGTAGTCCCCGACACGCCGCCCGAGCGTGTGCGCGACCTCCTCGCCGCCGCATGGGCCCACGACGCGCTCACCGCCCTCAAGCTCGCCTGCAACCTCCGCGGCGTCCGCGACACCGGCAAGTCCGACAAGGAGGGCTTCTACGCTGCCGCGCTCTGGATGCACCAGTACCACTCCAGGACGCTCGCCTGAAACGTCGCCGCGCTCGCCGAGTTCGGCTACCTCAAGGACTTCCCCGAGCTGCTCTTCCGCCTCATCCACGGCCCCGACGTGCGCAAGGTTGCCAAGGAGAACGCGGCCGCCGAGAAGATGCGCAGGAAGGTAGACGAGTTCCGCAAGCAGAGAGAGGTCCTCCGCGCCAGGTTGGCCGGACGGAAGCGCGCTCGCGAAGTGGCTCTTGTGCCGCCCAAGCCCACGCTCGCCGACTTCTCCGCTGCACTCTCCAAAACCAAGAGCAAGCGCGAGCGCGACACGGCGATGGAGATAGAGACTAAGGTGGAGCAGAGACCGGAGGCGATGGAGGTAGATCAAAACAAGCCGGCGGAGATCTCTAAGAAGAAGCCGGAGATATCCAAGAAGGTTCGGAAGGTGGCCAAGCTCGCCGTGCAGTCGCTGGAGATGTACTACGGCGACCGTGCCTACCGCTTCCTGTTCGACTCGTCGCGGAGTTCTTCACCGACCTCCTCGCCTCCGACCTCGAGCAGCTGAGGCAGGAAGCGGAGGAAGATCGGGCTCGCCGCCAAGTGGTGCCCCACGCCGGGCTCGTCTTTCGACCGGACGACGCTGCTCTGCGAGGCCATCGCCTCTTCCCACGCGACTCCAACCCTGACTACGCGCAGCTCTCGGAGGAGCACTACACCTACCGCGTCCTCCACCGTCTCCGCCGCGAGGTTCTCGTGCCGCTGCGCAAGGTCCTCGAGCTCCCGGAGGTGTACATGAGCGCTCAGCGATGGGCCGATCTGCCCTACACCCACATGGCCTCCGTGGCCATGAGGCGCTACAAGGCCCTGTTCAAGAAGCACGACGAGGTGCGCTTCGGCAAGTACCTCGAAGACGTCGAGGCGGCAAGGCAAAGATCGCGGCGGGCGCGCTCCTGCCGCACGAGATCGCCGTGGCGGCCTACGGCGGAGAGGAGGATGAGGTGTCTGAGCTGCAGTGGCGCCGCATGGTGGATGACCTCCGCGCCAAGGGGTCGCTGCGCAACTGCATCTCTGTCTGCGACGTGTCTGGGAGCATGTCTGGCACTCCGATGGAGGTGTGCATCGCGCTGGGTGTGCTCACCTCGGAGCTCAGTGAGCAGCCGTGGGCAGGCAGGGTGATCACTTTCAGTGAAAGGCCCGAGCTCCACGTCCGGGAGAAGACGCGGTTCGTGCAGCACATGCAATGGGACATGAACACCAACTTCCAGGCGGTGTTCGACCGCATACTCCACACGGCGGTGGACGCACGGCTGGCGCTGGAGAAGATGATCAGGACCGTGTTCGTGTACAGCGACATGGAGTTCGACCAGGCTTCGGCGAGGCCCTACGGGGCGCGGGCGGGGTCGTGGGAGACTGACTACGAGGCCATCTGCAGGAAGTATAGGGTGTTAAATAGGTTTGTAATCAACCCAAGTTATAAGGGTTTGGCCTAGATTAGTTTAGAATCCTCTAGAGTTGATGGAGTTCTCTGGAAGAACTCTTCGTATGCCACCGTTTCTTGTAACTCATCATCTGTAATTAATTTTTGATTCCTATATAAACATGCAAGCGTCCCTGCTAGCTATGCAGCAAACGTTTCACCCAAATTGCGAACTCTAGCTCTCACATGGTATCAAAGCTTCCTCTTTCCTAGATCACATCAATGGCCTCCTCCTCATCCACTCTCCCCGTCCTCAACCAACAAGTCTCCGAGAAACTCACACGAGAGAACTATGTTTTGTGGAAGGCACAAATTCTGCCTCCAATTCGTGGTGCCATGCTCGCCGGCTATATAGATGGATCCCTTCCGGCGCCGGCATCAATCATCAGGACAACGACGGACGCGGGGACACAGGAGGCCCCTAATCCAGAGTACGCCCAGTGGGTGGCTCGAGACCAACTGGTCTTAGGATTCCTGCTCAACAACGTCTCAAAGGATGTGTTGACGCAGGTGGCGTCGATACCAAGCGCCGCTCAACTCTGGGCTGCGTTGGAGCAGATGTTCTCCTCACAATCTAGAGCACGAGTCATCAACATAAGGATGACCATGGCGAACATGCAAAAGGGAAACATGACGGCTGGAGAATATTTCTCCAAAATGAAAGCCCTCGCCGACGAACTCGCATCTGCAGGCAAGAATATTGATGATGATGACCTTGTCTCTTATCTGCTAGCAGGGCTTGACATTGATTATAATCCATTGGTGGCTTCGGTTCTTGGGAGATCGGCGACGGATCCAATTTCACTCAATGATCTGTACGCCCAACTCCTCAGCTTCGACACGCGCATGGAAATTTTGCAGGGTTCTGGTGCCGGTGGGTCAGGTTTCCAAGCCAATGCCGCTATTCGTGGCGGTCGAGGCGGATCATCCCAGCGCGGCCGTGGCGGAGGCCGTGGTGGTCGCGGCTCTTACCGCGGTGGACGCGGCGGCTCAAGGCAAGGTCAAGGAGGTGGCCATGGCAATCAAGGAGGACAATCCAAGCCAGTATGCCAAGTCTGCCTCAAGCCAAACCACACCGCGCAAGATTGCTGGCATCGCTTCAACCCCGACTATGTGCCTGAGGGAGGGCGCACTGCCTGTTCGGCAATGACCTCATATGGCGTTGATACGAACTGGTACATTGACTCCGGAGCCACCGATCACATCACCGGCGAGCTCGATAAATTAACTGTGCGAGAAAAATATGCCGGCCACGACAAGGTGCACACAGCAAATGGAGCAGGTATGGAAATTAGTCACATTGGTAGCACTACTATTCATACCCCTATACACAAGCTCCATCTCAAAAATATTCTACATGTCCCTAAGGCCAAGAAAAGTCTAGCTTCTGCTCGTAAACTTGCTATTGACAATAATGCTTTCATTGAAATTCATCCAAATTTCTTTGTTGTCAAGGATCGGGTCACGAGGGAGGCCCTTCTTCACGGTAGCTGTCAAGGTGGTCTCTATCCTCTCAAACCGTCCTCTTCATCGTCAACAAAGCAAGTCTATGGCGCTGTCAAGCCGTCGTCCACGAGGTGGCATCATCATCTAGGGCATCCATCTCTACAAATAGTCCAAAAAGTTATTAGCAATAATGAGCTTCCCTGTTCAAGTGAATCCAGCATTGAGTCAGTTTGTGATGCTTGCCAACAAGCAAAAAGTCATCAACTTCCCTATCCCAAGTCCACTAGCGTGTCTAGTTCACCTCTAGAACTTGTGTTCTCCGATGTTTGGGGACCAGCACCATGTTCTGTTGGTCGAAACACTTATTATGTGAGCTTTATCGATGATTTTAGCAAATATACTTGGATCTATCTTCTTAAGAAACGCTCTGACGTTTTCTCTGTTTTCTTGAATTTTCAGAAACTGGTTGAACGTAGACTTGGTAAGCAAATCATCACCATGCAAACTGATTGGGGAGGCGAATACCAAAAATTGAATGCCTTTTTTCAAAAGATTGGCATCACACATCATGTCTCATGCCCTCATGCCCATCAACAAAATGGGTCAGCCGAGCGAAAACATAGACATATCGTTGAGGTTGGATTATCCCTTCTAGCTCAAGCATCCATACCATTGAAATTTTGGGATGAAGCCTTCATCACAGCCACACACCTCATAAATATTCTCCCAAGCAAGGTCATTAAGTATCAGACGCCCATAGAACGTCTTTTTTCCATCAAGCCAGATTATTCATCTCTTAGAATTTTTGGCTGTGCTTGCTGGCCACACCTACGCCCATATAATTCCCGCAAACTTGAATTCCGCTCCAAACAATGTACTTTTCTTGGTTATAGTCCTCAACACAAAGGCTACAAGTGCCTTGACATCTCCACCGGCCGGGTCTATATTTCACGTGATGTCATTTTCGACGAGTCCATTTTTCCCTTTAAAAATCTCCACTCTAACGCTGGTGCTCGACTACGCCAAGAAATCCTTCTTTTGCCTCCTACACTTGTCAATCTGACAATTCCCGGGGATGAATTAGTAGGTGCTGACCAGATGACTAATGACCATACTAATGTTGCTCGAAGCTCTGAGTCTGGTGTGCAGGTTACGCAAAGTAGCAGCACAGAAAATAGTGGAGAAAATCACGCAGAAATTGAAGAAAATAGCGGCCGCACTGAGCCACATGGAGCCGCAGAAAATCTTGGGGGAGATCCCGGAGAGGATTCGCTTGCCTCTGCCATTGCGGGATCCCAGGAGGATTCTCCTACCCTGTCCGCACGATCCGAGACTGCACCAGAAGCTGTTGAGAACGAGTCAGCCTCGTCCCCGACACAGCTCTCGCTTGCTTCCAACTCGGGCGCGCCACGTGGCTCACCAGTAGCCTCGCCCGGCTCATCTGCTCCCAATGCACCTGTGTCGCCTCCAACTACGCCACGCATGCAGACTCGTCTCCAGCGCGGTATCATTCAACCTAAGAAGTTGTATCCTGGAATTATTCGGTATGGGAATTTTTGCTCTACAGGGGAACCACAATCCCTCTCCGAAGCGCTCGGTGACACAAATTGGCGGCATGCTATGGATGAAGAGTACATGGCACTATTAAAAAATCAAACGTGGAATCTTGTCCCTCCACCTCGAGGTAAAAATATTATTGATTGTAAATGGGTTTACCGTGTCAAGAGAAAAGCAGATGGCTCCATTGATAGGTATAAGGCTCGCCTTGTCGCAAAAGGATTCAAACAGCGTTACGGATTAGATTATGAGGATACTTTCAGCCCAGTTGTCAAAGCAGCCACTATTCGTCTGGTTCTAGCCGTTGCAATATCTCGTGGATGGTGTCTTCGCCAGCTTGATGTGCAGAATGCGTTCCTTCATGGTGTTCTGGAAGAGGAAGTGTATCTTCGGCAACCTCCTGGGTATGAAAGCACCAAAACACCACATTTTGTTTGTAAACTTAATAAGGCCCTCTACGGTCTCAAGCAAGCGCCTCGAGCATGGTACTCGCGGTTGAGCATCAAGCTTCAGCAACTTGGCTTCATTCCTTCTAAATCTGATACGTCATTGTTTATTTTTCACAAAGGAGGCGTCACCATGTTTGTTCTTGTCTACGTCGATGATATTATTGTAACAAGTTCCTCACAAGATGCTGTGCAAGCTTTTCTTCATGATTTGCGCACAGATTTTGCTCTCAAGGATTTGGGCGAGCTACATTATTTTTTGGGTATCGAAGTACGGCGGCGAAATGGTGAGTTACTTCTTACCCAAAATAAATATGCCAAAGAGCTTCTTCAACGAGTCAACATGATGAATTGCAAGCCATGTCCAACTCCGCTTTCTGCCACGGAAAAACTATCCGCTTATGAAGGAGAGCCTCTGAGCGCTGAAGACTCGACCAGGTATAGGAGTGTTGTAGGAGCTCTACAATATTTAACTCTCACACGTCCTGATCTTGCTTTCTCAGTTAATAAAGTATGTCAGTATTTGCATGCACCCACGAATGCCCATTGGACAGCTGTAAAACGTATCCTAAGATATATTCAGGGAACAATTGAGCTCGGTTTAACTTTTAAAAGATCTTCATCCTTGTTGGTCAGTGGATTCTCTGATGCAGATTGGGCAGGCTGTGCAGATGACAGAAGGTCAACAGGTGGCTTTGCTGTCTACTTGGGCTCAAACTTAATCTCATGGAGTGCAAGAAAGCAAGCAACTGTGTCGAGATCTAGCACAGAAGCAGAATATAAAGCATTGGCTAATGTTACTGCAGAGATTATTTGGGTACAGTCTCTACTAAAGGAACTTGGAATTCCTCAACAAAGAATACCTTGTTTGTGGTGTGATAATCTCGGTGCCACATACTTATCAGCTAATCCAGTGTTTCATGCAAGAACCAAACACATAGAAATTGACTTCCACTTTGTCAGAGAAAGAGTGGCTCAGAAGATGCTTGAGATAAGGTTCATTCCCTCTAAAGACCAGGTAGCTGATGGTTTCACCAAAGCCCTACCTGTGAAACTTCTAGAAGACTTCAGACGCAATCTCAACTTAGAAAGTTGACTTTGAGGGGGAGTGTTAAATAGGTTTGTAATCAACCCAAGTTATAAGGGTTTGGCCTAGATTAGTTTAGAATCCTCTAGAGTTGATGGAGTTCTCTGGAAGAACTCTTCGTATGCCACCGTTTCTTGTAACTCATCATCTGTAATTAATTTTTGATTCCTATATAAACATGCAAGCGTCCCTGCTAGCTATGCAGCAAACGTTTCACCCAAATTGTGAACTCTAGCTCTCACATAGGGATGCCGGGTACGGCGACGTGGTGCCCCAGATTGTGTTCTGGAACCTGCGCGACTCCAAGTCGACGCAGCCGGGCGTGGCGATGGTGAGCGGCTTCTCCAAGAACCTGCTCAAGATCTTCCTACAGAACGACCGTGGTGAACCCTGAGGCTATCATGCATGCGGCCATCGCCGGGACCAGTACCAGAAGCTTGCCGTCTTTGATTAGCTTTGTTCCTTGGTTTGATGTGAATTTCTTTGCTATCTCTGGGATGATCCGATCGATCGATCGATGATTGGAATGTCTTGGATTTATCCAGTGTACTGAGCAGATTTGATAATCCTTCCAAAGTGCACGAATTCCAATACTGCTTTTGAAGTGATTTTGGTGTTTTTTATATTACCATATAATTTTGTTTCACATCGTATAATCGTAATACCAACCACAGGACTATTTCCACGTATACAATTACATCACTTGGTATATTACTATCCATTTTTTGCTATATACTAGTAGGATATTTGTGCATTGCTACAGAAAAACAAAATAATATATGGAGATATTACTCAATCTAAATCAATTCTATTTGCAATCTACATAAGGTAACCCTAGGGAGATATTATTCAGTCTAAATCAATTCTATTTGTAATCTACACAAGACAACCCAAATTGCTCGACCTTGAGAACAATTTGCAACCTACACAACAATTGCTAGGCGGTCATCAGCGTCGTGGGACTACCGTATCCCATTGAGATTCGGTTCATCCTCCCCCAGGCTTGAGGCTCCCTGCTACTCCTCTGCGCCCTAGGGTTTGGGAGCGTCGCCGGCCTCTCCCTCCATCCTGCCGTCATGGGCTCCTTACTCCACCGGAGTCGCGGATGCCACCGCTGGCCACCATCGTCGAATTCGTCGCCGGTCGTGAGGAGAAGCTTCAGACCCAGCAGCCCCGATGCCAATTCCCCGACGCTGAGCAATTGTTGTGTAGGTTGCAAATTTTTCTCAACGTCGAGCGATTTGGGTTGACTTGTGTAGATTGCAAATAGAATTGGTTCAGATTAAGTAATATCCCTATACATTACTTTATTTTCCTGGAGCAATGCATGGGTATCCTGCTAGAAGCATTAACAAGACACTTTTTATTATTAATGAATTGAGGTATTATCTCATCTCTTAGTAATAAGTTATTAGGAATATCCTCATTGACCTGAACTAGGGATGAAAAATGGAATGAAACTAGGCAAAAAGAAACCCTGATATTTTTTGGTGTACGGGCAAGCAGGTACGATTACGGGATGGAAACATGACGGATTTAGGTTCAAAATGGATACACCGACAAATAATGCATACATAAAGAATAAGATGTATTTTTCCACGGAATACAGTAAGCTAGATAATAATTATTACAAGTTTATTACTAGACAGCTTTTCGCTCCATTGCTCTATGCTAAGTACTTCGCTGCATGTTGTTCACTATGGGCCAGTTTTTTTGGGTTTAAACTTATCCAAAAGCCAGTTTAAGCTTCTCTACGTATAGAAGCTGTGGTGGAGAGAAGCCATTCGAAACTGTGGTCTAGTTCTTTTCGGCTTCTGTCATCTGAGCTTATTGTCTGAGTGGTTCGAAACAATTTCTACTAAAAACATGCATATAGAAATGATTATTTTCTGGAGGGTGTGGATAATTGTCATATTTAACCATAGCATCGGCCCATACACGTGTGCCATTGTGGCGTACCCGGTTTTAAGGCCGGATAAGCCCTTTGTGTTTTCTGTACTGGTCCCATGATCAGTAGCCAGTACACACAAGTAACTTGATAACATTGTCATACAATAACAGTTATATTACAAGAATAGGCCATTATGGTCTTTCTTACACAACACAGTCGGATAGCTAGAAGTAAACAGCAGCGGAAGGTAGTAAAACGTAGATAAAGCCCATCAATGTGCCAACCCAACAGGCAACTGACTGGGGGAAAACGCCCTACCCCTCGTAGTCACTGTCGTCGTCTTCGGAGAAGAACTTTTCTTCGTCTGGCCAAATCAACAAACCAGGTGAGTACATGGAATGTACTCGCAAGTAATCCTCACAGGAGAATAGTACGGCAATATCTCGTGCAAGGTATATTTCAAAGGGGTAGCTCTAACTAAGTTGCATGTTGTGCGGAAATATAAGTTTTCAATTTAAATACAAGAATAGTAGATTGCAAAGGCATTTTGAAATTCAAGGTACTTCAAATAATCATCTCATCTCATGGAGGAACCTTCACTACTCATCTCTCTTCCTTATACCGATAGCTCCATCTATCCTTTGATAGCTCCATCTATCGGCCGATAGCTCCATCTATCGGTACCTAAGTATTTCAGCACCAGCCCGTATTTCCTTACACCATCCGGTAATACGGCTAGTTTCTTTTCTCCTGTAATTCCTTGCCACCCGCAGCGTGGCCTAAATTGCACACTGTGGGCACGTCATGCCGACGTCCTTAATCCCATTGCCCAGATTTTTGCAAACAAAACTTAGTCTAATCAGGGTGTGGCCTTGCCAGTTCATGTCCATAAGCGAGGACGCGGTTATTCGAATAGTTTTTAACACTCTGCAGAGGTTGTACGGCTTTACCCACAAGATGCGAGTCCCCCTTGTTGCCGAGCACTACGAATACACTTCACGAGGTGTATCGACAGGGCTACCGTAGCGAGGCTTTTCACCCGCTTCCATACCAGAGCTGAACTCGCTAGATAAGATCTACCTAGTCTCTGACTGTGCCCAGGCAGCCTGACACCACAACTCGAAGTGGACTTATCTTTGTGTCGTATCTCTACCCACGTACTGCGTGGAGGCCGGACCTCTACCCACGCATTCCGTGGAGGTCGGACCTCTACCCACACATCGTGAAGATCCTCTAGGGATGTCAATCTACCTAGCACACTCTTTCTACTTCCCACGGGTCCATGCCCTAATACTTGCCGGGATAATAGGCCAAGTCCTTCCCATAAATGACATGTGGACGTACGGTAAGGAATCTGGTTTAGCGGCACTCAGGTTCGGTCCTTGGGTGATTCGAGCAAGACTCCATCCTCATCCCCGTCAACCATGTAGCTTCCAGCTACTCCATCATCTCCCAAACCACCCTTACTTTTCTCACCCGAATCAAAATCATTCTCCACTTTTGTTTAGGGTTTTGGAAACAATAACATCATTTTCAATTAATCACCTCGGATGGCACTTGCCAGTGCGAGGGTTTTATTCCCATCGATCAAAAATAGGTTTTCTTACTAAAGCAGGTCTAAGCGGGGCTACTGCCTATACTCCTAAATATTCTGCTGGACATACGACGAACAACAATTAATACTAGGGTTACAAGGATAGGGTTACCGGACCTGAACCAAATGCATCTACTAGGTATAGCTAAGTCTAGCATAAAATAATGGTGATACCCACATAGCATGGAAAGTTCACAAATAAAATAATTAAATTTCACACATATAGGATTCAACATGATCAAGGTGGGAATGCTTGCCTGGCGGTACCGGCCGATTCTCGAGCTTGAACTTGATATGACAGTCGTCCGAAATTCCTCACGCGAGGCCTCACAACGTTGTATCTACACGTCGAAAGAGACACCGAATAAACCACAATGCGAGGAAGAGCCAAATAAGAATCAACATACACTCGTGAATTCACTATGTATGAGCGCTAGTTCTAATTGTTCATTAGGGTCCTTAAGTGGCAGGAAGAAACACTTTTCACAGGGGATAAGGATTCCTTGTACAACTGGGAACCCTAGTCCACTTGATTAACATCGTCCTAGGGCTTAAATGTTCCCGGCTCTCACATTTTTGTTGGGTCCGGAGGATGGGTATGAATGCTGAAGTATTCTGGAAACTTTATCAACAAGGCTTTTGGAGTAATTTACTAGGGTATAACCATATGAGGAATAGGGGGGTTACTTAGGGCCTATATCCTTTTATGGAGTTTATGTGCAAAATATCCAAGGTTCAAGGTTCTACTGGATTCAAAAAGTTTTACATAATTTAGATATTGCTAGGAAAAATTCCCATGTTATTTGGATTAAAGTCCTATTCGAATTGAGTCCAGATTTAAATTTCAAATAATTTTGATAATTATGAAACTGGTACTAGTATATAGGTTTTGAAATTTTTGGAAGTTAGGAAAAAGAAAGAAGTGGTTTGGATGAGGGACGAGGAAGATACTGCTGTCCGAAGTTTCGTCAGAGGGGAAGAATCGGAGAGGGGGAGGTGCCAGCCAGATGAAAGGAGGGGACTTCATAGACGCACTAGGTGAATATGATTTTGATGTTGGGAGGCGAAAAGAGAAAAGTCCCAGCAATAGTTACGCCTTCCAGAGAAGAAAGCGTCATTTGAACAAGAGAAAAAGGAAATACGTTTGTGGAGCAGGGATACATATTTCTGTTTGAGCAAAAGGGTAAATGCGCTTTCAAAAGGGGAAAGCGCATTCACTGGGGGTACGCCTTTATTAGCTCCGACAGTGGTGCCGCATTTTGATACCGGTTAGACCGGCGTGGCATTAGGGTTAGCTACTGGTGATTAGGGGGGGCAAAGGAGTGGTAGACGCTGGTGGCTGCTCACCTCTGCTGTGGCCGACGGCAAAGTGCCCGATGGTGGCGAACGTGGGATAAACTCCGGTGAGTCCTGAAGCAGGGAGATGGAGTTGCTCGGCCGGCTCAGGGCTGCTTACCGATGAAGAGAAGCTCGCCGCTGGTGGCGGCGAGGTGGGTGCTCGGGAGCCTTGCCGTGGAGTTTTGGCGGACAACTTGGGGCAGTGAGGCCGGGTTCACCGGCGGCGAGGCGGATAGATGGGCTCGTCGACCACGGTAGTGGCAAGATAATGCAGGAGATGCCTGGAGCAGCGGTGATGTACTTTGAAGGCGTCAAAGGACGAGAAATGCAGGAGCTGGAGCGGCGAGGGAGAGTGAGTTCGTGTAGGCCGACGGAGGAAGGGGAGAAGTAGAAGCTCGCGAATTACTCCGGTGAGCTCGGCCACAGGAGTTCTGGAGTGGGAGCAAGCAAGAAAGAGGATGGCTGCACAGGAAATCCAGGAGGGGAAGATAGCTCAGTGAATCGGATGATAGCAGCGACAGGTGTTAGGGGTGGCCGGCCAAGATGAATTCGGGGAGCTCGGTTCCGAGGTGGGGAAGAAGAAATGGGGCAGTTCGGTGCTCAGGGAAATAGGGGCAGCAAAAGGGGAGGGAGGAGCTCAAGCAAGGGGAGCGGAGGGATGGAGCTGCCGATGCCCATGTTGGCCGTGGAGGGCTTCTCGTCGGAGCTGAGTTGGAAGAAGGAATCAGCTTGGGGAGCAATGGTGGCGTGGGGAGCTCGGTTGGTTGGACGGGAACGAACGAAGATGGAGCTAGAAAGGCAGAGATGAGCAAGGAAATGAGGAACTCGGTAGATGGATATTTACTAGAGCTAGCTGACCAATGCGGCAGTGGAGTGAGGAGGGAGAAGCAATGGAGGAAGGAGCTCGGTTGAGGAGTAGGCGTGCTGGTGCCCACCTCGAGTGACCATTCCTAGCGGTGGAGCTCAGCTAAGCTCGGTTGAAGGGAACAAGGGAGATGGGGCTCAGCTTCAAAGAAAGCAAGAAGATGAGGAGCTCGGCTGGCTTGTGCTGGAGCTCAGGAGAGGCTCTAGAAGTCTAGAGCAACTCAGGTCATGGCAGGGAGCTCGGCTTTGAGAGGAGTAGTGGGTTGCTCGGATAGGTTCCACGGATGGAGCTCGGGGGTTTGGTTCTAAGAGAATGGGGAGGTGGCGCGGGTTACTTGGGGCAGTGAAGAAGATTGGGAAGGGAGAGGAGCTCGGGTAGATGCTGGAACAATTATTGAATGTGTAGCTTGAGTAGGGCACGGTAGCTCCTTGAGAACCAATCTTAGCAGCTGAGGGTTGCATGCACATGCGGGAGAGTGCACATGCGGCAGAGTGAACGCTCTATCTGACAGTAGGAAATAAATGAAGGGCAGGTAGGGAGGGGAGCTAGTGAATGAGGAAGGAAGAACACAGCACATAGATTCTAGGGGTGTAGTTATACAGTGATGGTAGGCACCGAAATCAGAGAAAAGTGAATGGGTGGCACGGAGAGCAGTGATGGGGAGGATAGGAAATAAAGGGTAGGCATTGGTTAATGTTGTAGCAGCACGTGGAAAACTGAGAGGACTTTAAGCACTGATTTCTGCCAAGGGACGGCGTGGCAAGAAGAGCGAGAAGAGAATATGGGAAAATAGGTTTGGCAAAAGGGCAGCTCGGGTGTTACAGCAGGGAGCAACTCAGCATGCATTTATGGGGAAAAGAAGAGTTATTACAAGCTGCTGCTTGATGCTGTAGAACTACATGAGGAGATGCCAGAAAATTAGGCACCGAGTGCTATTGCAAGGAGAGGAGGCGGCACTGCGTTGAGTTGAAGTAGCAGGGAGCAGTGTAAAAGTTTGGTCAGCACAGAAGAATAACGATGAGCAGGCCACTTTGGAATTTATGGTACTTGGTTTGGTCACCTACACGTGATATATGCTTATGTATGAGTTGATGCATTCCCTAGTTAGTTTGAGAGATGCCCACGTGTAAGAATAGGTGTTGGTTGATGCCGTAAACTACTGGAGGAGATGGTGGAGAATTAGGCACCGATCCCTACTGGTTGTACTGCTGTGCTTAGTTCATTGGTGGTGCATGTGCAGGTGGTGGGATGTGACACAAGATAGCTTCGGGAGGAGAAACATGATGCACATGCACCTGCACAGGTAGGTTACACGGTTGCATAATTATTCCGATTAAATTGGGAGGTGAGCACGTATGGAGTTATGGAGTGAATTAATGTTGCATGCATGCTCATGAACATATATGCATGCAATTTTGTCGGTTCTTGTGACTTCGCAAGGGAGTTAGGGTTTTGCGTATGTGTGTATATATAAGAGCAGTATATATGTGCACATACTCGCGGTAGGACATGGCGAGGTAGATGGCAGAAGATCACGTCATTTGGAAAAAGTTCAGGACATATATATGCTTCAAATTTCACGAAGGTACCGGGTGGGTATTTAGCTGTAGATGTTGGTCTAGGTTACACCGACTAGGAACAAGGGCGGAAAATCTTGGCTTGCTTTGCTTTAGGGTTTAGCATGATTTGAAATAAAGTTTTAGTCAGTTATAATTCAGTTATCGTTATTAGTAAAAAGTTTTTGAAGGTCCTAATTTTTGGGTTTTAGAAAATCGGGGTGTGATAGTCATGAACAGATCCAGGCCATCCAGCAATAACAAAAATGAACCTCATATCAAAATCACAGATTGCCATGACATTTTGACTAGTAAAACCTTTTCTGTTGTAGTGTTTGATCTGCTCCTCTGCAGGCACAATCACAGGAATGTGTGTTCCATCTATGGCCCCAATGACATTCTTGAAATGAGGCCAGAATTTAGTTTTTCCAAGTGTGGGATGAATATAGGTGAAAGTTGGATCATTGGGTCTAAGATGATCACCAGCCATGCGATCTACACACTCCAAAACCTCATGAAACTTTCTATTAATTGTAGATCGACTATGTTCAAATCGATCTGAAATATTATCAGTAGTTTGACATGTCCCCAAAGTCCATAAAAAGAGTGCTAATGTTTCTTTGGAGGACATGTTGTAAGTTGATTGTAGACCATACTTCTCAACCAAAAGGTCATGTAATGGGTGAAACACTGACCTCCTCATCCTGAACATGGCATAGAAAGATTTTGCAACCTTCTCTTTTTCTTCCACCCACTGGATCCCTGTCATCATTGGAATTCTTCTTGGTGCATATGGCACCCTCTCACCCTCTTGCAGAAAATAAGCTATTGCAACCATGCACAGATCAAATTCTTCATCACTTGAGTCATCCATGTGCCACGTGAACAACATATGAAAGTTAAGAGAAAAATAGTTGGTTCACGATAATACAAGTAGAGAGGCAATAGTTGGCTTATAACAATACAAGTAGAGAGGAAATAGTTGGTTCATAACAATACAAATTGAGAGGAAATAGTTGGTTCATAATAATACAAGTACGGAGACTATAGTTGGTTAATGACAATACAAATTGAGAGGAAATAACACATCTTGCTCTCTAGTTATTTTTTCTCTCCGCCCATGTCCTCTTAAGCCATCCAAGCCTCGCACTAGTCTCTACATCCTCCAAACAACTGAATGCATCACGATATTCCTTCTTCATAAACAGCTGTGTAGCATAAAAATGCTCATCACTACCAGGTGCACCTCCATCCTCAACCACCACAGCCATCATCTCCTTAAACTCTTGTCTCACAGGATCAACAGTCACCTGAGATGTCAACGAATTTTTACTATTTTCCCTCCTCTCAAGCATCTGCACAATACGTTCCAATGCTACTTTTGGAGCACTCTCGCTTGTCGTCTTTTCGGCTGTCGTGGGACTAGGTGAATAAGGACATGATCTCTTCTTCCCACGAACCGGCACATGTGTAACTTGAGGTTCACCTTTGCACCCCGAACCAGCATCATCATCCAAAATGTTAACCTGAGAGGACCCAACTTGAGCAGTTCGAGTTGGCACCCTCGCATGCTCATTTGTAACACTGTGGCGATCAAAAATCTCACTCATTTTGTCCTCGTCCGCTGGTGGAGTATGCCGAAACTTGGCCGCCTCTGGACATCTCTGCAAAAAAACATCACAATACCACATGAGAAGAACATATGTAAAACATAAGAATTCTTTGAAATAATCTGAAAGGGGCAATACCATTATCTCATTTTCCCACCAGTGATCGCTTGCGGCAATGGTCTTAGTGATAGGATCTCTGTCTAGACCGGATACATGTTGAGTTAATGACTTTCATATATTGTAGTTCTTTTTGAGTGACTCCCACCTATTTTTGAATTGCTTGCGCTCATAATTTCTCTTCGTGCGATCATTAAACTTTCTTATCAGGTTGTCTGGAATTAGCACAACGAGGATAAGAAATGAGATTAAGAATTTAATAATAAAATAATTAAGTATTTTTTAAGATAAAATTCACCAGCGACCGTCGCTGATAATTTAGTTGGTTTGTCAAATTAATAGAAATCGCTCAGGTTCCATATCAAGAAACAAAAGGTCCGCCACCAACCCTAGATCCACTTTTGGGCTGTTATTTCCCGTGAACTACAGTCACCTGACAGAGCTTAGCAAGATGGTCACTAGTAAGCTCATCGTACTGTTATTGAGCAACTATTGCTATCTTTCCGAAGACCACCTCAAGCCAAACGTCCACTATGAAAGCTTTGCCATGTAAGGGGGTGATATGTGCGCTCTTCATTGTGGTCGTTTCATTAACGGAGCTCGCCGTCACTGTAATTGCGATATTCCATTATTACAGCTCGTCATCGTTCTTCTATGGTGTATTATTTGAATTCCAACCTGCTTAACAATGTTCTTATTAGAGCCTTCTCAACACGATCTATAAGAGTCTGTCGTTGCTGGAGCCAGATGATATCAAAGCGCATGATTGTTGGTTGACACTAGAGTGCATGGAGTGGTAAGGACAGTAAGATGGAAGAAATTAAGAAAAATAGGAGATGCGAATAAAGTAAAAGGCTCACATGGATAGATAATTCATTCTTTGTTTTTTCTCTAGCAAGTGAATTTTTTTGGCCATGCGAGCTTTCACCGCAACATCTTCCATCATCCAAAAGTAAGATAGACTTGTAGTGCAAGTGGATGTAAGTTTAAGAACTTCAAACAGTAAAAATAAATTCAGGAGTTCAAGTGAAAAATAAGACAAGCTTACCAAGTCTTAATATATAATTCCCTTTTAGAAATTAGAAATAATATGAAATCTTTTTATATGCATGTTGAGAGTAATACAAAACATCATTTAATAATCAAAAAGAGCGATCGGTGACTAGTCCTCACGTAACCTAGACATTCAAATATTCTATGATCCTCTAGTAAGATATAACTTAGCTTGATACACATATGCTTTAAAACCATCTATAGAGATATTTAAATTATACTATACTTATGCACACACAAATATAGCTCACGATAGTAATTATGTCATTGTTATTGCGCTTTGATGACGTAGAAATTGATATAAGTAAACCTATCTTTTTCTTCACTTTGCGAGAGAAATCTAAGTGCTATAATGTTAGTTGGTTTATTAAAATCACAAATATATAATTGATGAATTATGTTAGGAAATAACAACTTGATATATTCTATGGGATCTAGGCCAATATATATACACGTACAGGGGAATAGATAAAGTAGAAATACAAAAGAAAATAGAGTCCTACTCTAATATAACTATATCTCTCTAACACCCACCTCGAATTCATGGTGGATCAACAATATTGAGTTTGGAGATGTAAAAACTATGCCGAACATGAGTCTGTGCTTTCGTGAAAAAGTCTGCCAACTGAAACTCTGAAGGCGCATACATAAGAACAACAATCTGATTCTGTACCTATGACCTCATATAAGAAGCATCAACACCATATGCTTGGTGAGCTCATGCTTCACCGGATCTCTAGCAATACTAATGACGCATGTATTGTCAGATAAAAGAGGAGTCCGTGCTAAAACAGAAACACCAAAATCTTCAAGTAACCACTATAGCCAAGTGATCTCTGCTGCCAAAAGAGCCATAACTCGCAACTTCGCCTCTGCACTCAAACAAGAAATTGTTATCTGCTTCTTAGTCTTCCAAGCAACGGGAGAACCACCAAGAAAAACACAGTAGACAGAAAGAAACCGAAGATCAGAGTAATAACTAGATTAGGTCATATTGAATAAGTCTGGAGCTGTAAAGAGCTGAGCGCAGAAAGAAAATACATGAGAGATAGTCCCACAAAGATATCGTAAAACATGAATAAGATGATTGTAGTGGAGCTGATGGGAGTAAAAACATTATAGTCTTAGCAGTTGGTTTTCTTGAGACAGGAAGAAGCTAGTAGGCTTAGAAGAAATCTCAATCCCAAGAAAGTAACGAGGATGACCTAGATCAAACATAAAAACCTGCTAACTGAGACGGGCCTTCACAAAGGCAATATACTCAGAATCATCTCCGGTACAAGAGAAGAAGAGTTGACCATGAGCCATGGTGTGGACAAAGAGCGTAGGATCATGTGCGCTGGCAGAAAACCTACTGTAATGACCACAGAAGGAAAACACTTAAACTAGACACGAGGGGCTTGCTTAAGCCCATAAAGAGAATGATGAAAGCGACAAACCATACCCTCAGGAACATAATGCTTCGATGGTGGCTACATATACACTTCCTCACGTAACTCACCATTAAGAAAGTCATTCTTGACATAAAGCTGAAAGATGGATCAAGCACGAATAAATGCCACAAGAAGAAGGGAACAGTGATCCTGTGAGCTATAGAAGCAAAAGTCTTATCATAGTCAGTACCATGCTCCTGTAAAAACCACGCGCCACAAGACGAGACTTGCAGCGCTCAAGAGAACTACCAAAACGGGTTTTAACCTTATAAAACCACTTACATGTGATGAGCCAGACTCGTGAAGGAAGAGGGACACGATTCTCTTTTTCTTTATAAATTGCAGGAGCTTCCTGCTGTTTTGAGGTTTCGCAAAATGAAGGCCCTGGCAGATAGATACGCACATGCGTGTACCTGTTTGTCGCAAAATCCTAGTTTCCCCGTCCCTTCATCCCGAACGCCGCCGCTGCTTGGGCCGCGCCATTCACATGACCTTGTATTCCTGCGAGCCTCATAAGGCACCGCTGCCGCTCTACTATGCCGCAAGAGCTCGTGCCGGTGCCGCGTCTCGCACGGACGCACAAGCACCCCTGCTCGCCTTACTGCTGTCACCGAAGGCGGGTCTGAGGAAGGAGAGAGATTCTGTTGTAAGGGGAAATCGCAGTAGTAGAGTGGCTGACATGAGGGGACCTGCTTCGTACATGAGCTCCCTGGACAAATAATTCATACTCATAATACATACTCAAGAAGTCAAGAGTAGAAACAATCAATGTAGAATAACTGTACCCAATCTAGGTTTCAACTGTACCCAATCTATATAGTCTCGCTAGGACTGACAGATTTAAGAACTAAAACATGAACAATCGCGACCCCTTTCTTGTTCTTGATTCCCTTCACAAGCCTTAAGGTTTAGGGACTGCAGCCAAAGACACGGCACAGATGCATACCATAATTTCAGAAAAGGCCATAAACTAGCCACATGAATAAGCTAAGCAAGTAGCGGTAACTTCGTACCATGGGCAGATAAATGTGCAATTTCATTTGGCAAAACAATAAATCCAAAAGACCCCTTGACAGCAACATGTGTTGTTACCAACCTTCATGGTTGTATACCAACACACCATGTAATGCTCCCAGACTGCCAGAATGTCCGGTGACACTTATTTTGGTGTTCAGTAATCTCAAGAGATATTTAACAACAGACTGGAAACTTCTCACTGTACAGATTAACATCCAGACAACACTAACGGATTCATTAAACATACAGGATTATATTACAGGCAAGTTATTGGGTGGGAGCAACAGAAACATGAAGAAAACGCGTATAAACAGATTTGAGCAGGAAAAGATGAAATATTTAGAAATGGAGCTGCTTGCACTGCGAAGCTACAGCCTCCGAGGGGCAGTATGGGCACTTGAAAGGTCTGGAGCTGCTCTTTGATAGCTTCATGATCGATTGCTTTGATACAGCATGTCCACAGGGCATCAGCATTGGAGGGTTCTCATCACTTGACTGCTCTCTGAGCACCGGGCATACAAAGACAGAGTGGTACTGGAACTCTGGTCCAATGTCTATGGGAACTGGAAGCTGTTTCATGGCCTGCCACTCCTGCTTTTTGGCCGCCATTACCGTGGTTAACTTCAACAAGGTTGGTAGTCCTTGAAAACCAGCTGATATTGCTACATTAAGTGGGCTGTCACTAGACTGTCCCAATAGGCTGCAGAATTGATGGATTAGCTCCTCAGCTAGCTTCTCCCAATGCGTCGATGACATGAACTCAGCATACGGGGACTGATCAAGCCGGTCAGCCCAGAGAAGGCAGGCCATTAGCTTCTGGATCTCTGCCTTGTGCAAGGAAGCAAAGGGCACCAAGTGAGTCCTTGCATACTTTAAAGCCTCATCTCTACTTCCTTTAGTAAGTATCTCAACAAACTGAAGCTGATGAAGCTTCAACTCAAGCATTGAGCCATCCTGCAACAGCTGAGCATGATTCTTAGCAGCCCAACTGAGGGCAGGCTCGAGGTTCCTTGCTTGCATCGCTTCAAGTATTCCATACATCTCCTGAAATGGTAATTTCAGGTAAGTCCCATCTGATTCACCACATTCATGGACAAAGCAGTCACCAAGATCGAAGAGGCCTTGGCGGTAGAAATGATTCGCTATTATGCTGTTTATAGTACGGGCCTCGAAATCCACATTTCTATATGCCTTCGATATGTCTGGATTAAAAGACTTCTCTAGGAGCTTGAGATATTTGCTCAGGGCAACATTCAATTCCTTCTGACAGCCTTCAAGTTGGTTCAATGGCACCATTTCGTTCAGCTTGGCTTTCAGTTCTGCAAGGATGGATGGATGGTCACAACTGCTCATGGAATCTGTATTCATCATCTGCATCTTTGAAATTGCCTGCTTAACTTCATTCACTATCTGATCAATTACTTCCTGAACTTTTGTAGAACATAATGCACGTTTTTCAACAACTCGGTCAAACGCCTCTCTTAAACTATCAAGCTCCATTGTACCGCACCCAACTAAGCAGCACAGCTTTGGCACTGCCTGTACATATCAAAAACCACATATACATAAGTAATTCATTGAGAAAACTACCACGACACCCAAAAAAAAAGAAGGAAGATGCAATACAATGTCCAACTGCCGATAAATCAGACTGCAGATATCATAGCATAGGTTCAACTGTTGTGAATAAACCTATAGTGGTCATGATGCTACGAGAAAAATATATTCACAACCAGTATCACCAAGACATTCAAGAATGTATCCAAAATTCATTTTTCTCTCACTGATGCTGTACTACAACAAAAAAAGCAAAACGTTGGCTAAATACTAGCAGTAATCAAGGTATCTTAGGTTCATAGGCAAGACACATAGTACTATTCTGCAGCTACACCTTTAGAAAATATTGCTAAAATGATCACACGTTCTCATTAAGTTGCAGCACTAAAAGCACATAGAAGGCAAAACCATCTTATTACGTAACCGTGTTCTCACAATTTGCAGCCCCTCACACTGCCTAGTGTTTCACACTTCAGAGCAGCATGCAAATTTTCACATCACTAAACTGTCCATTTAAAGATTTATAACCATGTTGCTCACAATAAGTCAGTGGGTTCCCTGCAAACAAGCTGTTAAGGTGAATAAGAAATATATGTCTAGAGGGCATGATTGCAAACACACTTGGAGCTTAGAACACCTACATAAACATGCAGACTTGTCTTAGGTGGCTGCGAACTGGGAATGGTACTAACAAAATTCCATTTATGCTTCATAATCTAAAAAAACACAGTAGCTTACACCGATGTAGGCTTGCATGAGATGCATGTGCTGTCCGAAACATATAGTAGTTCATTGAAGAAAAAGTCTACTTTATCAGTAACCTATAGTAAAGAACACGACGCAAGACTTTTATCGGTCAAATCCAATCGTGCATACAAGCCTAATTTAGAGAGGATTTATAGCGCAAGTGCATGGATCGATAGCTTAGATCCTGCCATCAGTCCACACAAGCCGTCAGATCTCAGCATCTAGAAATATCATACACGTCCTACAAGAATCTTGCTTTACAATCAAGTCCTCCTTTTCTTCCCCAAAAATCTCCCGATCCCCGACCCGCTCGGCTCCTCCCGGACTCGCATCGCCGCCGCCGTCACTCCCCTCCCCCGTAGCCCTTCCTCAACTCGCATCGTTTGAACCCAAATCGGCACTACCATTACTGGATTCGCAACCAACTTTCCTTCGATACTCGAAATCCCCCCACCCTGCTCGATTCTCCTCCCAAACATCCGAAAACACACCCAAGAAGAAGGAAGAGAAGGACGCCAAGAAGAAAGAAATGGGCTGGAGCGATCTCGTACGAGGACCAGCGTAGGAGGCAGGTGGAGGAAGCTGGACGAGTTGCGTCTGCACCACCTCTCCGCCGCCGTCCACGAGGCCGCCGCTAGGCCCAAGTTAGTCAAAATTAGATCGACCGCCTCCGCTTTCCTTCATTACAGGTCTCATGACCAGTATCTAATTTCTCTGGTGTCACAGATCAAGTCACTGAAGCGGAAGGCGCGCCCACCACGCGACACCGCGCCCCGGCGCTCCGGCCATATCGCAGCCTACCTGAGCAGCCCAGTTACTGCGAGGCCGTATATGTCGATAAGGATATCATTTTTTTCCCCTTCAATAGTTTCTTGATTCGTTTTTGAAGAGGAGGTGAATAAAATGGACTTGCCTGATCGTGTGTACGCCGTCACCAAGGCCGAAGAGCTGGAGGACGAGCTTCCTCCGAAACAAGATCCGATCGAACCGACGGAACCCCCGCAGCCCCCCAAAAAAAACAAAAAAACAAAATCCCGCGAGAGACCGCACGGATCGAGGCGCCGCGGCGTGGTCGGAACCGGCTGGCGCGAGCGAATCCGACGGGGAGAGCAGAAGCGGGAAAAGATGGCGGATTTCTGCCTCACCTGGCGCCGATGGGCGAGAGCGGAGGAGGCAGGTTCGGGACGATTTGGGGGTGGGTGTTGCAGACCTGAGAGAGACGGGGAGGGAGGGAGGGTGAAAAAAAGATTGGAAGAGATGAGACACGAGACGAGTGGCCGAGTACTTATAGGGTGGGACCCTTGTCGCGTACACATGGTCATGTGGAGGAGGCGTACAAATCTCAAAGTGTTCCGTTTTCGTAGTAATAATTTCTTCTACCTGGTCCCACCTTGTGGCCGTGGAGGCGGTGGAGCAGCGCCGCCGCGGAGGCGCGGCCTGCTGTCGTGGTGGTCGGATCAGGAGTTTGCGTTTTGTCGGCGTGAACTGCGGCAGGGCTGTACAGGAGGAGGCATCTCTAAACTTCCGCGAAGTGTCGGTGCTGTCTTTTTATTCTTCTTCCTCCTTTCGCTTAGCAGTGAGTTGGATCAAGCTATTAATCTTGGCATCTTGCAATTGCAATGGTTCTTTTAATTATACAAAAACATGTATTTGCCTCCGTCGGGAGTCAAATAATCCAAAAGATCAATCTGTTAATATATTTAGTTGAAACATGATCTGCATCCAGTCCTTGGATGCATTACAATTTCCAGGCGACCGCGTACAGTCACCGGATAACTTGCTAGTTTCATGTAATCTCATCTGGTAAGTTCAATCTCTGTATCTCCATGCAAGAATTAGTATCACGCAGACCATTCGTAAAGAAGCCAAAAGCAATGAAAAAATGATGATGGCGAAGCATGACATGGTTCACAACTCACAGATTCATTGTGCCTCTGCCTTCAACTTCAACACAAAATTCAATCTTTTTTGATCAGTTTTGTCAGGTTGACATGTATCTTTGTATGCTCCCTACACAAAGACTTTGTTAGAACATACTTGAATTCTTTTTTTGACAAAAGGAGGTATGTCCACAGACACATACATATATTATCTAAAAAATAAACAGACACAGACATATGTTCTCTAATTATGAGTTCTGTAAGTTATTGTTCTCAAGAACCTCAAATTTTTTTTTATGGGAAGACTCAAATATTTGGAACTTCCACAATACTGGACAGGAGGTTCCTTAGCTCCACCATCACAACGTCCTGCTCACCCTTCACCTACACATAGAAACACAGAGAAGTAGCCGCCGCCTTATTAGAAGGCTCACAAGAACAGGTGTAGAAGTTCAGTAAAATGTCCCACATTCTGCTGTAGCCAAAACTTTTTTGGGCATACTTTACCTCAATGGAGAAGAAACTAACAACCAATATGTGGCTTAGTCAGCCTATGCTAAATGGCGAGGACCAGCTTGAAGTAGCTTCATTTAGTAAGTGGATTCTCGACTTAGGCATCGATAGTTTACCAACTACAAAGAAAGAAGGGGAATCAGAAGCTACATGGATTGAAATACCACCTGAATTTGTAATATATACTTCTGGGCCTAAAATACCCGTTATTGTAAATGTTGTTTACCAAGACTTCATATACAACTATCAAGGCCCTAGATATCTTTGTGAAAGAGCCATCTTATCAACTACTAATGACATTGTAGATGAAGTCAATTCATATGTTCTATCTGATATTAGATTTTGTCTGACCACCAACAGCCTGCAATTTTGATATAGATGTTTTGCTACTGCAATACACCTTTCATTTAATGCAAAATACTATGATTCCGAAGCTTGGTAGCGTCATTAGCTTCTTCACTCTACCTTTATCCGTTTCTGAATACATCTAGATTATTCCTGTCTTGCCAGGCAGTAATCATTCCAACTGGTGTTAGTCATAAAGATAAATTCTCACAGTTCCTGATCCTTTTTTGCATTGTGTAGCTATTAAAATTTGTATACTTGCTGCTGAATGTTGATAAGCTCTTTTCTTTGTGTTATGGGAACTGTTGTACATTTCAAGCCACCTATTCAGTCTAATTTTTAGATGCATCATTCAAGTATACTTTTTAGTCTGTTTGTAATACATCTACATCTGCAAAAGAGTAAAGAGAGACTCCAACATAGAAAAACACATATAAAAGAAACACCAGCAGTATGCCGTTCAAGATGCAATATTAAGAAAAGTCATATTATTTTCGCTCATTATTAACAAACATTACCATGATAGAAGTCAAAGTGACAAATAACAACAACACATACTGCTGCTTGCTTTCAACTGGAGATGGCTAGAAGATCCTAATTTTTTTGTGAAGATCTAAAAATGTTGTGTGGTAGACAAACCGTAGCATTCATCACATACACACTATTATCATCAATATACTCCTTGCAACAGCTATAATACTTGATAACTCATACAAGCAAAAGTTGCTCTTAGCTCTCAACTCACAAACGAACCTTCAACGGACATTAGTGTTTCTACACATGCATCTTTAGCAAAGTATTGTCAGCTAATACACTACGATCACATTGGGGATGGAAATCATGGGGAAGCTATGTACTTCGTTCAAGATTTCTCACATGACAGACAGCACCGCTACTCGGTTTAGTTCTCATTTGCATTATTTTTCTTCTGTTGCGTACCCTCTAGATTACATGGCTAATCAAGTTATGAACTAATGTCATTCAATGTGTTGTTTTATTCCTTGCAACTCATTCAAATAGTTGTAGCTATACAGTGAAGAACAACCGCTGGGTGTTTAGCTTCAGAATACTCTCTATCAAAAAGAGCACTATAGTACTGATCCTTCCAAAATTTCTTGACATCTCCATAGCTCACATGCTATAATGCTCATGCCCGCATAAATGTGTGGGCCATCATACACACATTTAAAATTATGAAATTATCTTGCTTGATTAGGTCATTAAAAGTTCTCTTCCAAGTCTTTTGCTTTCATAAAAAGTTCTTTGAATATTAGTAATTTGTGCTCTTCAAATATTCTACTGTTTCTTTTTTCCGTAATTACCTTCTATGACCAAATTATATATATAAATAATCACTACCAATCGCTTCCTATTTACAGGTCACAAGGATGTAAAAATGAAGTGCAGCAACTTACTTTTTCGTTGTTCGGTCATTGAGGACATCTAGCTTACAAAAATTCTATGGTTATATCATGGGGCTAATATTCTGTTATAAATGCTAAAAACTCTGAATGTATTTTGGGTATTATGATGCTTAAAGCTTTGGATGTATTTTGGGTATTACATGTTTAAGACTATGGATATATTGTGACTATTTTAATAGAACATGCATATCTACTAAAAGTTATATATGTATTGGTTGTCACTTCCCTCAAACATGTATATCTACTAAAAGTGATATATGTATTGGTCTAGAAATATAATGCATACTTGTTGAAATATTCTAAAGAAGTGGAAAAATTGCATTATGAAGATATTTACAAGGCTCTCCTAGACGATACAAAATATTTTGTCATAGTAGAATTGGAATAATCTAGAAGATTTTGGGAGGTTGCATCCATAGATAGATATTTTTCATGAAAAGTGCTAGAGTAAACTCTTCATGGCAAAGTAAGAAACATCTAGATCTAGATATTTGTAGAGATTTTTCTAGATTAAAGATGTTTTATGTTGTAGCGTTTGGATTGTGCTACATGTCAACAATTCAATAGTCTTGTGTAGCTATAAATAGCGGTCTCCTCCCTGCACCATGTAACCAACCAAAAGAGAAGCTACCAAGTACGAGAGAATCTTAGAGATGGCCATAAGAAGACCGTAGTACAGTGGTAAGATAGCCACTTAAAGAATGTTGTATCCAAATTGTGTTAATGAATGAAGAGTTCGTTCGTGTGAGTGTGGTCTCCCTAGTGATGAACAGAAACCTGACTAGATAGACTACTGATATGATTAATTGGTCCTTAACAATAAACCATCTTGATTATCGACAAGCCAAAAAGGCAAACCATTGGTCAAAGCCATTTCGACAAAAGACCCAACTCAGATTCCTTAGTGACGATATCCACGGAGAGCGCACACATGTAAAGACATATAAAGGTGTCGATGATCGGTGAATCGGCGATCTTACGGTATTCGTGGAATGAGGATTGCTGGGGGGTAGGGACCTCTAGGGCCCAAGTGCCAGGAGATCTGACAGCAGGGGACAGCCGTTTTTATACAGGTTCGGGCCTCCCTCAGGATAATAACCCTACGTCCTGTTGCTATATATTGATGAAGAACACGCTTTACAACGGGGGGGTGTATGTTAGTGGCTACCCTAGGCCTAATCGGAGACTAAACTATCCTAAACCACCGGGCTCGACTCCTTCGAGGCAGCGGGTCTTCTAGGGCTTCGCCTCCTGGTGCTGCGACTAGATGTCTTGACCTAATTGGATCTGTCCTCCCCTATGGGATTGCTGATCCTTATATAGGGGGTTCCCAGGGTCGTACCGGACGTGGACTTACACCCGAGTAGGACTCTGGTCTCCTTAAACGTCGGGATCGACTTCCTAGTTTAAGGGGAGTCTTCTCTTCCCGAGAGGGGTTACCTTATTACCCGGGGATCTTTCCCAGGTACGTAATACCCTCCTAAAGTCTTGGGACTCTGTATACGGATACCCCTAATACGCGGGATGCCGTACTGTTCATCATCAAGCCCCCCATCAGTACACGAAGTGAGGCCATGATGGTTCTGTTAGAAATCTGCCCTTGTCGGGAACCAACTCCGAGTAGGCGGTCCGAATAGTTCTCGTCGGCGACTTCTTCGAGTAGGTTCAACCCCTACCGAGTAGTTGTGAAAGCCTTATCGGAATTATCCTCGGGACAAACCCAGAATGCTTTCTGATCCGATCTGGTCCGTTGATCACGGACACGCGTCCGCCTGGCATATTTTTAGGAAACCGAATCATCGTGGCGGAAAATTCGCGTGGTGATGAAGAATCTTTTCTCTCTCTCTGCGCTATTGTGCCGCGCGCTCGTTCGGGTCGTGGGTTGTCAGACCCTCTTTTTCCCGCAACATGCCCTGCTCGCGGAAAAAGCAACTGCCCGCATTAAATGCGATGGAACTGATCGTGCCGAAAAACCGCGCTCGTCTCCGGCGAAAGTTTAAATCTCTAGGGGTCCAAGGATTGGGGTTTTGCGCACATTGATCCCCTGCCCCCTAACCTTCTTGCTCCTCTCATCTCCTGCCTCTCCGCACCATGGCTGGGAGCCCATTGGCTGACGACGCATGGCCGCGCTCGGAGATGAACGAGGTGAAACTCGCATCCTCCATAGAGCTGACCCTTATCCAATCAACCCGCCAAGCCGAGTTTCGTTACGTCCGGGGCGAAAGGGTTCCGGAACCCGAACCCGGATGGCTGATCGTCTTCCCCGACTTCTTTCGATGCGGGTTCTTATTGCCTCCCTCCACCTTCCTATATTCGATCTTCATGTTCTATCGAGTGGAGGTGGTGAATCTTGACCCGGCCTCATACGTCCTCCTGAGCGTGTTCGCCCATCTGTGCGAAGCATTCCTCGGAGTGCGGCCATCGTTGGATCTATTCAGACATTTCCACAAGATGGAGAGGACAAAGAAAAAGGTGGTAGGAGGCGCAAGCGTCCGCCTCCGAGAAGATAGGACCGCGGAGTACATTGATGCCACCGGAATCCGCTCCTTTGCGGGATGGGAGTATGAGTGGTGCTATTGCCGTCCGTCGATCCCCCTAAGCATAAGGTACTGGGAAACTCAACCCGACGCGGCATCCGCTTGGACCGACGAGACCCTGCTCGACTCCCGTCTTCAGCACCTGGTCGAGGAGATCAAGGCTCTGCGGACCCGAGGCCTGTCCTCGGCCGACGTTGTCACCGACTTCGTCAGGCGCGGGATTTGCCCTTTAAGGCACAGGGAGACCGGTGCCTAGGACTTGACAAGCGACCCGTACCAACGGCGGAGAAAAATAGGTATGTTTTCCCCTCTCAATCCCGTAAGGACTTATCGGGGTGTTCTGAATTTCTCTTTGTCTCAAACAGCCCTCTCGGAAGAGGAGGTGTCCGAGAAGGTAAAAAATATCTTCAAGCGAGTTCCTTCACCCAGTCGCCAAGGCGTCCCCATGTCGTTGCCTCTTCGACCTTTGCACGAGCGGGAAGAGGTTCTAGCGGTAATCCTTTCTTTTTTAGGCTCCTAGGTCCTTCAGGCCCGCCTTATACTGGTTTCGTGGAATGGGCCCTTTATGCAGAGAGAAGGACAGGGAATAGACGACCCCGAAGCTGGGCCTTCTAGTCCTAGTCGATGCTCGACCGCGGCTGAGGACCGGCACGATGGGGATACCCCGCTTACCGAGAAGGTAGAAGAGGTTGCGCGGAGCGAATCGAGATCTGAATCGCCGCTCAGTCTTCGAGGAGCGGGAAATCCTTCGGTCCGACGGGGGCACTCCATTTCGCTGAAGAGAGCGAGGTACCATTCTTCCGCTTCTTGCCTTGTCGAACTTACGCTCCTAGTTCTGGATTCTGAACGCGGTCTACAGGGACGCTTCTCCACCGATACCTGCCCTTCCTATCGATCCTCGGAGGAAGCGGTGTCTCAGGGTGCTTCCTAGTCGGAGCTCGGTTGGTGTGGTACCCCCCTCTTCACTCAATAAGGAGCGGCAGGAGCCAAGTCTCCAGGGCGAGGAAGCCTCGGTCGAAGACGATCCCGTAGCGCTACTCAAACCTTTAGTGGAGGTAGGGAAGGTCACTGCCTGTCGTAACTTTTGTCAGATGACATTGCCAGCCTACCTGACCTTGTCGTTTTCCATCTCAGCGCGCTCATGACAGGTGGAAAGCCGTTCGTGGCGAGGTCCAGTCACTCCGAGACCAATCGGCGCGGCTTTCTGATGCCCTTTCTCGGGAGAAGGAGGCCCTGTCGCTAGAGAGAACGCGAGCCTCGTCTGCCGAGGAAGGTCTATTGAAGATGGCGGACCGCCTAGAGCTGGTGCTCACCACGGTAGGTGTGTCCCTCCGAGCCACGGCGAACCTTCCTGATCGTCTGGCGGAATTGGACCGAGCCGCTCAAGATTTCTCTGGGCGTTTGCGCTTGCCCGACCTGTAAACGCATAGCCTTCGCATGTACGCCAGACATGTATAGGATTTCTGTTCTGTTTAATGAATAACTCCTAAACCTAAGTCTTTGGACCAGCCCCCGACTGTCTACTCGAGGGATGCCCTCGAGTGGTCAGTCGATTAGCTTTATACGTAAAACTTCTGGAGCTGATCGATGTTCCAGGAATTAGTTAGGACTCGGCCGTCTTCCATCGCTAGTCGGAAGGATCCCGGTCGAGTAACCTCGACTACTGTATAAGGACCCTCCCATTTGGGAGACAGCTTATTGCTATTGCTTTTATTTTGCACGAGTCGTAGGACAAGGTCTCCGACTTGCAGTGAGCGTTTTTGAACATGTCTGTCATAGTAGCGACGGAGGTTCTGCTGGTAGCAGGTAGCTCGAAGAAGAGCCTGGGTCCGCTTTTCCTCAATGAAGTTGAGGTCATCCTCTCTTCGAGGGATTTCTTCCTTGTCGGTGTACAGTTCCACCCGTGGGGACTTCAGGGCAAGTTCACTTGGTAGCATGGCCTCGGCTCCGTATACCAAGCTGAACGGTGTTTCTCCGGTAGCCCGATTAGAGGTCGTCCGTAGAGCCCAGAGGACGGAGGGCAGCTCGCGTACCCAAGCCTTGGCGTGGGCGGAGAGTCTATCGAAGACGCGAGTTTTCATCCCCTGGAGAATAAGTCCATTGGCGCGCTCGACCTGTCCGTTGCTCTGTGGGTGTGCGACCGAGGCATAGCATATCGTGGTGCCGAGCTCGGTGCAGTATTCGATGAAGTCGAAGCTGGAGAATTGAGTACCGTTGTCGGTGATGATTCTGCTCGGGACGCCAAATCTGGTCATAACGTTTCTCATTATGAACCGCTTGGCTGCTTCCGACGTGATCTGCGAGACAGGTTCGGCTTCGATCCATTTGGTGAACGTATCGATCGCGACGAAGAGGAACTTATAGCCCCCGGGCGTTACCGGGAACGGCCCTAGGATATCGAGGCCCCATGCGGCGAATGGCCATGACAAGGGGATCGTCTGTAATGCCTGGGCGGGCTGGTGAATGCGTCTGCGGTGAAATTGACACTGACGGCATTGCTTCACTAACTCGCTCGCGTCATGGAGGGCTGTCGGCCAATAGAATCCTTGTCTAAAGGCCTTTCCGACCAGGGTTCGGAAAGATGCATGTGCCCCGCACACCCCTCCATGGATCTCTTCGAGTAATCTTATACCCTGCGTCTGAGGGATACACCGCATGAGCACTCCGTGGGCCCCTCGTCGGTAGAGGGCCCCGTCGACCAGGGAGTACCTCCTGGCGCGCCGGGCAATTTGCTCGGAAAGCGTATCGTCCTCAGGTGTAGTTCGATCGAGAAGGTACTTGCGGATGGGCTCTATCCATGACTCTTCCAGATCGAGAGGAGCGACGAGGCGCCCCGCCACTCCCCTCGGGGCGTCAATACCTGGTGACACCCTTGAGTGGTGCTTAACCACCTCTCCTTCGTCCCCGGGTTCATGGGAAGCCACGGACGGCGTCGAGATCCTTTCTACAAAGGCCCCGGGTGGGCATGGAGATCGTGAGGAGGCTAGGCGGGCAAGACTGTCGGCTTGGCAGTTATCCTTTCGAGGGATATACCGTACTTCAAAACCGACGAACTTCTTCTCTAGCTTTCTCACCTCCGCAAGGTAAGCCGCCATATTCGGGTCTGTAGTCTGATACTCCTTGGACACTTGTCTTGCTACCAACTGTGAATCTCCATTCACGAGAAGGCGGTGGATTCCGAGTGCCGAAGCGACTCTGAGACCGGCTAGCAACCCTTCGTACTCAGCTACGTTGTTCGTGGCCGGGAAGTCAATCTGTAGTATATACTGCAGGCGTTCTCCGGTTGGAGAGCTCAAGATTACCCCAGCCCCCGTGCCTTCGATGGTTAGGGAACCGTCGAAGTGTAGTGTCCAGATGTCGTCTTTTTCTGCCGGTGACGCTGAACAGTCGGGCTCCGTCCATTCACTGACGAAGTCGGCGAGGACTTGTGACTTGACCGCCGTGCGCCGAACGAAGTGGAGGTCGAACTCTCCGAGCTCGACTGCCCATTTGGCGATTCGACCTATGGCTTCGCGATTGCGGAGGATTTCTCCCAAGGGGTAGGTGGTCGGGACCGTGAACGTGTGAGCTTGGAAGTAGTGTCGAAGCTTGCGAGACGTGGTGAGGACCGCGTACAGGAGTTTTTGAACTTGGGGGTAACGCTCCTTGGGTCCGTGCAGGATCTCGCTGATGTAATACACTGGTTTTTGGACCTTCTCACGGTGCTCGGAGGTTCCGCGTTCCACCGTCAACACTCCGCTGACCGCGGACGGCCCGGCCGTGATGTAGAGCAGTAGCCCTTCCTCGGGATTAGGCGCGACCAGTACCGGAGGGGAGGTTAAGTATGCTTTGAGTTCTTGGAATGCCGTTTCTGACTCCGCTGTCCATTCGAAGCCGTCGTGTTGTCGCAAATGTTTGAAGAAAGGAATTCCGCGGTCTCCTAATCGGGATATGAATCGGCTCATGGCCGCCATGCAACCCGTGAGTCTTTGGACGTCTCGGACCGTTTTTGGGGGACCTCATCTCTGCGATCGCCCGTATCTTGTCAGGATTTGCCTCAATCCCTCGGTGTGATACCAAGAACCCGAGTAATTTTCCGGCGCTGACCCCGAAGGTACATTTCTCCGGGTTCAGCATTATTCTGTTTTTTCGGAGGTTGGTGAATGTTTCCAGTAGGTCCGAGAGCAGGTCTTCTTTCTTCTTTGTTTTTACGACAAGGTCGTCGACGTACGCCTCAACGTTTCGACCAATTTGGCTGTGGAGGGCGAGCTGCATTCCGCGTTGGTACGTTGCTCCCGCGTTTTTTAGTCCGAAGGGCATCTTTGAATAGCAGAACACCCCGAACGGAGTCACGAAGGAGGTTTTCTCCTCATCCTCCCGACACATGCTTATTTGGTGATAGCCCGAATAGGCGTCGAGGAGGCTTAGATAGTCGCATCCTGATGTTGAATCCACTATCTGATCTATTCTGGGTAAGGGAAAAGCATCCTTTGGGCAGGCCTTATTGAGATCCGTGAAATCGACGCACATTCGCCACTTCCCGTTGGCTTTCTTAACCATAACTGGGTTGGCGAGCCATTCAGGGTGATCGACTTCTCGGATAAAGCTGGCCTTCAGGAGTTTTTCGATTTCCACCTTGATGGCTTCTTTCCGATCTGGGGCGAATCGCCGTAGTTTTTGTTTCACTGGCACGACGTCCTGACGGACGGCTAACCTGTGCTCAATTACTTCCCTAGGGATTCCCGGCATGTCGGATGGCTGCCATGCGAAGACATCCGAGTTCCCCCGGAGGAAGGTGACGAGCGATGATTCTAAGTCTGGATCAAGCGTTGACCCGATCCGGACCGTCTTGGTGGGCTCTGCCGCACTTAGAGGAACTATTTTTATCTCGCCGTGGGTTTTCACGGTCGTACTGGTTTTTGGGGGTATATGTCCCCCGTCCCCCAGGTTTACCCGTCCATGGTCGAGGCTGCTCTTGTCGCAGAGGAGTGCTTCTCTGGGGGAGCTCCTTATCGTGAGGACACCTTTTGGGCCGGGTATCTTTATGCACTGGTAGGCGTAGTGCGTAGCTGCCATGAACTTGGCCAGAGTAGGTCGTCCCAAGATAGCATTGTAGGCTATCTCGAAATCGACTACATCGAACAGGATTTTCTCTGTTCGGAAGTTCTCCGGTGTACCGAAGGTGACCGGGAGCGTAACTTGCCCAATCGGCGTGGCCGATGAGCCCGGGATGATACCATGGAAGGCGTGCGTCACCGTCTGGACAGACGATCTGGGCACTTGCATGGCGTCGAGGGCGTTAGTGAATAGGATATTGAGGGAGCTCCCTCCGTCTATCAGCACGCGGCCCACTCGGCAGTTATTGATCGTTGGCTCGACCACAATAGGGTACCGCCCCGGTCGAGCACAATTTTCGGGGCAATCGGTCTGGTCGAAAGATATCGTGACCTCAGACCACTTGATCGCTCGAGGGACCCACAGGACATTCGCGAGAACTTCTCGGGCGATCGCCTTATACTGCCTCTTGGATTCGTAAGAGGTTGAGCCCCCGAATATGTGCTCGATTGCTCTAACATGCCCCTGGAAAGGCTCAGGGGTGGAGTCATCGTCGTCGGAAGTTGTTTCCCGACTGTTGTTCGCGACCTGAGGGTTCTCCTCGCGGAACCTCTCTCTTTCTTCCCGAAGATACTTCTTGAAGATGCGACACTGTTGCAGATCATGCGAATCGGTCTGGTGAAAATCACACCAGGGTTTGGATGACTTGTTGGAGGATGTGGTAGGTTTGTCCTTGGGGCGTGGTCGCCAGGTGCGCTTCTCGGAGATCTCGACCATTACCTCGTCGGCTTTGATCCTCTTCTCTTTGTTCCCTCGGGAGGGCTTCTTCTTGCGCTTAGACTTGCGCGAATCGCTCCTCGACTGGAGGGGAGAACTGGTCGACTCACCCTGCTGTTGTTTGATATAACGCAAGGTTTCCTCCGCACAGGCGGCCTTTTCGGCCAGATCCATGAGCTGTCTGGTGGTTTTCGGTGGCCGCATGATTAGATCGTGCGTGCACATCTCGTTTCTGCTGCCTCGAGTAAAGGCGCGGATGACATCCGAGTCCGTTATCTCCGGGATAGTGTTGCGGACAGCACTAAACCTTTTGGTGAATTCTCGGAAGGTCTCATCTGGTCATTGGACGATAAGGAATAGATCGTCGACCCGACCAGGTCTCGGGAAGGTACCCTGGAAGTTTCCGAGTAGCATGTCGCATAGCTGTCCCCAGGAGCGGATCGTTCCTGGGGGTAGATTCGTCAACCATGTCCTAGCGGCTCCTCTGAGAGCGGTAGGAAGATAGTTGGCCATAACCTTCTCGTCCCCGCCGGCCGCTTCGATCGCGGTGGTGTAGATCGGGAGGAATTCCACGGGGTTTGTGGTTCCGTCGTACGATTCCAGCGATCCGGGCTTGAAACGAGAAGGCCAGCGTACCTGACGGAGTTCCTGGGATAACGCCTGGCATCCACTGAAGGATCCCCGATAAGGTGTATGCTCGCCGCTATTTGAGGTCGAGGATCGGCCCCGAGCATTGGCGTTTTGTGCGTGGTCTCTCCGAGAAGGCAGCTGCTCTGGCTGGCGCCTTTGGCGACGGCGCCTTTCGAGCTGTTCTCGGAGGTCGACAGGTGGCTCCTCCTGAGGAGGCCTGTTCCTAGGGTGTCGTCCCTCCCGATCGCGTTCTTCTAGCGGAGGAGGGGTGTCCACCCGAGAAGAGCTACGAGCCACCGATTGGGCTCGAGAGGATTCGGCTTGGTTCTGCGTCTCTTGGAGGTCAGTCCCCAGCCGTTGCAGCCATTGCACACCCGCGGGCATCAATAAGTCCGCCACGGGAGGCTGTGACAGCAGATTGCGCACTTCCGCAAGTCTTCGAGCGGTTCGGGACACGTACTCCCTCGTTCCCGGGGGGGATCTCTCCACAGCGGGAGGCAAGTCTTCGTTCCGGCGGGGATTTTTCTCCCTGGCGGCGGGTAAGCCTCCGTTCATGTGGGAGGCATCCACGTGCGAGCCCCTGGGCAGATCCTGATCTTCGAGGTCTTCTCGACCATCGTTGATCGCGAGTACCATCCGAGGTCGTTGGCTGGACGACGTGTACTCGTACTCCATCACGTTGTCCTCATCGGACGTGATGTGGGTATGCTCTCGGTCGTCCTTACGATCAGAATTTGCAGGAGAAATTCCAACCATGGGGCTGGTCGTTCCTGCCGGGGAGTTGTCGTTTAAGACCAGCTTCCCGCTGAAGGCCCTGGCGCACTCGGTTCTGAAGTGGTCTGCTTCGCCGTCCGAGTACTCTTCAGGGGCGTATTCTCCGAAATCAACTCGATCCGTAACCGGGTACGGGTCCATAGGGCCAAAGTTGTCGTAGAAGCCCTGGTCCGAGTACCTAGTACGGGGCGAGATTGCGATCGGTTTTCCTGCCGGGTTGGCTACTTCCTCCTCGGTCGAAGCCGATGAGGGCTGTGCAACCGGCACTAGGATCTGATCGCGCTTGGTTGCGCGTCCTGCCGACTCTGATCTTTCCTGGACGGCTTGGTCCGGAGAGGTCCCCACGGTCGGCGCCATCTGTTGATGATCGGTGAATCGGCGATCTTACGGTATTCGTGGAATGAGGATTGCTGGGGGGTAGGGATCTCTAGGGCCCAAATGCCAGGAGATCTGACAGCAGGGGACAGCCGTTTTTATACAGGTTCGGGCCTCCCTCAGGATAATAACCCTACGTCCTGTTGCTATATATTGATGAAGAACACGCTTTACAACGGGGGCGTGTATGTTAGTGGCTACCCTAGGCCTAATCGGAGACTAAACTATCCTAAACCACTGGGCTCGACTCCTTCGAGGCAGCGGGTCTTCTAGGGCTTCGCCTCCTGGTGCTGCGACTAGATGTCTTGACCTAATTGGATCTGTCCTCCCCTATGGGATTGCTGATCCTTATATAGGGGGTTCCCAGGGTCGTACCGGACGTGGACTTACACCCGAGTAGGACTCTGGTCTCCTTAAACGTCGGGATCGACTTCCTAGTTTAAGGGGAGTCTTCTCTTCCCGAGAGGGGTTACCTTATTACCCGGGGATCCTTCCCGGGTACGTAATACCCTCCTAAAGTCTTGGGACTCTGTATACGGATACCCCTAATACACGGGATGCCGTACTGTTCATCATCAAAAGGTCTATGGCCGGCAGCACAGTCAATACAAATTAGTGATCCATGAGGAGCCAAGTTACAACATGCAATCAGTTAGTGCACGCAGTGAACTTGTCTGTGTGCAGTCGCGAGTTCGATCTGAAACAGAGATTCTCTACTCAATCCAGTGTAATTGCAGGAGCGAGCATAACGTGAGGTGCAGTTGAACCCCCAATTTTTTTGGAAACTAAAACTGCTATTAGAAATCCACCAGGTAGCAAACAAATCCGCACCAAACTAGACGGGTTGGAGAGAAAGGAAGATCTGGATTAGAGCAAACAAAAAAGACCAGAACAAAACTGTAAGAACAATCCAAGCAAGTTAGGGTTCGTCACCAACAGATGAAATTCCTTCCAGGTGGCGTGCTATGGTGGAAGGAGATCAGGGCGTGTTTGGCGGAGATAACGCCGCCACGAAGGGAAGGTTTAGAAGATGAAGAAGATGAGGGATTCTCGATATTCTAGATCAAGCTCGGGTCTGCCGCCTCGGTGGAGAAGGAGGAGGTGGTGGTGGTTCGGGGAGAGGCGACGCAATGGTGGCGAGAGAGAGAGAGAGAGAGAGAGAGAGAGAGAGAGAGAGAGAGAGAGATAGGTTTGGGTAATCGGGTCGTGTAATTTGTATACTTAGATACTCGTGAAACTCAAAAAATTTGGTAAGCGTCCGTCTGGCTAGATTATAACTGTCGACAAAGCTGATATTGGTTGGCTATCTAGAAAAACTATTATAATTGGTGAAAACTAAACATATAGCTTTTGTTTGATCCAAACGATCTATAGTATTTTAGAAAATGAGCACAGAAAATTCAGCACATTGCAAAAAGCTGACAGAAAACAGCTTTTCCAAACAGCTAAATTTGCACTGCAAAGTCCACAACTATCATTGGCAAAACATGTTGAAAAGCTGGCCGTTTGGTTGAGATGTAGCTTTTTTCAATGAAAAACTACTGAAAAACCTAACCAAACACACCCTAAATCAACATGAGATTATGGATTATTTGCCATGTATCATATACCTCAAGATTTATTATAATAGGTCTTTTGCCCTTTTCTTCACATGGCAATTAGTAAATTGCCCCATCTCTAAAGAAGGGGAGAAGGCTTACCTGACAGTAGCAGAGGAGCCTCAGGTGGAGGGCGGCATCGAGAGGCCTAGGCGGCGGCGCGGCACGAGGGGGAGGGGCGTGATGGGGTGGGGTGGCTCAGCGGCAGTGTAGTTGTAGGGAGGGTTCGAGTGGCACAGCTCCTAGAGATACTTGCAGCGGCATGGTACACTGGAAGAATGCGGTAGCGTCGGTTTTAGTCGAGAGACAGAGAGGGATGGCAGAGAACGAGAGCGAGAGACACAAAAGGGGATCGATAGGAGCAATACATGCTCAGTTAGGTAAAGGAATTAGAGAGGGGCAGTTTAATCTTTTCATTTAATGTATTTGATGTTAGGAATGTAAGCATGTTTAATATTAGAGATAGAGCAAATTAACAATTACCATGTAAAAAAGAAGGCAAAAAGTGTATTACAAACGAACCTTAGGGTATTATGATTAAAGGGCGTTCAACTTCGTCACAAATAATCCATAATCTCAATCAACATGCACCTGCTGCTGCCAAAGAAATTAAGCTAAATCCACAATCATCATGTCCTCTGAAATTTAATCGATACATTAAGATGGAGTACAAAATTAATTCAAGAGAAGTCCACGTCACCACTGTTTTCTTTGCCATTTGATTTTTTATGATAGTACATGATAGATACATATAACTTATACCAACACGTATGTACACACAACATGATTGTCTTTTATACATGTTAGAAAATAATAAAGGCACGACCTATTTTGGGGGTATTTGGTTGATTTTTTCAGCAGCTTTCCACTGTAAAATACTGCAGCCTAATCAAACGGCCAGCTTTTCAGCAAGTTTTGTCAACGGTAGCTATGGGCTTTGTAGTGCGAATTCAGCTGTTTGGAAAAGTTGTATTCTGCCAGCTTTTTGCAATATGCTGAAGCTTTGATGCTCATTTTTTAAAATATTGTAGATGATTTGGATCAACCATAAGCCATATGTTCACTTTCCCATAGCCACAATAGCTTTTCCAAACAGCCAACCAATAGCAGCTTTGTTAACGGCCACAACCCAACCAAACAAGCCCTTAACATGGGCACAGGTCTAACTGAATACACACATATGCTTATATTTTAAATAAATACAACAACATGTTAACCCTGAGGATTGAACCCGAGTATGTGAGAAGGAATAACATCACTCTCACCACTAGGTTAAGGGCTCATCCATTATTCAATTTTAGATCTAAATAGGTGGCAAGCCATAATTTTTGTGCAAACCAATTACGGATCAAAAGTATGACAATGTTGCAAATAAATGCGCCGGTGCTACGCGAGGTATAAGGCTAAGAGCTTGTTTGATTCGCTATCAGACTTTGCCACATTAAAAGCATATTTGTTTTGGTTTCCTACCTAGTTTTCAAAAGAAGAAGAAAAAGTCAAAGTCCAGCAAAAGGCTAGCGTTTCAGCTGCACGCACAAAGCCACCATGGACACAATGTTAAGTTGCAGCTAAATAAGATATTGTATAAACTTTAGCCTTATTAGAATATTAAAACAGACAACACCCCATGCATAATATAAGAGGTAGACATAAATCTATAGAGACGAGTACTTATCTCATTGATGATATTAGAAGAAGAAAAAACCAATAGATAAATAAAAAATATCTTTAATATATTTCTCCAGTTTTATTTGTCAATTACTGTTTGATTTAGTATACTACTGTATGAACCGACTAGGAACAGAAACAAATTGCTTTTGGAAAGAAATCAATAATACTAGTGGAAATAAAATGGTCGCACGGAACAAAATGGATTTGCAAATCGAACAAAATAAGCCAGGCGGAAGCAAATACGAAAAATACTAGTGGAACAAACATTGCCACACGGATCAAGAATTAATGGAACTTACTAAAATCCAAATAGCTTTTATGTCCCAATATTACAATAGTTCTTGTGTTAGTTGCATATTAGTTCTCATTTGTTGCACATTTTTTTGTTTTGCCTTATGTGCTTGTTGTATCAAAATTTAAGGCATGTTGCAAGCTAAGTAGTAACTGATCGTTACGTCTCGTGAATTTTTCCTGGCTGAGATTGCGTGACTGAGATCGACCCTTTTAAGTAACATCCGATGATTGGGAGGAGCGTCTGCCGAGAAGCTCCTATCGTACTTTCAATCAAAATCTCTATAACATTTCTAAAGATAAGAGATAAGTAAGAGAAGCATGTATCATCTGGAGCTCATAGTTGATTATAAACCACTTTTCTTGTCCTTCGGAATAAGGAGTTAGTGAACGTGGCATGCCAAGAGCATAACTGACAGGGAGACTCTGACCAGCCGAAAACCGAGAAAGTTGACTCACTTAAACCTTCACAGGACCGTCTGTAGTTTTGTTGCTTGGTCCCGTTATATTCTTCCCTAGGATACCTGGTCTGACATGATTTTGTTCTCTGGTTTCGAGCAAATGAGCTCTAATCAATACTGTATTACCAAGCATCGTTAGCTCGGACATATAATGATACAATGGCAGTAGCCATCTCACTGACAACTGAAAAATGCGCAAAATTTTGGCCACAAAGCTAGCTTACATGGAGCCAGCAAGTAGTTATCAAATGACTGGACCAAGAAACATACACCAATAATGTCAGCTGCCCAAGGTCACTCTAACAAAACCACAAGCTACACCTTGCTGAATGAAGTACACACGAAAGCAACAGCACAACAAGATGGAAAATGATACCAAAAGATAAGGAAAGAATCAATCATGTAGTATTATATAAAGATATGAGCGGTTCTAATGGTGTAAGGTACATTTTCTGATTGTACATGTAAACACACGCACTTACAACATAATGATCATTTTCACAAATACAACCACCTAAAAAGAAGTATGAGCAAAGAAACATACAAGTTGAGGATCCGTGCGGATAGAGTGAGCACATCATTAGCTAGAAGAAAATAATTTCTACATAATGTACAGAAAAACATCACAAACAGGACCTTGCGCCATACTACGAGAGTTCATCGCTCAACTACGCCCCTGTGGTGACCTTGACGAACACATCTTTCATGGTGGTGTCCACGAGGCTCCACGCTTGCACATCTACTCTCTTTTTGAAATTTTCCACGGCCATGAAGACAACTGCAATCCTCACTTCTTGTTTCGACAGCTCGTATTTTTGTGTTTCTGACAAATGGTATACCTTCCTTGCATCCGATGAGAGCTTAAGCACCAAATTCTCAACCTCTCGTTCAAACTCTGACGCCGTCGTCATTGTCAGCACATAGTACCCTCCATATCTAGCTATGAGCTACCATATGAAATTTCGTGCAATTCATGTAAAAAACATTATCACAACTGATCTTACATTGTTCATAAAAATTAATGATGAAAGTACGACCTTAAATACTATGTCAAAGTTCAAAAAGACATGTACTACAACACGCAGGAAATATTTAGAGGCTGTTCTGCTATTTAATTAGAGCTGAAATTTGCTTTGCAACGAAAAAACCGAGTAGGCTTCATTATAAAGTACAATCAGTTACTTTGACCTTACCGGTCCATGGTCGTCGCGTTGTTCTAGGTGGCTTTTGAATATGAATCTACTTATATCAATTTTGTATCATATAAACCACATACTAATAGAGTAATTATTGGTCAAAATCTTATCTTAAACCAACAAAATATGTCTTATATTTAGGATGGAGGGATTAACATCCGTTAACATTGTGAATTGTTTGATCGCAAAACAAGGGTCAACATATATATTAGACATATAAGCGAGTAGAAAAATATGGGCAATCAAGAACAACTTTAACAATGGAGCACTACTAGCAAGATAGTGCAAAGTATTCCCAACAAAAATATCAAAGAAAAGGGTACGATGACTTTTAGGAGTGTGCTCTATCAAAGGTCGCAATAGGGTATGGGTGGGTCCGGGGGCAAGTGGTGAGAGCGAGGCTATTCGTTTTATCCACATGGGTTCAATCCCTAAGATTGCACGGTGTAGCATATTTATTCAAAGTACACGGACATGTTCAATGGACAATGTGCATCTGTGTTAAATGAGTTCGTGGAACCTCCAATATTTTCCTATCATGTGTATAAGATTTGTATGTATGTATATGTGGTAATGTGAGTATAACGTGAGTTGTGTGCATCTATGTTATACTCTTGAAAAAAGGACCACGATAGGTTCTATAAACATTACTAAGGAAGATGCAGCTGGTCATCACCGAGAAAGACAAAGGCAAGAAGCAACTTCCGAAAGGTTGATTCACCATTTGCGGAGATATTGCATACCAAATTTTGAGAGGGGGCATTTGGGACGGTTGCTAAGGTGTGGATGATGGTGAGGTTGCCATTTTGCTCAACTTGAGAAAAGGGATACTTCCTCCCTCCAAATATATATGACGTATTTTGATTGGCTAAAACAAGATTTTGACCAACAGTTACTTCACTAATATGTAATTTATGTGATAAAAAATCACAATTATAAATAAGTAGTTCTGAATATGAATCTAGTGACATCAAATTGTATATCACATAAATTACATACTAGAAAATGAAGTAATTGTTGGTCAAAGCCTTGTTTTAACCAACCAATATGCCATGTATATCCGGACAGAGAGACTAGTAGTTTGGGAGACTTTTGAAAGGAGAGTGACCATTTAGGAGGGTAGAGGAACAACATGGTCAAGGGATCCTTTGCAAACTGCACCAGGATATGGAGTATTTTACATTGGTGGAGGTGGGAGAGAAAATAGGGCAATCAGAGCCGATCGAACGATCTACATGTAAAACATTCATATTTTCATCATTCGGTGCATTTGCACCTAATACATGCCATTGAGATATCTGTTCTAAGATTATCATCATCTAACCCTATTTGAGGTCCTTTATGATTGTGCCAAGTGGTCATCTATCAACCCACTTCTTAAAACTTTGAACCGGATAAATTTCAACTTAATTATTTGAAAAATCATGAAATGGAAATTCCCATAATCAAAATCATCAAAAATTAAGTTAGAAAATAAAAAAAATCTTGAAAGAAACTTAGGATTTCGACTAACAATGATCGGGTGCGTGGAAGGGGCAACGAACATGGTAGTAGAGCAAGCTAACGGGCTCACCATCATCCGTGTCCAAGGCAACACATGTGAGGACTCACCATCATCCGTGTCCAAGGCAACACATGTGAGGACGTTCCTAGAATTGATTTTTGGAGATATTTTTGATAAGTTACACAATTAAAAGAAAAAGAGTCTAGCTCACTTAGAAGAGGAGGGCACGAGGGAGTGAATGTAAAATCCTACGACCTGGACTCAAGTCCTTATGGACTTGAATTTATGTTTTACGGGGGTCACCTTTACAGTTGTCCTTAAAAAAAGCTACCATAATTAAGAACCAAGTCCACTTCATGGAGTACAAACAAGCTACCATAATTCGGAAACATTATTCTCCTCTTACTACAGGAGTTTTTTTAGTGTAACCACAAGCTTTATTCATGTTGGATGTTCAAGGAAATACAAACAAAATCTAGCGGAGTTCCAAACCAAACATGGCGCCCAACATTCAAAGGACATGCCACCTTGGCCATATTATGCGCCTCAAAGTTTGATTCCCAATGCTCATAGCAGAAAGACACCTCCTGGGTCCTTAAGCTATGCTAAGAGTGGACCATAGATGCTCAGGTTACTTCCACCTAAGTTGTTGATAACTTCAAGGTAGTCTGAGGCCAGCATCAATTTCTGAACATGGAGATCTGCAGCAAGAATCAATGCTTCAATACATGCTAACGTCTCTAGGCACGCTAGTGAAGTCAGTCCCTCAACAACTTGGGCAGGCGCTCCTAGAAAGAGGCAAATTCTCTGCAAATTGCACTTACAGCACCTCGTTATCCCGACCGAACCACCGCACCATCAACATTAAGTTTTACAAAGCCCAAAACAGGTGTGATCCACCTCTTTTGCTTGAGAGGCACTGAGGAAAGCGGCAACGCCGAGGGCCTTAATGCCACCAAGTCCAGGTCTGACAATTTTTTTGAATAAAATCATGTGTCGAGAGAGGACTCTGATACTCAACTTCATGAATTAGCTGCCACCTAACTTTCCAAATTGAGAGTATCCTTCATAAGAAATAGCCATTGTCGAGAGTCCGACATCTCATTAGTAGCGACATGCTTCGTCAACTCTTCATCCATCAAAGCCCATACACACTGTGCTTGTGTGCAGTCCAACAACGAATGTCTCCAAGAATCAAGCGATAAACAACAAATGACAAACTGAACAAGTATTTTCCTGTGCCATGTTCTTGTGACAAATCACATCAGCTGTAGGAAGGGAAGCATAGGCCAACCGCCATGCAAACACCCTGATCTTGCTGGGAACTTTCGTCTTCCACAGACTTGTCCATTGCTTCCTAGTAGACCCAGTGTCAGAACTACTCACCTCTCCCTCCAACCAAGCTTCACACTGGAACTTTGTTTGAGCATCCAGTAGGCACTCCGTACACTAAACATACCCTTCTTCTCATAATGACATGCCCAGAAATCCGATTGCCATATCGAGTTGATCAGAATATTTGTTATCACTTCCGCATCCATTTCCATGAACACGTAATTCACCTTTGCTGAATTCCACTCTGCACTTGTGTGGTCAATGAGCTCTGCAACAATCTCAGGTGGGTTAGCTATCCTTGATACGATAGTCCATAACCTATGGTCCCTCGAGAGCCAATTATGGCTCCAAATGTTCATTGATTTCCCGTTGCTGATACGCGGGACCAGGCCCTAAGCCAAGACATTGCATCCCTCAACGAGTGCTCTCTAGATCTTTGACGGCCCGTGCCTGAGTTCGACCTCTAGAATACTCATGTGTCAAAAATAACAGGCCTTCAGGAATCGAGCATTGAGAGAAGCAGGGTCCTACAGCACCCTCCATGCCTGCTAGGGCAACAAAGGAAGATTGAAAATTTTGATATTCCAAAAAGCAAGGCCCCATGCACTTAGGCATTGACATCGTGTCCCATCTTCCTTTCGTCATTCTTACTGCCCCACCAAAACTTCCGCAAAAGAGAGTCAATATGTTTACACATGCCTCTGGGCAATTGGAAACACGCCATAGAGTATGTAGAATTGCTTGGATAACTAAATTAATTAGCACTTCCTTCCCCTCTAGCTGATAAAGTTTTCCCCATCCACCCCTGCACTTGTTTCCACACCATAGAGTATGTAGCATCGCTTGGACAACTAAATTAATTAGCATTTCGTCCCCCCCAGTTGATAAAGTTTTCCCTGTCCACCCCTGCACTCGTTTCCACACCCGGTCTTTTAGATATTTAAAAGCCCCATTCACTGATCGGTCAACATCCGACGGTAACTCAAGATACCTCTTATTCAACAACTCATTAGGAACATCCAACAGAGAATCTATTTGCTCATGCCTACTACCTGGACAACCCTTGCTAAAGAATATTGAGGACATGGACAAATTAATCCGTTGGTCTGATGCATCACAATAGTGCCGGAGGAGGTCCTGGACTTGTTTGGCCCCTGCCCTACTTACTTTAGAAAACAAAATAGCATCATCCGTGAACAAAAGATGGTTCATTGAGGGAGACGATGGTGCAACCAGAATATCCTATAGATCAACTACATTATCTCCACTCTTCAATAAGCAAGACAGACCCTCCGCTACAAGATGGAATAAATATGGTGATATAGGATCACCTTGACAAATACCCCGTGTCAGTTTGAACTCTTCAAGCCGCTCAACATTAAAAAGTATCAAGAAGGATACCATTGTTACACAATTCATTACTTTATGAACTCAAAGTGATTAAAACCAAGCTTCAGCATGATATTCCTCAAGTACTCCCATTCCACTCTATCGTAGGCTTTCATCATGTCTAGTTTCAAAGCACAGTGACTATTATTATTAGTCTTTTTCCACTTCATGAAATGTAAACAGTCGTACACTCTAATAATATTATCTGTGATTAGCTTAGGAAAAATGCTGACTACTCCTTAGAGATGATTTTGGGCAATATCTTCTTCAACTGATTTGCATGCACCTTTTAAATGATCTTGAAAATCATGTTGCACAAACTGATCAGCCTATACTGACCCAAAGAAGACAGATTGGTTACTTTTGGAATAAGAGCAATGAAATTCTTCTTTATGTCTTCTGGTGAATCAACTCCGTTAAGAACTCCCAACACTGCACTGATAATGTCCTCACTACACAAATCCCAATTCCATTGGTAAAAATGTGCTGGGAAACCATCCGGCTCTGGCACCTTTGATGAAAACATCTAGAACAAGGCTAGCTTTACTTCGGCCGCACCATAATAAGTGTTTGTAATGCATGTATTCAAACTATAAAGTGGCAATATAGTTGTGACCCATTTGCTCTTTTGCATCCTTTAGATTTCAACAATTCTTTTGGAACATGTCAATGCATGAAATAAAGTAATCAAGTCACATATGGTTATAACCTACACATGGCATTGCCACCCTAATATCTTTCTCTTGAACACCCTTACCTCATTATAGGAGAAAATGCAAATATGCAATGCACTGGTATATATTTGCATGCAAACCCTAATTCTCTTCTCCCTCGCCAAAAGGATAACCCTAAATCAAATCTATGGCTACATGCTTCTAAAACTAGTGGATCATAAATTGTTCCATCCGCACATAACCTATATGTCATTCTATACCCAACATCTCAATTCTTTACTCCCCTTTTCACATTTATGCATCATCTTTTCCCTGAAGATGAAACCCTAATCTTATGATCACATGTGATTCCTGGTCTCCAAAAGTTCTAAGATAATTCTGGAAACTCTCTCAAACTATTGTCAAAAAAGTTCTAAAATAATATGGTGGGGTGTAGTATAAAAATTTCAAACAAATTAAAATTCAAATTTGGGGCTGTTTTGACTTTTGAACTACATCCACATAAATAAATCTCAAAATATTCCACAACACATAACATGCCCCCAGGAACTCAAGTATACAAAAATCTCACAACCTCTAGTTCAAAATTTGTGAGCATTTTCAAAAAGAAGTTTCTGCCAAAATGGCTACCCCATGTTTTCATCTATCTAAAAACCTTGGAAAATTATGGGATAATTCCCCTAGCTTCCTTGGCATCCCAGGAGTTCACCCCTGTCTTATCTTCTCCTAGAAATATCTCATCTGCCTAGGCAACTAAACCCTAGCTTTGGACACTAGTGGCATTCACTTCACTTCCACCTATCTCCTCTACCATTCAGTGCCAAACTTTCTTATTCTCCCCTACACGTCGTCTCCTACCCTGCGATGTGGATACGCATGCTTGGGCATGCTAGTGCGCGTCGAGACATGCATAGTGTTGTTCCATGCAAGCTCTGGCTTTCCACTGGACACACACAATGTCGTCCCGCGCCGCGTGTGGGCACCTCTGCCGCCTCTATCACGTCCCTCGCGCTAGGGACATCGCGTAACTCCCCACAATGCCCCATGCCACAGGCTAACCGCGTGGCCACGTTGCCACGCTGGCCCTAGCTGTCCTGAGGTCCCTCTCTCCTCCTCTGCCTCTTCTTATTTAGAGCCACCCCCAATTTTCCCCTTCCTCTAGAACCACCCCACCTCTTCCCTAAATGCTCCCCAAGCAAAGACCACACCTGAGCTTCCCTCCTTTCCCCTCACCGGCTGGGTAGACCCACAGGATCTACCCGCTACTCCTAGCCACTCCAATGGCCCTCTTCCTCTTTTTCTTCTTGGAATACTCCCTAACCTCCTCTGATCCTTCCCCATTTTCTACTCTAGCTCGTAGCAACCATGGAAAGGAGATCGAGCTCGCCGGAGTTGCCACCTCTCGGTCCTCGCCGCCACCGAGCTCTGACCACTCTGACAGGTTCCCCTCACCGTACTGATCTCCTAGGTACCAACCACACCTCCTGGAACCCCCTGGAACGCTGGCGTGAGCTCATTGGAGTTCTCTCGGGCTTTGTTGCCGTCGGGCAGAGCTCCAGCCAGCGTGCACGCACAAAGTAATGGTCATGGGATGCTAACAGGTAGGCCCCTGAATCCTACCTGTTAGATTAAGTGATAGCGCCTTGCCGCTTCACGTTTCCTCCGCAGGGAAAGCGTATTTCTTTTAAAATAGAAAGTGTAAATTCTTCTGGAAACCCTGGCTTTCTTTTAAACAGCACTGGTTCTCTCTGGTTCAATCAGTTCACCACTCTCTAGCCCGGTTCCCTATAAACCCCAATCGGTTCTGAACTCACAAAAATATTTGCAACCTTTCTTTTCAACCAAATCCCAACTTTCAATCTACTTATATTAAACAGAGAAGAACATTTTAACCTAGCTTATAAACATAAGTTTGGAAACTTACAGATATTTGAATAGGAGAAAGGTAAATCATATTTACCCTAATTAAACCAAGTCTCTAGTTCATGCAATATTAATTCAAATCACCTTTTAATATTATGAAATCTTCCAAGACCTTTTCCAAATAAGCTCTATTCCCTGGTTCCAACTAGAATTTGAAAATATAAAAAGCTTCAGTATTAGTAAATGGATATCTAACTCTCATGTATGTTGAATCCATTAATTTATGTGCTAATATTATGAACCCCTTTGGAAACCCTAAAACTCTTTAAGTCTAGAACCAACTCAAGAATTAATGTCATGTTGCATCATTTGGTTTCCATTTGGTTTCATGTTGCGTGGTTATTTATTTGACACTCTTTTGACGTTGTCGGCGTAGAGACGCCTCTAGCGGTGGTCCGGTTGGACCCCCTTTGGGATTCGGCCGGGGGCGCAGTAGGAGTTCTTTCGTGAGCCGGTGATGATTTTTGGAGAAGAGGATCTGATGCAGGAGATGCAAAGATTTACCCAGGTTCAGGCCACCTCGAAGGTGTAAAACCCTACGTCCTGCTTTTGTGTGTGTATTGAAGATTATCCGAGATTACAAAGCCCTTGTTTGCTCCAAGGAAGTTCTTCTCCAAGAGATCTAACCCTAGAGTTGTCTACCCAAGAATCGTCTAACCCTTTGCATGGCCTCGGCTCTCCCCTTATATACCCGGGGGTTTACCACAGTGGCCAGAGAGTACTGCTGACGATGTGGGCGCTACAGGGCTGCCCACGCCTTCATTTAATGCGCGGTGTAGACTTCCGCGCCGGACGTCTCCTCGCCGCGCCTCGGAACAGGGACTCTGACATCTTTATGCCCGGTGGGTTCCACGGACGGAGACTTACCGGGCTTCTTCTGACAGGATTGGTGAGACACCTGCTCCTGGGCCCCGAGTGTCAGCGACCAAACCCGCGCACCGGAGCGCGCGGTGACGCGACACAAGGGGCGAAAAGGTTGACAGCGACAGGGGCGTGCGGTGCGGCGCGCCCGGTTGGTCAACAAACCTGTCAGCCGGGCCCACCTCTCGGCATGGGCGATAGCCAACGGGGCTTTCGCCTGAGCGGGTGGGGCCCGGCCTGACCGTCATCATGCCCTCACAGGACTTATGTTTTCTTGTCGAAATGACGGGTATTAAATGCCTCTGCCAGGGCTGAAGCTTATTGGAGAAGCTAACCGCTCGATGACGTGCCCGGAGGAGGGCCCCACGGGGGGACACGACAACCCCCGAGCACTTCGGCCCCGAGCAGTTCCTTCACTGGGAGGGGCGCCAGCTGTCCCAGGCTGCCCCCGGGCGGCCTCGAGCGCTCGGGGAGCACTCGTTGGAGGGCCGCTCGGGGTCCCTTACGGGGGGAGCTCCAAGAGGAGTGCTCGGGGGGACATCCCGAGCACTCCCCTGGGCCCCACACCGCTCGGGACGCCGGGCGCTCGGGAAAGGGGCCCCAAGCGCTCCCTTGGTTCCTGGGCCTTGGACTCTCGGGAGCCCAAGGCCTCTTCTGTTCGCTCGCACGGATGCGATGCCCGAGGAAGGCCCCCGAGCACTTAGGCTTGACCGCCGGACCCACCTGACAGCCGGGGCGGGGCCTACACCGACCCGGCCGTCACGTGTCTCGCTCCGCGGCATCTGGTTGGCCTCCGCCGGCGGTTCGGGGGACCCTGGGCCCCATTCTGCCGACAGACGTGTAGTCTTCGACATTCCGTCATCACGCGAGGCAAATCCCGAGCAGCTGTTGTATAAAGTTCAAGACCAAGACCAAGATTCGCTAGGCAAGGTCCCACTTGGATCATGTTAAACCATATGTACAAAACTTACTTATTTTTCTTGCCAAACATGCATGCTTTGTTAGTAATATTTTGGGACAGAGAGAGTAGTTTATATGGCATAAAATTGATGTCGTTAGATTCGTATTCAAAAGTACTTACTTATGATTGTGATTTTGTATCAAATAAACCATATATTAAGAGTTATATAAGAATTAGAAAGTGTATATCATCAAATACGAAAATCAATTCTGATTCCATAAAATCTAATCCACTCTAATATCTTTAGGTCCAAGTTCCATCCAAATGTCCAATTAAGAGTTAAGAATGGAGTCCAGCCAACCATCGATAGGAGCTATAATATTATCCATCTGAAATAGCAATTTAAATTTGAGCTTTCTCTTTCGTTGACTAAGATTGCTTCAATTATGTTCGTAAACAAGGCACAACAACAACTAGAGAAGACTTGGTTTTGGCGGTCCAGCTAGCCCTTTTTGGCTACGCAAGAACTCTTCAACTTAAGCTCATCACTCTAAGCAAGTGGCAGCTAGCTCACTCTCCTTTAGCTTGTTCTTCGCGGCATGGGATGCGTATGCTCTAAACTAATGGTTCGCGTGTGTCCCTTTAGCTAAACTCCATAAATCATAACCAGATTGCCCATTAGCAAAAAAATGCAAACCGAGTGTAGCAAAACGATGTATCATGTATGGTTCAAAAAAAAATGTATCATGTAATGTACGTATTACAAAACAAAGCACGATCTTTACATAGATGCACAAAAGAAAGTAACATATCCATCAATACACACGAGTTCAATCGGTCGACGCCATCTAAGAGATCGATGGCTGCACCGTGCCGCCAGCCGCCTCCTCGTTGTCCGTGGCCTCGCCGGACATCTCCTCGAGCGACCTCCCGTTGGCCTCCGGCACGAGGAACGTGAAGAAGAACCCGAGCAGGTTGACCCCGGCGAGCACGAAAAGCGAGTTGCGAACGCCGATCCCCGGCTTGTACCCGGCGTCCGGCTTGTGCGGGTCCTGCGCCGCGTACAGGAACCCGAATGCCCCGATCATGGCCCCTGCCTTCCCGGCCGCGGCTGATATCCCGTGGCACGTCGACCGCAGCCGCGCCGGGAAGATCTCTGCCGGCACGACGAACGTGGTGGCGTTGGGCCCGAAGTTGGCGAAGAAGAAGGTGAAGGCGTACATGACGACGAAGCCGATCTGTTGGCCGGGCTGCGTCCAGTGGTGGTACGGCACGGCGAGGCCGAGCATGAACACGGTCATCATGAAGAATCCCATGAGCTGGATGGCGAAGCGGCCGACGACGTCGATGAGGAAGACGGTGAACCAGTAGCCCGGCACGGTGCCGCAGAGCGCGATGAGCGTCTGCGCGCGCGAGATGCGGAACACCTCGTCGAGCGCGTTCATGGTCCGCGCCTTGGGGATCCAGTTGATGCTGGTGAAAATGTCCTTCTGGAACAGGTTCTGGCTGTAGAAGGCGATGTCGAGGAGGAACCAGGTTGTGGCCGTACCAACGAGGTGGAGGCCGTGGCGGCTCGCGAACTGCCGGGAGAAGAGGCCGAAGTTGTTGCCACGGGTGACCATCTCCTCCAGCTTCTCCGATTCATCCTCCATCTCCACCTGCAGCACCTTGGACATGTCGGTCGCCGCCTGCTTGGCGTTCTTGGCGACGAGGGCGGTATAGCGCGCCGTCTCCGGCATCTTCATCCGCCAGTAGTAGGTCAGCAGAGCCGGCAAGGCGCCGAGCATGAGGATGATGCGCCACACGAAGTCGGCCTCCGTCCCGGTGGACCCGGCGGGGTCGTCCTGGTAGGCCGGTTTCTGGAACCCGGCCCGGAAGGCGGCGGAGATGATGAGGGTGACAATGCCGCCGGCGAGGATGCCGAATCCCTGCATGGCGAACACCGCGGCGATGAACGCGCCGCGGGTCTTCTTGTTGGCGTACTCGGACATGATGGTCGCCGACAGCGGGTAGTCGCCGCCGATGCCGAAGCCGAGCCAGAACCTGAAGAAGCACAGCGTGGCCATGACGCTGGTCGGGGTGTGCGCCAACGAGAGCCCCGACCCGATGGAGCAGATGACCATGAGCAGCAGCGTCATCCCGTAGACGCTCTTGCGTCCGAGCTTGTCCCCGAGCCATCCGAAGAAGAGCTGGCCGGCGAGCGTGCCGCAGAAACGCCACGCCATTGACGGCCGCGGCCACGCTGGGTGGCAGGGTGCCAGGGTCCGGCTTGTTGATGTCAGTGTAGTAGATGCGGCCCAGCAGCTTGGTGACGAGGGAGATGCAGGAGGTCGTAGGCGTCGGTGAAGAAGCCCATGCCGGCGACGACGATGGCCGTGAAGTGGTACCACTGCGTCTTGGCCGCGTCCAGCGCGCTCAGCACCTTCAGCCCCTGGTCCGGCCGCGCCATGCTGACACGCCTTCGTGCACAGAGAAGAGAAGGCCGCGGCTATGTGCGAGCAGACGACGGTGCCGGCCGGAGACCAGTTGGGTTGTGTTGTGGTGAAGAAATGGCGCAGCAGCTGCGAGTATAAGGAGGCGCGCTGGAGACAGAGTACAGCTCAGGAATCCGCAGCGATCGATGACTGATGAGTCCTTCAGAATAAACAAGCAAATTCAACGAGTTTAAAAAAAAGAGCAAATTCAAAGAACATTGCAAAAATATATACTCCTCCACCAGTACCTGCATTAACAACTCTTGTGATAACTTTTGTCTATTGCGTCTTTCACACACGGTGTTTAATTTTTGAACGTCAAGTCAAACAATTGTGTTAAGCTTGCTTAATTTGAGGCAACGTACCTATCATTGTGAAACAAGCCATTGACTAATCCCTGGAAGAAATTTCTTGCTGCAATAGTTATTTATTATTCAAAAAAATACAAGATATTTCTTATTCAAAAAGGGGGAAAAGGAAATATGAGACATAAACCTTTTAATTATGTCACGCTTGTTGCGACAGTTCAATTCAAATACTGTTTGCATCAAATTTATGTACCACCTAAGGGTCTGTTTGGTTGGGCTATAGCTGTTGACAAAACTGTTGTTGGCTGGCTGTCTGTAAAAGCTGCTGTGGTTGTGGGAAAGTGATTATATGTCTTTTGGTTGGTCTAAACAATCTACAGCATTTTAGAAAATGAGCACTAAAACTTTAACACATTACCAAAAGCTGGCAGAAGACAGCTTTTCCAAACAGCTGAATTTACACTGCAAAGCCCACAGCTATCATTGGCAAAACCTGCTGAAAAGCTGACCGTTTGGTTGGGCTACAGCTTTTTCAGTGAAAAGCTACTGAAAAGCCCAACCAAACACCTCCTAAGAAGCGCGGCAGACTGGTGATGTAGGATTTAACCAAGACATCTTTTCTTTTATTTTCCTTTTTTTAAATACAAAGAAGATGTACATGTGCATGCATAACCACAACATAAGCACATCTAAGTCGTAACCATCCCGGGAATTTCCATCGTCGCTGAAAGGGACGTCAGGAGAGATATCATGTGAACGCATGTATCAATGGTTAATACTTCCACTGTTCAGAAATGTAAGTTATATTTTGATTGGTTAAGACAAGATTTTGATCAATAATTACTTCATTTACATGTGATTTATATGACATAAAATTGATATCACTATATCTGTATTTAAAACTTGTGATTATAATTTTGTATCACATAAACCACATATTAGTAAAGTAATTATTAATCAAAATCTTATCTTAATAAATCAAAACATGCCTTACATTTCTAGACGAAGGGCATAATTAATAGCATCCATTGATGACTCATAAGTCAGAATTAACCAGCAAATTCAATGGGCATTGCAATTATATACTCATTCAGCAGCTGCATTAACAATCTATTGATATCTTCTAAAATCGCGTCTTTCACACGAACCTACAGTACAGTCCCCCTAGAGTGTTCATTATTTTAAGGGAGCTGCTACAAATCGGCATGCCGATATTGGTCCAAATTTGCATACCACAGAGCCGTCAGATGTTGGTTTAATCAATGGTTGGATTGGCCAAATTGGCCATTGGTGGAAACATTGTTATCATGATACGGAAACATATAGTTAAAACATAGGCAACAAATGTGTTGAACTAGTGAAACAACAACATGTATGCAACACACGGAGTAGATCTGATTTTTAAGGAAACTAATTCCAGAGTTTCAGGAAACAAACTCTAAATTTAGTTGGTTCAATGGACGGTTGGATTGGCTAGATCGGATATCCATGGAGACATTGTTGTCGTGATTTGGTAACATATAGTTAAGATATAAGCAACAAACTTGTTGAACCAATGCAACACACATTGTAGATTTGATTTTAAGGAAACGTTATAGATTCAATTTTTAAGGAAACTGATCCAGAAATTTTAGGAAACAAACTGTGAATTTAATTGGTTTAATGGACGATTGGATTGGCCAGAGTAGATATGCGTGGAAACATTGTTGTCGTGATACAGAAACATATAATTAAGACATAGGCAACAAACTTGTTGAACCAATGCAACACACGTCGTAGATCAGATTTTAATAAAACATCGTAGATTTGATTTTTAAGGAAATCGATCCCGAAATTTTAGGAAACAAACTGCGAATTTAATTGGTTTAATGGACGATTGGGTTGGCCAGAACAGATATGCGTGAAAACATTATTGTCGTGATACAGAAACATATAATTAAACGATAGACAACAAACTTGTTGAACTAATGCAATAACAACATCATTGTACAATGTAAACAATTTATGTGAAAACATTATTGTTATGATACAAAAACATATAGTTAAAACATAGGCAACAACTTGTTAAAACAATATAACAACAATAATTTATTTCCTACACGCCAATAATTTGTTTCCTACACAACAATAATTTGTTTCCTCGGGCGACGTCGGCGAGGAAGGTCGTCGAATGCGATGCTCGAGCAAGATCTAGAGCTCTCCAGCCTGCTCGTACATGCCATGGTAGCACACGGTACCCTAGTGCTCAATGGTGTGCATCATGGCGATCTCATGCGTGATTTGCCTCCACACGACTTCATCGTGGTTACCATTGGACGGTGCCGTACCATTTAGACCATCCCGCCAAGGCCGGTGCTAATGCGGCGGACGTACTCCAGCTTCGCAAGCGGCAGCGGGGCAGACGGTGTAGAGCCCGCCGAGGTGGGCGAGGTCGGTGCACCCATCGGTGATGACCCGGACGAGGATGTCGAGAACGGCGCGGAGGACGGCGGGTTTCAGAGCCTACGCTGCAACCATCCCGATCTGCCCGGCTGCTGCTGCTGTCGTGGTAGCAGCGGCGGCGAGAAGATCCGGCCTACAAAGCTATGGTTGGATGAAACCCACAAAAATCAATGGCTGGATGACATGCCGATGGGCTGCTTTCTATCAGTATACCGATTGGGAGAGTTTCCCATATTTTAATCTCAAGTCAAATAAATGTGTTAAGCTTGCTTAATTTGAGGCTGGGCCGTTGAGTCGTCCCTGGTCCGTATCATTCATGCTTGCCTAAATAATGGAATATCTTTCTTATGCTAAAAGGAAAGTGAGGTATAAACTTTAAGTAAGCATGGGAAGCTTGTTGCAACAGTTAAATTCAAATGGTGAAACAAAATAAGTGCGTCAAACCAGCGATGTGGGAGGAAACCACTTAGGACTTATTTGGAATGAATAAATTATACATCAATTTTATAGGAGACAATTCAATTCTTGTAGGAGCCCAAAAAAATTGTGGCCTTCCAAAACGGGAACTTATTTGCCGACACTTGTGCCGGCATATTACCATGTGCCGGTTGTCCCTGCGGCGCTCTACTAGCTACTACTATGCAGGCGCTGCCAAATTTAAATTGATGAATTGATTCCTAGATCGTAATAATAATACTCCCTTCATCCTAAAATGTAAGACAAATTTTGATTTATTAAGACAAGATTTTGATCAACAATTACTTCATTAATATATGATTTATTTGATATAAAATCACAATCATAAGTAAGTACTTTTAAATACAAATCTAACGACATCAATTTTATATCATATAAATTACTCTCTCTGTCTCAAAATGTAGCGGCCGGGGCGCGACGAGGCCGAGAGGACGACCTTCCGGTAGAACCACCCGCGCATCTGGTCAGCGGTTAACGTGAGAGTCCCGTACCCTTTCGGGCCCCAGCGGCGGGCCGTCGAACGATGGAGAACCAGTTGTAGGTCGTAGAACGCAGGAACACGCCCATGGTGGTGATTTCCGGGAGAGCGTGCTGCACGCCGGTGGCCGGGTTGACGAGGCGGATCCGGCCCAGGTCATCGGCCGTGGCAAGCCACCCGCGGGAGGAGCCCAGACGACGTGGCCGCGCAGCGCAGGGTCCGGGGCTCGCAGGGTAGCAGCGCGCCGGTCGGCGAGGGAGAAGAGCGTGGCGGTCTGCGGGTTCTTGCCGGGGAGGACGAGCCACGGCGCCTCCGGCTTGACCACGTTGTCACAGGACGCGCCGAAGACTGCGGTGAAGGCGAGGCGGTCGCGGATGTTCGCCACCAGATCCGGCGGGAGGCTAGGACAGGCTCTGGCCACGGCGGCCTTCCGTTGCTTGGTGGCGGCCTTCCGGTGCTTGGCGGCGGCGGCCTTCCTTCACCTGGCGGCAGCGGGCATCCTCTTACCTGCCATTGGCACGTACGTACAGATCGATGATCAAAGAAGGCAAGTCGGTTGAAGCAAGGGCACGATCAAGGCCGTGCACCGCACGCAATGCCGCTACTAACCAGCCAAGCCAAGTCGCCGAACAGATCAGATCAGATCGATCGCAAACCCATCTTCCCCAAAACCCTAGCCCACCAAGCCATGACCATGGAGACGGAATCCGCCACCGCGCTCCTCCTTGGCCCCCCCCGGTCATCCGCGGCGCTCGCCCCTCGCTCGACGCTGCAAAGCCCCGCCCGCCTCTGAGTGCAAGGCCCTGCTCAAGCCGCGGAAGACCCTCACCGAGAACTGCTCCGGCACCTACGCCAACTCTGGCAGCCCCTGCCTTGACTTCTTCTTCCAGGTCGTCCCCGACACGCCGCCCGAGCGTGTGCGCGACCTCCTCGCCGCCGCATGGGCCCACGACGCGCTCACCGCCCTCAAGCTCGCCTGCAACCTCCGCGGCGTCCGCGACACCGGCAAGTCCGACAAGGAGGGCTTCTACGCTGCCGCGCTCTGGATGCACCAGTACCACTCCAGGACGCTCGCCTGAAACGTCGCCGCGCTCGCCGAGTTCGGCTACCTCAAGGACTTCCCCGAGCTGCTCTTCCGCCTCATCCACGGCCCCGACGTGCGCAAGGTTGCCAAGGAGAACGCGGCCACCGAGAAGACGCGCAGGAAGGTAGACGAGTTCCGCAAGCAGAGAGAGGTCCTCCGCGCCAGGTTGGCCGGACGGAAGCACGCTCGCGAAGTGGTTCTTGTGCCGCCCAAGCCCACGCTCGCCGACTTCTCCGCTGCACTCTCCAAAACCAAGAGCAAGCACGAGCGCGACACGGCGATGGAGATAGAGACTGAGGTGGAGCAGAGACCGGAGGCGATGGAGGTAGATCAAAACAAGCCGGCGGAGATCTCTAAGAAGAAGCCAGAGATGTCCCAGAAGGTTCGGAAGGTGGCCAAGCTCGCCGTGCAGTCGCTGGAGATGTACTACGGCGACCGTGCCTACCGCTTCCTGTTCGACTCGTCGCGGAGTTCTTCACCGACCTCCTCGCCTCCGACCTCGAGCAGTTGAGGCAGGAAGCGGAGGAAGATCGGGCTCGCCGCCAAGTGGTGCCCCACGCCGGGCTCGTCTTTCGACCGGACGACGCTGCTCTGCGAGGCCATCGCCTCTTCCCACGCGACTCCAACCCTGACTACGCGCAGCTCTCGGAGGAGCACTACACCTACCGCGTCCTCCACCGTCTCCGCCGCGAGGTTCTCGTGCCGCTGCGCAAGGTCCTCGAGCTCCCGGAGGTGTACATGAGCGCGCAGCGATGGGCCGATCTGCCCTACACCCACATGGCCTCCGTGGCCATGAGGCGCTACAAGGCCCTGTTCAAGAAGCACAACGAGGTGCGCTTCGGCAAGTACCTCGAAGAAGTCGAGGCGGCAAGGCAAAGATCCCGGCGGGCGCGCTCCTGCCGCACCAGATCGCCGTGGCGGCCTACGGCGGAGAGGAGGACGAGGTGTCTGAGCTGCAGTGTGTTAGCAACCTCCCTCTCCGATTAACAACGCAAGTAACAATATCCGGTTACAAGGTTTGATAGCAGCAAGAATTGAGATGGGGAATGGAGCAAGAACAAGGGATAGGGAGAAGAGCCGGAGGTGGAGGAAGATGCCAAAAGCCAGATCTTCTAGGATGCTTTTCCCGCAAGCTACAATTGTCTATTTAGTACACATCTCCGTAGTTGCCGCATGGGCCTGCCTATTGGGCTTGTCCTTCCGCATGGGCCTTCTGTTCTGCCGCCGAGTCACTCGCCGAGTTGCCATTCCCACCTGCCGAGTGGTTGCGTCCGTGGGCAGCCGAGTTGCTGACACAGTGGCGCCGCATGGTGGATGAACTCCGCGCCAAGGGGTCGCTGCGCAACTGCATCTCTGTCTGCGACGTGTCTGCGAGCATGTTTGGCACTCCGATGGAGGTGTGCATCGCGCTGGGTGTGCTCACCTCGGAGCTCAGTGAGCAGCCGTGGGCAGGCAGGGTGATCACTTTCAGTGAAAGGCCCGAGCTCCACGTCTGGGAGAAGACGCGGTTCGTGTAGCACATGCAATGGGACATGAACACCAACTTCCAGGCGGTGTTCGACTGCATACTCGACACGGCGGTGGACGCACGGCTGGCGCTGGAGAAGATGATCAGGACTGTGTTCGTGTACAGCGACATGGAGTTCGACCAGGCTTCGGCGAGGCCCTACGGGGCGCGGGCGGGGTCGTGGGAAACTGACTACGAGGCCATCTGCAGGAAGTATAGGGATGCCGGGTACGGCGACGTGGTGCCCCAGATTGTGTTCCGGAACCTACGCGACTCCAAGCCGACGCAGCCGGGCGGGGCGATGGTGAGCGGCTTCTCCAAGAACCTGCTCAAGATCTTCCTACAGAACGACCGTGGTGAACCCTGAGGCTATCATGCATGCAATAGCATACTAATCCTCAAGGTACGAGACTCACAGCAATAGCGTCACGTAGTGTGCCTATGGTACCATCATCTTCGGGTGCTACACTTGTATGAGAAGCGCAATCCTCAAGAACATATTTTCTAGTCTCGAACCTGTCGAAATGCTCATCACTTAGCTTGCTATCACGAATATAGTTATGCAGACATGTGCATGCAATAACTATCATCTTTTGCGTCTCAAGTGTGTACCGCGGTATGCCCAGGATAATTCACTATTTCATCTTGAGAACACCAAATAATCTTTCAATGACGTTTCGTAGAGACGAATGACGCTTGTTGAAGGTCTCCTTTCTCCCAACCGGCGGTGCATGTTGGAACTCAGGTACATGGTACCATTGCCCTTTGAATGTTGCTAGATATCCAACTCTATTTGGATATCCGAAGTCAACTAGATAGTACTTTCCTGTAGTGTTAGCCAAAAAAACATTGGTAAACCATCCAACACAATAGATATGATCAAACAATTTCTGCTAAAAACATGCATATAGAAATGATTACTTTCTGGAGGGTGTGGATAATTGTCATATTCAACCATAGCATCGGCCTATACACGTGTGTCATTGTGGCGTACCCGGTTTTAAGGCCGGATAAGCCCTTGTGTTTCCTGTACTGGTCCCATGATCAGTAGCCAGTACACACAAGCAACTTGATAACATTGTCATACAATAATGGTTATATTACAAGAATATACCATTATGGTCTTTCTTACACAACACAGCCAGATGGCTGGAAGTAAACAGCAGCGGAAGGTAGTAAAACGTAGATAAAACCCATCAATGTGCCAACCCAACAGGCAATTGACTGGGGGAAAACGCCCTAGCCCTCGTAGTCACTGTCGTCGTCCTCGAAGAAGAACTTTTCTTCGTCTGGCCAAATCAACAAACCAGGTGAGTACATGGAATGTACTCGCAAGCAATCCCCACAGGAGAATAGTACGGCAATATCTCATGCAAGGTATATTTCAAAGGGGTAGCTCTAACTAAGTTGCATGTTGTGCGGAAATATAAGTTTTCAATTTAAATACAAGAATAGTAGATTGCAAAGGCATTTTGAAATTCAAGGTACTTCAAATAATCATCTCATCTCATGGAGTAGCCTTCGCTACTCATCTCACTTCCTTATACCGATAGCTCCATCTATCCTTTGATAGCTCCATCTATCGGCCGACAGCTCCATCTATCGGTACCTAAGTATTTCAGCACCAGCCTGTATTTCCTTACACCATCCGGTAATACAGCTAGTTTCTTTTCTCCTGCAATTCTTTGCCACCTGCAGCGTGACCTAAATTGCACACTGTGGGCACGTCATGCCGACGTCCTTAATCCCATTGCCCAGATTTTTGCAAACAAAACTTAGTCTAACCAGGGTGTGGCCTTGCCAGTTCATGTCCATAACCGAGGACGCGGCTATTCGAATAGTTTTTAACACTTTGCAGAGGTTGTATGGCTTTACCCACAAGATGCGAGTCCCCCTTGTTGCCGAGCGCTACGAATACACTTCGCGAGGTGTATCGACAGGGCTATCGCAGCGAGGCTTTTCACCCGCTTCCATACCAGAGCTGGACCCGCTAGATAAGATCTACCCAGTCTCTGACTGTGCCCAGGCAGCCTGACACCACAACTCGAAGTGGACTTATCTTTGTGTCGTATCTCTACCCACGTACTGCGTGGAGGCCAGACCTCTATCCACGCATTCTGTGGAGGTCGGACCTCTACCCACACATCGTGGAGATCCTCTAGGGATGCCAATCTACCTAGCACACTCTTTCTACTTCCCACGAGTCCATACCCTAATACTTGCCGGAATAATAGGCCAAGTCCTTCCTATAAAGGACATGTAGACATACGGTAAGGAATCTGGTTTAGCGGCACTCAGGTTCGGTCCTTGGGTGATTCGAGCAAGACTCCATCCTCATCCCCGTCAACCATGTAGCTTCCAGCTACTCCATCATCTCCCAAACCACCCTTACTTTTCTCACCCAAATCAAAATCATTCTCCACTTTTGTTTAGGGTTTTGGAAACAATAACATCATTTTCAATTCATCACCTCGGATGGCACTTGCCAGTCCGAGGGTTTTATTCCCATGTCCGAAAGAGTTTGTGGTAATCGATCAAAAATAGGTTTTCTTACTAAAGCAGGTCTAAGCGGGGCTACTGCCTATACTCCTAAATATTCTGCTGGACATACGACGAACAGCAATTAATACTAGGGTTACAAGGATTGGGTTACCGGACTTGAACCAAATGCATCTACTAGGTATAGCTAAGTCTAGCATAAAATAACAGTGATACCCATATAGCATGGAAAGTTCACAAATAAAATAATTAAATTTCACACATATAGGATTCAACATGATCAAGGTGGGAATGCTTGCCTGGCGGTACCGGCCGATTCTCGAGCTTGAACATGATATGACAGTCTGAAAGGATCTCAGGAGTCGACTAGAGGGGGGGGGTGAATAGGTCGGCTCTATAAAATTTAAAACCTAATGGGCTTTACTTGAACAAATGGGCCAATCCTACCAAGATGGAAGCAACTGACTCAAGCAACTAACTCTCAGGTAGATGACTCAGGTAAAAGCAAGCAGAGCAGAGCAGAGACAATTATGTGTCAACTGAGTCTCAGGTGAGTGACTCAGTTGTGTGCAACAGATTGATTGAATAGTAAAGGAGACAACTTGCTATTAGTGTCAACTAAGTCTCAGGTGGGAAACTCAGTTGTGTGCACCAGATTGATAGAATAGTAAAGGAGACAACTTGCTATTAGTGTCAACTGAGTCTCAGGTGGGAAACTCAGTTGTGTGCAGCAGAGAGTGAACTATGTAAATCAGCACAAGTAAAAGCAAACCATACAAATGGACAAGAAAATACAAAGGTTTGTTTTACCGAAGTTCCCACTTTATGCAAAGTGGTACGTCTCCGTTGAGGAAGCTGCTTTCACAGCCAGCACTGAACCGTGCTCTTTCCTCGTTCACTTGTCTTGTGTGGAATCCTTTTGATCTCACTGCAGCAAGACAGGTAGACCCAAATCGCCTTCACAAACGCTTGGAGGCAGCCACACAAGACTTGGCTTGCTCACCAACGACTCCAACTTCCCGGTCTTGGAGCAGACGAACTCCAAGAGCTCTCTCAGTCTCTTGGAGGAACCAGTACCATGAACTCTCTCAGTTCTGAAGCACTCAAGATGTAAAGCAACTCTCTCTCACGGTGGATGCATGTAGGCAACGCTCTCTCGGAGACTAAGAGCTCTTTCTTGCAACAGCAGGGTGCTTGCTATGGTAGAGATAAAGGTTGAGGTCGAAACCTCCCCAGGTTCCCTATTTATAGAGTCCCTGGCAGCTAGCCGTTACCCTCATGCCACGTCAGACAAAGAGCCACCAGACAAACCTATCTGAGACTCAGCTAACATACACTTGGTAACCTACTAGCCACGGCTGAGCTACCCACTTGAGTCTCAGATGCCAAACTCAGGTGGACTCGGTTGCCTCAGGCAGCACCTGAGCACAACACAGGCCGGCTCACTACAAGCCTTAAACTGATTCAGGAGGACAATGGACTCATCACTGCCACTGACCAGCTCGCTCAGAATCTTGGCACTGGTTCCAAGCTAACAACTGAAGATGACAGCCCTTTGAAGACGCACAGCGAACCCCTTGACGCAGATCCACCAGCTTCCTAGCTCCTCCAGGTCTTATCCAGCTTGCAGTCACGATCCTTGAACTCCATCAAGCCACCATCACCTCGCTTGCCCTCGAGCATAGTCTCGGCTTCCTCGCAACTGAGCCTCAGGAGACTAGCTCAGCTAGCCCTTCTGATCTTCACGGTTCCTTGCTCTTTTTAGGCCCCATCATCAATCAGATGTTGTCTTGATCGATCACCTGTTCATCTAAACTCCTGTTCACACTCGTTGTAAATGTTAGATACAGGTGAGGATTGCCATTAACCATCAAAACCAAACCTTGGGGCTAGATAATCATTCTCCCACACTCCTTGGGACTGAATGCACTTTCACAGTCGTCCGAAATTCCTCACACGAGGCCTCACAACGTTGTATCTACACGTCGAAAGAGACACCGATTAAACCACAATGCGAGGAAGAGCCAAATAAGAATCAACATACACTCGTGAATTCACTATGTATGAGCGCTAGACCTAATTGTTCATTAGGGTCCTTAAGTGGCAGGAAGAAACACTTTTCACAGGGGATAAGGATTCCTCGTACAACTGGGAACCCTAGTCCACTTGATTAACATCGTCCTAGGGCTTAAATGTTCCCAGCTCTCACATTTAGTTGGGTCCAGAGGATGGGTATGAATGCTGAAGTATTCTGGAAACTTTATCAACAAGGCTTTTAGAGTAATTTACTAGGGTATAAACATATGAGGAATAGGGGGGTTACTTAGGGCCTATATCCTTTTATGGAGTTTATGTGCAAAATATCCAAGGTTCAAGGTTCTACTGGATTCAAAAAGTTTTACAGAGCAAATAGATATCAGAGCAATCAACAGAACTTTAGAGCAAAATACTTGTATCAGAGCTAAACACATGTATCAGAGCAAAATAAACAACATGTATCAGAGCAAAAGAAAAAGAACAACACATGTATCAGATCAGAAAAGGCAAAGACACAAAGACACATGTATCAGAGCAAGACAAACAATCAGAGCATCATCATATGAATAAGCAATTTTTTTAAAACAGAGAATGTCTTGACACACATGCACACACATGCAGCTCTTAGCCTAGCCTCTTTTTACATATACTCTCTCTAATCTCTCCCCCTGAATCTAATCTCTCCCCCTTTGCCACTAAACACTAAAAAGAGATAGGAAGAAGATCTTCAGGGAGCTGGCTTCTGTTGCAGAAGGGATAGAATCTGATCAAACTTGCTGCTGACTGAAGCCTTGAGATCTGCTATATCAGCCTTGAGTTCGTTCTTCAGCTCTGTCATTTCTTGCTGCAGCTCATCTTGCCTTCTCTTGATAGCAGAAATCTGGACTGGCACAACCTTCTTGATAAAAGCATCAACTGCAGCAGGGTTGTCCAGACGTTGAACCATGGGCACACTATCTGAGGAGAGGCCAACTGATACTGAAGCCTGAAGCTCAGCAGGAGGAGATGGTTCCCTAGCTGAGTCTCGGGCAGGAGACACCTGAGGCTCAGGTAGGTCTGCTTGGGGTACAACTGCTGGCTGAGGGACTCTGACTGAGGCTCTGGTAGCTGGCTCAGGTGGCACTGAGGCACTTGGCTGAGAGACATCGAGGATGCTGTAGAAGGGTTTCTCATCTTCATTATCATCCTTTTGAGGTCTGAACTTGCTGAGATAACACTTCTTGTCAAAGGAAAAAGATGAAGGTGCTAAAGCTGTTCTCTGAAGGATCATATGCATTAAGTATGAGCCATATCTCATCTTGTCTGTTCTGTTCTTCTGGCATTCATTGATCTCAGAGAAGATATATCGTGCAACATCAAACTTTTCCTTCATTGCAATCAGCTCAAGAATTCTCCAGACTGGGTTATAGATAGCATCAGTTCCTCCACCCTTTGCACAGATAGACACATTTAGAATCTTCACAATGTGTTTTGGTGTCTTCATGAGTCCCTTAAAGTTCTGAATATACTTGGGGACTACACCTTTGACTGAGGGAATCACAAAGTCAGTGGGAAAGAATTTCTGTCTTGTCTCATTTGGCACCCAATCTGGTTGCAAGCTCTTGTCTTCTTCTGATCCTTTGGAGATGCTTATCTTTGATAGCTTGGGCCCTGATGGCAAGTTGAACAGTTCAGCAAATTCTGTAGCTGTGATGCACAGCAACTGACCTCTGGTCATCCATAGCATGAAATCTTGGTGATCTTGCTCAATGAATACTGTTGCATAGAATTCCTTGATCACTTCAGAATCATATTCTTGGTTTATGCTGCAGATTTGATCTAATTGAACAGCAGCAAAGATATCTTTTAGATCGCCCAAACCATTCTTAGCCAGATTGGCCCAATCTATGGGCATGCTATCAACAAAACCCTTCTTGGGTATCAGAAGATGATAGCTGGACTGCTGCTGATCATTCCAAAATCTTTGATCACTACACCGCCTCTTCTTGATATTGCCTTCGCTGTCAAAATATGGATTTGTAGTTCTCATGGCAGTGTAGTTGGAGGTGCTTCTTGTGTCCAAATTTATGGTAGCCAGACTAGCATCTGCCTTTGGAAGCTTCTTGAGTGTTGCTGCAGACAGAAATTTCATCTCTTGAGAGTTTGTCCTTGCAGCTTTAGCAAAGATAGCAGCATACTTGACTTCCAGAGACTCATCTGAGTCTGCCTCCTGAGTTTCAGCTGAACTGGCTTCTGAGTCAGAGGAAGATGTGGCATTTCCAGCTTCTTTTTCAGAATCTTCTTCTTCAACATCTTCTTCCACACCCTCATATTCTTCATCTGAATCATCTGGCTTTTGTTTCTTCCTGCGAGGAGAGGGAGGATGAGGGTCACTTGGGCTCGAGTAAGAGTCATCTGATCCATCTGACTGAGACTCAGCTGATTCAGCCTGAGACTCAGTTGGCTCTTTTGGTGCAGACTCTGGTGCTGAAGATGTCACTGCTCTCTCTTGATCAGTGAGCTCTTGGTCTCCTTGAGCAGGTACTAAATCAGATAAGGACTGGAAGACTGATCCCATGCTTACTGATGCTCCAGCTGAGGGATCGGCTTGGGACACAGGTGGATTTGCATCAAAGGATGTTCTGAGCTGGGATCATAGAATCATCTAGATCTTTCTCTAGCTGCTTTCCACTGGAATCTAGCTCTGCTAGGATATCTTCTATAGATTCAAGAGCAGCTTTCTGTTGGATTTCTGCTTCTATGGGGAACAATCTCTAGCCCAGCTGAGGATGCTGCCTGAGACTCAGCTGGCACACTCGGCTGAGGGGCAGGAGCACTTTCTTGTTGTAGAGGGACTGCTGAGATAGGAGCAGTTGAACAATCTATCCTGTTAATCCTCGAATTAGCTGCAGCTATCTCATCCTGCAAGACCTTCTTACGAGCTTCATCTGAGCAGGAGTTCAATTCCATTGCGTAGGCATCTATCCTTCTTTGCAGCTTGTTATCATGATATTTGCGCCATAAATGTTTATACTCCAGTGAGAGCTGAGGTACAAGGAGTTCCATTTGCAGAATCAGAGCTTCTTTCTCATCTCCGACAGCTTTCTCTTCTCTTCTCAGCAGCTCATGAAGCTCTTCATTGATTGCCTTGTCTTTCTTCCATATATCCTTTTGAACTGAGACATCTTTAGGAGCATCAGAAGAGTCAAAGATTAATTTCTTGAGATCTTGAATTTTTGAATTTAGAGCATCTCTTTCGGCTCCTGAAGCAGCCGGCAACATCTGAAAGATCATCTAGGCCCTAATATGGTTTTGATGGTTAATGGCAACTTAAACTGGAATCTAATGTTTACAATGAGTGTAAGCAGAGTTTACAGGTTCCATGAAGAAGGATTATCCAGTGAAGGATGGTCACCAAAAAGGGTACTAGGTGGTTTCAAGGACAAAGAGATGGCTGTGCTAGGCAGCTGTGTCACAGCTGAGAAGAAGCTGGTGCTGTGCAGGGAGCTGCAAGCAAGGTGATGGTGGCTTGATGCGTCAAGGGCCGTGACTTCAGTTGGTGGCAGGTAAAGCCTAGATTTGCTAGTTTCTTTGAGTCCATAGGAATCACCCGTACTATCAAGAGGGATGAAATAGTAATAGTTGTCTAAGGGAACCTTGCTCATTGCTCAGAGTGTTGGTCAAGGGGATTGATGTTTTGAGGTCAATTGCCCTGTGTCAATAGCTTTGCACAAAGTATGAAGCTGTTTTGTGTTAGTGCTCTGCAGTACTAACAGTGAAAACCCTAGAGCTTTAGGCACCTGTGTGACACAGCTGTGTCACAGGTGGTCTTCCGCTCTATGACTCAAGTACATCTCTGTACCAGGGGAGAGCTTGAAAATACTAAGGTACCTGCACTGTGATAGGCGGTCTGTTGTGTCAGAAGTCTGTCGGAGGTTCTCTCCTTATAGGTATTAGAGTTTGACGTATGCTGAGGGCATGTCATGTGCCAGGACCGGGCTAAGTAGTGTGGCTATTAGCTAAGGGTTCACCTGTGTGTGCCGCCGGTGATACAGGTGTCGGTCTGCCTGAGTCGGGTACAGTTGGGCGTAGTGTGTAGTTGTGTCACCGGTGGCTCACTTAATCCTACGTGGCAACAAGGTAACGGTCAGGTGCCTGAGGACCCTATATATAGGGGACCAGGGGAGGACTTCGTCCTCAACCTTGCTCAAACCAGTGAATCACATGTGACCGTTGCAAAGCCTCCAACCACTCAAGAAGAGCTAAAAGACTAAGGGTCAGTCCGAGTGAGTTTGTGAGCTTTAAGCACGAGCAAAGGTTCCTCTAAGAGATTGCTGCTGCATCATCTGTTACTCTTGGAGTGTCTGCTCCTAGACAGGTGTAGGAGTTGCTGATATCACCCAAGCTTGTGTGGGCTGAATTAGTAAGTTTGTGAAGGAGCATCGAGGTCATCCTGCTGCAAGGCAAAAGGACCTCCACAAGCAAGGAAGAGGCCTGAACGTCAGGTACTCGGAGGACAAGCACGATTCAGTGCTGACTATCTCTTCGGAGTAGTCTCTCCAATGGAGACGTATCTCTCTGAAAGGAGTAGGGAACTTCGGGATAAATTCACTTGTCTCTCTCTGAGTGCTTAGTCTATTTCCTCCAGCAGTTATATTCATTGCATGCTTATATGATCTGAGACTTTCTTGTTCACCTTATTCAGATCTGCTTTATACCTGCTTAATTAGCTTTCTGCCTACTTGTTCTAGCTGTGTCTCAGGTGTTATAGATGTATCATCTTTTATACCTGTCTTAGTCACCTGTGTCGCAGCCACATTACTTGCTTACCTGTGCTAGGTTATTAGATGACCTGTGTGACCCACCTGTGTGACAGCCACGTGCTATTTTACTTGTTATATTTCACCTGTGTCAGGAACCTGTCACACAGCCAATTAAATCTGATGATCTGCTAAGTCAATAACTGATTAAAAAGATTAAAACTAAGTAATTTTAATTAGCCTCCTATTCACCCCCCCTCTAGTCGGCACCCTTGGTCCTTTCAACATCCCCATTAAATCATGCAATTCTTTGACTAGAGCACTGTGAGATTTTCTTTTCTCAGCTTCAGCTTTCCATGCAGCCTCTTCTTCCTGTTTTTGCTGACTCTTAGCCTTGCTGGATTCAATAACAGCTTCTGATCGAAAGCTTCTTAGGAACTTTGCACAGGACCAGATCAGCTGGTCCACCAGCAGCTCTTGTTCTCTTGAGGGTGTCCACAACTGGCGCCCTCTTAGCTTTGATGGATGCATCTTTGGCAGTAGCTTTCTTAGCCTTCTCTTCTGCCTTCTTTATCTTAGCTTCAGCTTCTCTTGCTTTCTTCTCAGCTGCAAGAATCTTTTTCTCCTGTTTTAGCTTCTCTTTCTTATTTGCTTTTTCAGCTTCGAGCTCTTTCATCCTGGAGATGGATTGCTTTACAGCCAAATCCAATTGGCGTTTTTCCTCTTCCAAGGCTTTCATCTTTGCTTCCTTTTGGCCAATTCTGCTGGAGATAAGGGGATCATAGCAGCTTTCTTGGCTTTCTCTTCAGCATCAAGTTCTTAGCAAGTCTCCTTGCTTTCTCTGTCTCCCATTCTTCTTGAGATTTTCTTTTCCAAGATCTGAGTCCTGATGGCTAAAGGGAAGATCCTCTGTGATATCCTCAGGCTGATTACCAGATCCAGACATCTGCATAGGTAAGATAGGATAAAGAGTAGGTAAGGGGTAATCCTATTGCAGAAAGAAACTGACTGACCAACCTAACTGATACTCAGGAGAGTAAATCAGGTGACACTAGGAAGGTTTTACAATTTATCTCATGCTACCTGACTTAGCTACCTGAGACACAGGTGAGATAAAGTGCAAAACTCAGGTGTAGAGACAGAACAACCTAGGTTTATCGAATCTTGCTGAAATCTAAAGATTCAGAACAATGTGCTGCAAGAATTCATTCTGGAGGCTAAAGAAACAACATCTCTATCTAATTCCGCAGCTAAGAGCTACCCGAGAACGTGGAATTCGCATAGAGGCGGAAACCACCCTAGTTCTGTGAAGAACAGCTCGAGGAGACTTACGATGAGGAATTTGGATGGAGATGCAGGCGCTTGATCAACAGAAGAGCTTGAGGGAGCTTCGACGAGCGAAAAGAACGGCGGAGAAGCACGCGATCGTCGAGAATCAATCGGCGGAGAAGTGCGCTAGGGCTTAGGAGTCTCTGAAGCGGGTTTAGCGCGGACCGTTGCAGAGTTGGGTATTTATAACCCGAGTGGCCCTATGGCACCTGAGAGACAGCTGGCTACTACCTGAGACTCAGGTAGAACTGAATAACTGAGCAGAGCTCTAAACTTAGTCTATTTCCTCCGGATTTTTGGAAGTGTTCAACTGAGACTCATGTGAAAGACTCAGTTGACAAGATTTTCAATAGGATTACCAGAGAGAATTCAGAGATAAGAAATGAAAGCAGATTAGAGATCTCTTTTCAAACACAGCTTGCCAAACAATCAACAATACAAAGCTAAAGCTGTGTTGAATTGAAATAGATAATAAAATCCAACTTATTTAGCTCAATGGAAAATCCATGAGTTCAATAAGGTGCAAAAATCAGCATGTTATCTATTAAGACCTATCCCACCTGAGGTTCACCAGAGACTCAGGTGGATGACTCATGTAGAATGCAGAGAATGTAAAATCCAGAAATGCAAACATATGTACACGTGAATCATCATTTCCTCACTGCACATTCGAGATATCCATGATATTTAGCTCATGCCTGAGGGTGCAGAACCTATTTTCATCTAGAGGCTTGGTGAAAATATCGGCTAGTTGAGCTTCTGTCCTCACATGACACAGTTGGATATCCTTCTTCTCTACATGGTCTCTGAGGAAGTGGTGTCTCACTTCTATGTGTTTGGATCTTTGGTGTTGGACTGGGTTGTTGGCTAACTTAATTGCACTTTCATTATCACAGAGGAGGGGTACTTGAGACATGGATATGTTGAAATCCTTCAAGGTCTGCCTCATCCATAATAATTGAGCACAACAACTACCAGCTGCTATGTATTCAGCTTCTGCTGTGGATAGGGCTACTGAGTTTTGTTTCTTGGAACTCCAGGACACAAGGGAGCGCCCTAGAAATTGGCAAGTACCTGAGGTGCTTTTTCTGTCAACCTTACATCCTGCATAATCGCTATCCGAATAGCCAATTAGCTCAAAGGGTGCACCTTTAGGGTACCATAAACCAAACCCAGAGGTATGAATTAAATATCTCAGTATTCTACGAACAGCAGTGCGATGAATATCTTTAGGATCAGCTTGAAAGCGTGCACACATGCAAACACTCAACATAATATCAGGTCTAGATGCACATAGATATAGCAGAGAACCAATTATAGACCTATGCCATGCCGTAATTTATATATCTAGTTAACTTGGATTGTACCATGTTTTATTTCGGTCGTAGTAATGCATGAGTAGGACATTTAATCAAGCACGAATAAGTCTTGCGAGTACTTTTATACTCACCTAGGATATTCCTAGTCATTGCAGGTGAGCCAGTGGTCGAGGATTACTTTGATGATGCTTAGCTACTTGGTTTTCTTGGTTGGCTATCGACTCGTGGGATTTTGGTGACTATTGGGCAGCGGTTGATGCACCGCTGTGGATTTTGGGTCTTTTATTCCGCTGTTGCATGAATATTTCCGACTTGACTATGTTTCCGGTTATCGCCAAATGATGTATTCATATAGTCCCATGTGTTTCCTAGGGTTGATATTGACTTAGCTTTGTCCATGTCAAAATTCTTGATGATGTCCTTAGCAAACTTCTCTTGGGAGATGAAGGTTCCCTGCTTCAGTTGTCTAATGTGCAGCCCTAGGAAGAACTTCAATTCTCCCACCATGGACATCTCAAATCTTTTGATCATCATCTTGCTAAACTCATCACTTAGCACACGGTTAGTACTACCAAATATTATGTCATCGACATAAATTTGGCATATAAATAAATCCTTGCCTTTAACTTTAGTAAAGAGTGTAGTATCTACAAGCCCAATTTTGAAGCCATTATGTATAAGAAACTCCTTCAGAGTGTCATACCAAGCACGAGGGGCTTGTTTAAGGCCATACAAAGCCTTGTGGAGAACATATACATGATGGGGTCTTTTTGGATCATCAAAACTAGGGGGCTGTTCTACATACACAAGTTCAGCAAGCTTACCTTGGAGGAAGGCACTCTTGACATCTGTCGGCGGGATGGGGCCCAGGGTCCCCCGAACCGCCGGCGGAGGCCAATCAGATGCCGCGGAGCGAGACACGTGGTGGCCGGGTCGGTGTGGTCATAGGCCCCGCCCCGGCTGTCAAGTGGATCCGGTGGTCAAGCCTAAGTACTCGGGGGCCTTCCTCGGGCATCGTATCCGTGGGAGTAACTAGAAAAGGCTTTGGGCTCCCGAGAGTTTAAAGCTCAGGGATAAAGGGAGCGCTCGGGGCCCCTTACCCGAGCGCTCGGCGTCCTGGGAGGTGTGGGGCCCAGGGGAGTGCTCGGGATGTCCCCCCGAGCACTCCTCCTGGAGCTCCCCCCGTAAGGGACCCCGAGCGGCCCTCCAACGAGTGCTCCCCGAGCGCTCGAGGTCGCCTGGGGGCAGCCTGAGACAGCTGGCCCTCCTCCCAGTTGAAGGAGCTGCTCGGAGCCGAAGTGCTCGGGGTTTGTCGTGTCCCCCCGTGGGGCCCTCCTCTGGGCACGTCATCGAGCGGCTAGCTTCTCCAACAAGCCTCAGCCCTAGCAGAGGCATTTAATACCCGTCATTTCGACAAGGAATCCTAAGCCCTGTCAGGGCATGATGACGGTCAGGCCGGGCCCCACCCGCTCAGACGGAAGCCCCGTTGGCTATCGCCCCTACCGAGAGGTGGGCCCGACTGACCGGTCTGTTGACCGACCGGGCGCGCCGCACCGCATGCCCCTGTCGCTGTCAACCTTTTTATACCTTGGGACGTGTCGCCGCGCGCTCCGTTGCACGGGTTCGGTCGCTGACGCCCGGGGCCCAGGAGCGGGTGTCTCACCAACTCCGTCAGAAGAAGCCCGGTAAGTCTCCGTTCGCGGGGCCCGCCGGGCATAAAGGTGTCAGAGGCGCAGTTCCGAGGCACAGCGGGGAGACATCCGGCACGAAAGTCCGCGCTACGCATTAAGTGTAAGGCATGGGCAGCCCTGTAGTGCCCACGTCTTCAACAGTACCCTCCGGCCACTGTGGTAAACCCCTGGGTATATAAGGGGAGAGCCGAGGCCATGCCAAGGGTTGGACAACTCTTGGTTAGACTCTTTTTCGGTTGATCTTTTCTGAGGTCGAAGAACTCTAGGATTAGATCTCTTGGAGAAGAACTCCCTTGGAGCAGACAAGGGCTTTGTAATCCCCGATAATCGCCAATATACACACAGAAGCAGGACGTAGGGTTTTACACCTCCGAGGTGGCCTGAACCTGGGTAAATCTTTGCGTCTCCTGCATCAGATCCTCCTCTCCGAAAATCGTAACTGGCTCACAAGAGGACTCCTACTGCGCCCCCGGCCGAATCCCAAAGGGGGTCCAACCGGACCACCGCTAGAGGCGTCTCTACGCCGACAGCTGGCGTGCCAGATAGGGGACGCTTAGGGTTTTTCGAGCCTACCTCCATGGCGGGTTCTGGCCTGCCTTCCGAGGAGGAGAGTTTGGATCTGTCCTTGTCCTCATCTCATTCGGACACCCCCAGTCGGAGAGGGCGCCGCAACAAGACCGGTGGTACATCGGCGGCCGCTACCGCTCTGCCGCAGCCGCGGCCACGGGCCCCTGGATCCGCCACTGAGTCTCCTCCGCCGCCGCCTCGTCGCCGGCTAGATTTCAACGAGCCCGGGGAAGTGAGCGCGCTGCAGGCGGCGTAGCTCCTCCTTCGGCATCCTCCCGTCCAGGTGGAAGGTGTGTCCCCCATGGGCCCATGGCTCCAGGACGTCGCCAACTTGGTCGACACCGCCCGCCGTCATGCGGTGGCCAGGAGCTCCCACACCTCGTCGAGGCGTGGGGGCGCCCGCGCCGGCCCCTCCGCAGTCTCGCCGCTAGTGCCGCCACGTCCACAACGCGGACCAGCCGGTGGTCGGCGCGGTAGATCTCCCCCTCGATTGCTTCTCCCGCCCGGGGGGACGGCCAGGATCTTCGCCACCGCCTTGGCAGGCGAAGGGAAGATAAGGACGCGCGCACCATCATCGAGCGTCAGCGCGAGTGCGATAGGGAGGACGAGGGCCAATCCTCCTCCGGCCCTGTCCCCAACCGCGCGCGCTCTCCAGCGCACCACCGCGTCCAGCAAGGTGGGAAGACCGATACCCCCTTTACGGGACGGGTTGCTAGGCCTTCACTATCGAGCTTCGTCGCGTCACCTGGCCGAGCAAGTTCCGGCCAGAGCTGCCGCAGAAGTACAATGGATCTTTCCATCCTGAAGAGTTCCTCCAGATCTACCCCACCGCGGTACAGGCCACTGGAGGCGATGAGAAGGTCATGGCCAACTGGTTCCCGATGGCCCTGAAGGGCTCGGCCCGGTCCTGGCTCATGAACCTTCCCCCGGGTTCTATCACGTCCTGGGAGGACCTTTGCCACCAGTTCGTGGCGAACTTCCAGGGCACCTTCGAACGCCCTGGCACGGAGAGTGATCTCCACGCTCTCCGGCAGCGAAAAGGGGAGACGTTGCGGCACTTCATCCAGCGGTTCAGCCAGGTGCACAACACCATCCCCAAGATATCTGCTCAGGCCGTCATCGTCGCCTTCCGACAGGGAGTCCGCGATGAGAAGATGCTTGAGAAGCTGGGCACTCGGGACATCCAGTCCACCGCGGACTTGTTCGCTATCGCGGACAAGTGCGTTAAGGCGGCTGAAGCCCGTGCTTGGCACGACCCGCGCCCCGACCAATCAGCGGTCGACAGCGCCGGCCCTTCTCGCCCCGCTGGGAAGCGGGACAAGAAGGGCAAAAAGCGTAAGTCCAAGCCCGTCACGGCGGCGGAGGCTAAGCCTCGTAAGCCCCCGCGCGGCAGGGCAAATGGTGGCAAGAAGCCACCCTGAGCTCCCCAGCAGAGCTCGGGCCTGTGGTGCCCTATCCACGAGACCGACCGGCACGACCTCTCCGAGTGCCGGACGGTCAAGTTGCTCGCTGAGAGGAACAAGAAGCAGCGGGAGGAGCGCCGCGGTGAGAGCGGCGATAATCCCGGCGGACAAGAGGAAGACCTCGGCTTCCAGGAGCCGCAAGCGGTGGCATGCATCAATGGGGGCGCCTTCACGCCCACCTCACGCCGCCAGTTCAAGCTCTTGGCACGTGAGGTGTGCTCGGCAATCCCGAGCGCCGATGCATCCCGAGCGCTCAAGTGGTCGGGGTCCCCGATCACTTTCGACCGCTCGGATCACCCCGAGAACATCTCGGGCGTGGGCCGCTTCCCGCTCGTGGTCTCCCCCACCATCTGCAACATAAAGGTAACCCGCATGCTGATCGACGGGGGCGCAGGGCTTAACCTTCTGTCCCCCGAGGTGTTTGGCAAAATGCAGGTACCCCGGGGGGATCTGAAGCCCACGCTACCGTTCTATGGCGTTTCCCCCGGCCTCATCATGCCTTTGGGCCAGGTGTCCTTGATGGTCACCTTCGGTACCAAGGGCAACCACCAGACCGAAAACATCGTCTTTGATGTCTCCGAGTTCGAGCTCCCCTACAACGGCATCCTGGGGCGTCCGGCGCTCGCCAAGTTCATGATGGCATGCCATTATGCTTACCTGACGATCAAGATGCCGAGCCCCAACGGCGCCATCGCCGTGCCGGCCGACATCCAGGGCTCCGTTGCCTGCGCCGAGCAACTCTTCTCCAAGGTTGCCACTGCCACCGACGACGTCTCCGAGCTCCCCGAGTCCTCGGGTCTACCCCCGACCAAGGCCAGAGTCGCTGTCGATGACTCCGTCCCTGTGAAGGAGGTGGTCCTTGGAGAGGACGCATCCAAGACCGTCAAGATCGGCGGCCGCCTGGCCGCCAAATAGGAAGGCGCGCTCATCGCTTTCCTCCGGGCAAACGCCGACGTGTTTGCATGGCGATCGTCCGACATGCCCGGGGTCCCTAGGGAAGTGACTGAGCACCGCCTCGCCGTGCGTCCCGATGCTCGGCCGATTCGGCAGAAGGTGCGCCGTCAAGCACCAGAACGGCAGGAATTCGTCCGGGATGAAGTCGACAGGCTCCTCGCAGCCGGCTTCATCCGGGAGGTCCTCCACCCCGAGTGGCTCGCCAACCTTGTTGTCGTGCCCAAAGCCAACGGCAAGCTGATGATGTGCATGGACTACACGGACCTCAACAAGGCTTGTCCGAAAGACCCTTTCCCTTTACCTCGCATTGATCAGATAGTAGATTCCACCGCAGGGTGTGATCTTCTCTATTTTTTAGATGCCTACTCTGGTTATCACCAGATTAGTATGGCTGTAAAGGACGAGCAAAAAACTTTATTTACAACCCCTGCGGGGACATTTTGTTATGTCCGCATGCCTTTTGGGTTGAAAAACGCTGGCTCGACCTATCAGTGAGCCATGCGTATTACTTTGCAGTCGCAGCTAGGTCGCAACATCGAGGCCTACATCAACGACCTCGTCGTCAGGTCAAGACGCGAGGAGACGCTCATCGAGGATCTCGCCGAGACCTTCAACAGTCTCCGCGGTACTCGCATGAAGCTGAACCCCGAGAAGTGCATCTTCGGGGTTCCATCCGGCAAGCTTCTCGGTTTCTTGGTCTCAAGCCGAGGCATAGAAGCCAACCCCGAGAAGATCCGGGCCATCGACCAGATGCGCCCGCCGGCTCGTCTCAAGGACGTGCAGCGCCTAACGGGCTGCATGGCCGCCTTGGGACGGTTCATCTCCAAGCTCGGGGAGCGGGGTCTCCCCTTGTTCAAGCTTCTCAAGAAATCGGGCCGCTTCGAGTGGACCCTAGAAGCCGAGCAGGCCCTCGAGGGCCTCAAGAAGTACCTCACCTCGCCTCCGGTCTTGGTGGCACCTAGATCCGAGGAGCCCTTGCTCCTCTACCTCTCGGTGACACCCTCGGTGGTGAGCGCCGTCCTCGTCGTCGAGCGGGAAGTCCGGTCCGGGCTCCAGCATCCCCCGACCAGGCGAAGGCTCTCGGGCCCCTGCTTCCAAGTGGCGACCCCGAGCAGCCAGCAGGAGCCCCCGAGAACGCGCTCCCGAGCGAAAGTCTCAGGGAAGCGGGCAGAGCTCTCGAGCCCAAGTCCCCGAGCGGCAATGTTCCCGAAGAAGACCTTGAGCCCCATCCTCCGAGCAAACCCGAGCAAACCGCCTTGCTCGGGGACGAAGTTAATCGCTCGGGGGCTGGGCCCGAGGAGCCTTCTACTCGGGTGCGCGCCCAGCAGCATCCCGTGTACTTCATCAGTAAAGTATTGCGCGACGCCAAGACACGTTACCCTCAAGCACAGAAGCTTCTCTACGCGGTGCTCGTCGCATCGAGAAAGCTTCGGCACTATTTCCAAGCGCACGAGGTCTCGGTGGTTACAGCCTACCCCCTCGAGCGCATCCTCTGCAACCGGGAGGCCACTGGACGAGTTGTCGAGTGGGCCATTGAGCTCGGGGAGTTCAATCTGTGCTTCGTCAGCAACCGCGCGGTCAAAAGCAGAGTTCTGGCCGACTTTGTCGCCGAGTGGATGCCGGTGCAGAAGACGAAAGCGAGCAGCTCTCCTCCAACCCGGGACCAGGAGGAACCGAACACTGGACTCTGCATTTCGATGGTTCCCTTACGCTCAAGGGCGCGGGGGCTGGAGTGGTTCTCACCTCCCCGACGGGTGAGACACTCCAGTACGTCGTGTAGTTGCTCTTCCGCGCCACCAACAACATGGCAGAGTATGAAGGCCTCCTTGCAGGGTTACGCGCAGCGGCATCCCTCGGGATCCGCCGTTTACTCGTCAAAGGCGACTCCCAGTTAGTCGTCAATCAGGTGTCGAAGGAGTACCAATGCTCGGACCCTCAAATGTTGGCGTACCTGAGCGAAGTCAGGAGGTTGGAGCGGTGCTTCGATGGGCTGGAGCTCCAACACATCCCTCGCCGCTACAACGACGTCGCCGACACTCTATCGCGGCTGGCCTCCTCTCGGGAGCCGGCCCCGGCTGGGACCTTTGAAGAAAGGCTCTCTCGGCCGTCTGTCGAGGCCGCCGACCAAGACGAAGGGGGAACCTCGCGCCAAGGCGAGTCTACCCCGGCGGCACCTTCAGTGGGAGATCCTCCCGTCAGGCTGCTGCCGGGTGAGCACCTCGTGCTCGCCACCTGTTGTCAGGACACCTCTTGGATCTCCGAGATTCGAGGATACCTGAAAGAAAACATCCTCCACGAAGACGAAGCCGTTGGGGAAAGAATCGTGCGGCAAGCAAAAAGGTACGCGCTCGTAGATGGGGACCTCTATCAGCGTGGTACCAACAGCATTCTCATGAAATGCATCTCCCGGGAAGAAGGCCGCGACGTGCTCGCGGACATCCACGAGGGCGAGTGCGGTAGCCATGCATCGTCTCGCACGCTGGTCGGTAAAGCCTTTCGGCAAGGATTTTACTGGGCCGACAGCCCTCGAGGACGCCTTTGAGCTGGTTCGATGCTGCGAGGCGTGTCAATTCCATGCCAAGCAGATACATCAGCCCGCTCAGGCACTCCACACCATCCCCCTCTCGTGGCCTTTCGCGATCTGGGGCTGGATATCTTAGGCCTGTTCCCCCGAGCAATCGGGGGCTACGAGCACCTCTACGTCGCCATCGACAAGTTCACCAAGTGGACGGAAGCTGAGCCGGTCGTCAAGATCAATAAGCAGTCAGTGATTAAGTTCATCCGAGGCATCATGAGCCGGTTCGGGGTGCCTAACTGCATCATCACCGACAACGGCACTCAGTTCACGAGCAATGCCTTCCTCGAGTACTGCCAAGCCCTCGGGACAGAAATTTGCTTCGCCTTCGTCGCGCACCCCCGGGCCAATGGGCAGGTCGAGCGTGCTAACGCTCAGGTCCTCCGGGGGCTCAAGATGAGATCTTTCGACAGGCTCAAGAAGTGCGGCGCTGGCTGGATAGAAGAGCTCCCTGCCGTCCTTTGGTCGATCCGGACGTCCCCCAGTGGAGCGACCGGTGAAACCCCTTTCTTCCTCGTTTATGGGGCAGAAGCAGTCCTTCCTTCTGAGCTCGCTTTCTGGTCCCCTCGGGTCACGGCGTACTCGGAGGAAGATCAAGGTCAGCGCAGGCTCGAAGACGTCAACTTCCTTGAAGAGCATAGGTGCCAGGCTGCCCTCCGCGCCGCTAGATACCTGCAAAGCCTCCAGCGCTATCATCAGCATCGTGTCAAGCCGCGGTCGCTCGAAGTCGGGGGACTTGGTGCTTCGCCGCGTCCAGAAGCGGGGAAGGGAAGAACAAGCTCTCCCCCATGTGGGAGGGCCCCTACCGAGTGACCAGAGTTACCCAGCAGGCTCGGTGAGGCTGGCTGCCGAGGATGAGATGCCGCTGCCCAACGCCTGGAACATCGAGCTCCTGCGCAAGTTTTCCCCGTGAATGCCCCGGGTAAGTTTTTGCTTTTTAGGGTCAGCTCCCCGAGTGCCAAAAGTGAGTCATGGGAAGTTCCGGGGTCCGTCACCCAAGCCCTGGCTGCTCGGCCTGGTTCCTTAATCCCGAGCACCGGTCCGGCCAAAGGTCACCCGAGTATCCCACGCGCTCGCGCCCGCACTCGGGGGCTCCCTTGTATCCCAAGCTATTTGAATAGCATATTATCAGTATAAAGATGCTGTTTCCCTTTTAAGAATCCCCTGTGCAATGTCAAAATTCTCTATTCAATACCAATATCCCCTCGCTAGCTAGCAAAAGAGTCATTTTCCGTGCGGGTACCGGGACCCCAAGTCCCCCACGGTGCAAGTAGGTCCCACCTGTCCGGGTACGAGCAGTCGAGCTAATCTGATGTCTGTTCGCGGGCCGTAAGACGCTCGGGTGGTTAGCTGTACCCCAAACACACCCGAGTCAGGGCAAATAAGCACTGACCACTCGTGCTCCGATGGTTAGTAACCCCGAGCGCTACCTAGCTTTAGGTCATTCGAGTAGTCTCACTCCTCGTGCTCGGGACAGGTCGGCAGATTTGAAAAACCCGTGGGCCGTGACAACAGGCAAGCCCTGGAAGGACCTGCGGAAAATGTCCCTGATGATGAATAGTACAGTTTCCCGCATATTAGGGGTATCCGTATACAGAATCCCGGGACTTTAGGAAGGTACAGCGTACTCGGTAAGGATCCCTGGACGACAAGGTAACCCCTCTCAGGAAGGGAAGACTCCCCTTAAACTAGGAAGTCAATCCCGACGTTTAAGGAGGCCAGAGTCCTACTCGAGCGTAAGTCCACATCTAGTACGACCCTGGGAACCCCCTATATAAGGATCAGCAATCCCATAGGGGGAGGGGGGAGGGAGGTTCTACAAGTCTTACAGGTCTTTCTAGTCACAGCACAATGCTATCTTAGGGCGCCCTACTTTGGCCAAGTTCATGGCAGCTACGCACTACGCCTACCAGTGCATAAAGATGCCCGGCCCAAAAGGTGTCCTCACGATAAAGAGCTCCCCCAGAGAGGTGTTTACAGCGTAATTTGGCTTAAGGGTTTATTCGGTTGGCCAAATTAAGTATTAGGTTTTGCTTGCAGTGTGATTTGGCTTTAAGATTTTTTTCAACTAGCCAAATTGGAATAATGGATTTACTCGCTATGGATTTAGCATTAACCCTTGGAGTGCAGGTCCGGGTACTCGCACCCCGAGCAATCCGCAGTTTCCCCGAGTACCGTCATATATCGAGTACAAAGGCACTCACAGAAGTTCCCGAAGACCCGAGCAGTCGGAGGTGTCCCCGAGCACTCGTGATTCCGAGCACTCGCGCCCCCGAGCGTCATCAGCCCCAAGCACTCGTACTCGCGTTCCTGAGTACTGGCGTTCCCGAGTACTGGCGTCCCGAGTGCCAGCACGCCCGAGTACCGAGCACCCGGGCCCGTATTCCCGAGTACTGGTGTTCCCGAGTACTCAAGTCCCCGAGAAGGCACAAGACGGACGAAGCCGAATCCCAGCAGAATCAAGCCACGATGCAATCAAGTCAACCCGACGAATCACCAAGACTTATCCGACACGGAGACTTAGGGAGAGAGTCTCAGAAAGGAAAGAATTGATTACGAACTCGGAAGGACTCTCGGTTCGTATGGAAAGATGTCTCGTACTCGGGAAGGAGTCCTGAGCGGTGGAAGGATATATGTATAAATAGATCAGGATCCTTTTAAATAAGGAAAGATTGTATATCTGTAATCAATTAGGATTAGGAGTCCAGATCTCCTACGGGAAGACCAGCCGCCCTATAAATATGTAAAGGGTGACGGCCGATTGAAGCATCCAACAATCGATCAAATCAATCTATTACTTTTATCTTTTACTTTTTCTTAGCAGTAGATCTTTGCTGTTTTGCGCTGTAAAACAGTCGTTTCTTCTTCACGTAAGTAAGAAGATCTTTGTTGCTTTGCTCGGAAAGCAATCGCTTGTCGTACGCGTAAGTACGATAGTTATCCTTTGTTGCTTTGCTCGAAAAGCATCCGGTTATCGCACACGTAAGTGCGGTTGGCGACTCCCATTACCTAGGTGTTCCACGGATCCAATTTCGTGCGAACACAATTGGCGACTCCGCTGGGGACGAGAAGCGAAGATTACACGATGAATCCCGACTCCAAAGACGGAAGCATCGTCAACCCGGAGAACATCATCGCCGTCACGCTCGACGACTTATCTGAAGATGAACGGCGAGAGATCGAACGACAACTCGAAGAGGAGCAGGCGGAGCGACTCCGGCAAAAGTTGGCCGGCTACCAGAAGACGAGAAACGGCGTCATCAAAAAGGTAGTCGTGCCGAGTCCGCCTCCTGCGCCCAAACCCGAAGTAAGTAAACCGACTTGTTCTGATGAAATCGCTAATCTAATTGACGTGTCGGTAGCCAGCAAATATGGCATTGAGATGGACAAATCGGCACAATTATTCGCTCGAGTGGTGAATAGCCGATTTGACGAGTTGAAAGAGCAAATTGCTAAGGACTTACAGAGTAGTCTGCCGGGTCAGGTTAGATCTACAGTCTTACAAGTCAACAATGAACATCGGAATAAACAGCCGATGTACCCTGACCATGACAGAGTCGATCATCGGGTAGACGTCGCCCCCGTGGTCACGACTTCTGTCAATCCGACTTCGGTGCCCCAGAGTTCTTCCAATCACGACCGAAGTCTAAGCCTTAGCGCGAACATCCCACAACCATACTATCAAACAGTCGCGTACGGCACACCACCTATCCCACCTCTTGGCACCGGAGTTCCCCATGGGCCGGTCCCGGAAACATATTTTAACCCGCAACAAGTCCAACCCGAGTTACCACAACCGACTTCACGTACCCCGCTAGCCGATATGAGCTTTAAAGATCAACTCGCCGCAGTACTCAGAGAACTCGGCGTAATACCTAAGGATGGGTCTCGTGGGTACCTAAAGCCATACCTCGAGTCCTACGACACCATGCCATACCCCCGCGGGATTCAGGATCCCTGATTTTGTCAAATTCACAGGGGAGGACAACAGGTCGACCTTTGAGCATATAGGGCAATTCTTGGCACAGAGTAGTGAAGTCGGCACGTCAGATATCTATAGAATAAAGCTCTTTCCCTTGTCATTGTCGGGTACTGCCTTCACATGGTTCACTTCACTCGCTCCTAGGTCTATCACGTCTTGGGCAGAATTAGAGCGGCAGTTCCACGATTACTTTTACGGCGGTGAGACCGAGCTCAGACTCTCGGATCTGACGATGGTTAAACAGAAGTACAATGAGCCGGTTTGCGATTACATTAGAAGATTTAGAGAGGTTAAGAACAAATGCTTTAGCCTAAATATAAACGAGAAAGATCTTGCCGACCTCGCCTTTGCGGGCTTGCTCGCCCATATTAAGGACCGACTAGAGGGCCAAGAATTCCTAAGCATTAGCCAAGTCGCTCAAAGGGCTGTAATGACAGGAGAATCGCGCTAAGGAAGTCAAAACGTATAGCCGGTTCGGGGATGCTAAGGGCAAAGTCAAAGAGAAGTCGGCAATCAATGTTATAACGTATGAAAACAGCTCGGACAGTGAGGACGACGCTGACATATGCATTGCCGAGTGGATTAATACTCCTAAGTCAAAACCCTTTGCTTGTCCAGCTCTCAGGCCTACACCCACTCGGAAAGAGGAGATTCGGTATACTTTCGATATTAGCAAATGCGACAAGATTTTTGATATGCTCCTGCAGGGAAATATGATCCGAGTAAGGGAAGGGCACGTGTTCCCATCGGCGGACGAATTGGGCAAAAGAGCATATTGTAAGTGGCATAACTCTTTTTCCCATGCTACTAATGACTGCAACGTGTTCCGTCGACAGGTGCAATCGGCCATTAACGACGGACGATTGACGTTTGCTCAAAGCTCCAAGATGAAACTTGACAGTGATCCTTTCCCAATCAACGTAATCGACTTGGAGAAGAAGAAAGTGTTAATTCGGTCGGAGCAGGCCGAGTCGACAAAAGGGAAGAACGTCGTCATTGACGACAGCGCTGCTCCAAGAATGATCAAGCCGAGTCCCTCTCCTACTCCAAAAACGATCAACTCGAACTCCTCGCCGACTCCAAAGATGATCAAGCCAAAGAATCCAGAAGTCGGCGTCTGGAAAGTTAATCGAGGAAAGAGTCAAGCCGCGAAGTCGAAGCCGACGGTAAAACAGCTGCTGGATAAGTACACGACCGACAATGTGTTCACTCGGCTTGGAGGGAACAAGCGTCCCAGGTCTCCTCCCCGACGAGTTTTCGGTGGCCCCGAATGCTGGCAGGAAGGACCTTACGCACAGCCACCGTACCTCGCTGCAGGTCCGGTATACTGGAGAAGTGCGCACCCGTTCTACCCACAGTACCCTCCGTGGGGTTTCAACCCTTGGGCACCATATCCAGCTGGGCCAATCGGCATGTTTCAGCCGAGTTGGATTCCGTCCGGGTCCGGGTGCAGAGAACAGCCCCACGGGAAGAGAACTCGGCGCGAGCCTGGGACCCGAACAGTGAACCAACTCGCCACTCGGCGCAAGGCACCCGACGTACTAAGTCGGCTGGCAGCTCCAAGGAAAGTTCAGCGGAGCAACTCGCCGACTAAGCGGGTCTGGGTACCGATCAAGCGCGCCGAGTTCGAAAATCACACGACGACCCAATCCGAGTCGAAGAAGGAAGGTACCGTCTGAGTTCCCGAAGGAAGTCGGCCACAACGATCCGCCGTGTTGACAAGTTCGCGAGTCAACTCGGCACCACCAGCGGAAACCCGGCAAGTATGGTTTGGCGCCATAGATGACTCGGACAAACCAGAGTCCAGCAATGCAGCGGGACCCGGCGCGCGGAAGACAAACGTCGAATCTACGCCAAACCAGCAGGCGAAGAAGATCAAGTCGGTTGAACCAGGAACAAAACCGAAGCCGCAATGGTGTCCCACAGGACTCACGCACTCTCAGAAACGGAGGATCCAACGGCTGCGAGCACTCGAGCTCAGGGAGGAACTCGTCGAGAAGAAGCGTGACGAATGGTTCAACCAAGCCAGACCTATGAAGCCTCCAAAGATGACCTGGAAGGAGAAGCGCCTTGCAAAGGAAGAAGATGATGCTGCCGGCAAGGAAGTCTGGGAAATACCTGCCGACATGGACATCAATATGGTGTTCGAGTTGCCTATCGAGTTCCGCGCTCCCGAGTCAGAAGTCGCAGAGCTTCTGCTTGGTCCGAGTAATGCCATATTTGAGAAGCCGGAGAAGCATGGGCAGCACTTGAAACCTCTATTCATCAAGGGCCACATCGATGGGAGACCGATTGGCCGTATGCTCGTCGATGGCGGCGCCGGGGTCAACATCATGCCACTTTCGGTATTCTCCAAGTTAGGCCGAAAGGAGTCCAAATTAATGAAGACGAATATGGGACTCAGCGGGTTCTCAGGAGAGCTGTCCGAGGCCAAGGGCATATTATCGGTGGAGCTCACAGTCGGAAGCAAAACCCTGCCGACTGCATTCTTCGTGGTCGACGTCAAAGGCCGATACAACATGCTCTTGGGGTGAGATTGGATTCATGCCAACTGCTGCATCCCCTCTACCCTGCATCAGTGCTTAATCCAGTGGGTAGAGGAGGATGTCGAAGTAATTGAAGCAGACAACTCGGCTTGTATTGCTTTAGCCGATACCACAGTCGATTGGCAACACGGTGATATGAAGTGCCTATCGGGTAGTGTTCGCACACGAACACGTCACCGTGTACCCCCGGAGCTGAGCGCGATGCGCGGGACACGGAGCCGGGGGAGACTCGCCGGGAGCGCGATACGCAAGACACGCCGGCGAGTGCTTTTGGGAACCCGAAACCCCACACCCCCGGGAGGGACCCCGTCAGGGAGTGCGGCGGCTATGGGCTGCCCTAGGTCGACCTGATCGCCCCTAGGGCCTCGAGTTTCGTTGCCGTGAAACACGAAGAACAACGAAGAACAAGAAGCATAAAACAAAGGGAGAGAAAATAGTAGATGAAAAGATAATAGATTGATTGCGTCGATTGGGAGAGTTCCACCTCAATCGGCCGTGCACCCTTCATATTTATAGGGTACGCCCGGTCTTAGGGCAGGAATACAACTTGGTATCGTACACGATATGGTTTTCCATACAAATTGAGTTGTTTCCTAAAGCTATGGTTACCCTGATTGATACGATCAGGACTCTGCCTTGCGCACGAGATTTCCTCTAATTAAACCGAGGGATTTCCCATATCTTCTGATTATCTTAACCGCCGTGATCTGGACTTCATCTTGCATACGAGATATCTTTCCATATTATCCGGGAGTCCTTCCAAATCTCGGACTTTCCTTTAAATGCCACAATCAACTATTGTTCCTTGAGCCCCAAGTCAAGGCCTCCAGCGCAGAAAGTCTTCGTCTTGAAATCCAATGCCTCGGCCCACCTGTAGGAAAGTACGGGAACGTTATGGCTTGGCAACCGACCTGGCGTGGCTGGGACTCGGATGCATCGTTCGGAGCCTGGCTTGGACCCATTCGGGAAGGCGAGTACTCGGGCGCACGAGAACTTAAGAAACGAGCACTCGGGAACACGAGTACTCGGTAACACGAGTGCTCAGGGACGAGTGCTCGGGGACATAGAGTGCTCGGGGTCCGGCACTCAGATCTCGTTAATGCTCGGAAACGAGTGCTCGGGGACATGAGTGCTCGGGGCGCGAGTGCTCGGGGATATGAATACTCGGGGGCACGAGTGCTCGGGATATGAATACTCGGGGGCACGAGTGCTCGGGGACGAGTGCTCGGGGGCGCGAGTGCTCGGGGGCGCCAGAACTCGGGACCGCGGGTACTCGGAAACGGGTACTCGGGATTCGGGGACGCCGCACCACTCGGCCTGGGCCACGATTCGGTAGCATTGCAGATCTTGCCCGACGCACTCGGCCCATCTGGGGGTACTGCCCAATTTGGTCGTCAACACATGCCCCCCTGTTTTCGGTATAAAGATGTATTTTTACCGAAAATAATAAGTCGTGTTCTTAGGGCGATGCGGACCATCTCATCGGCCATTTCTTCTCTTAGGGCGATATGATATATCGGCCACAGCACTTGTTATACTTCTTGCCACACACTCGGGTGGAACTTCTTCAGATATCTGCCATTGAGAGCTTGCGGCAGCAGAGTGCCCTGCATGGATTCTACTAAGTATGAGTTCCCAGGAACCACTTTCGCAATTCTGAAAGGACCTTCCCAACTCGGCGACCATTTGCCAAACTTATTATCCTTCGAGCCGATTGGTAGGATGACCTTCCAGACTAGTTCGCCGACTTGAAAGTTCTTTGACTTGACCTTTTTGTTGTATGCTCTGGCTACCCTTAGCTTGTCCCTTTCTATGGCCTTTAAAGCAACCAAACGCTTATCGGCGACTTCATCAATACCATCCATCATCAGATTGTAAAAGTCGACCGCCGATAAATCATTCTGTTTGGCTAATCTTAAAGCACTCAGATTTACCTCTACAGGTAAAACGGCCTCTTGTCCATACACGAGCTCATAGGGAGTCACCTTGGTAGCACTGTGTCTTGAAATCCTATGCGCCCACAACGCCTCGGACAACACCTCATGCCATCTCCTTGGGTTGTCTTCGATCTTCTTCTTGATGAGCTTGATTAGCACTTTATTGCTGGACTCGGCTTGCCCATTGGCTTGGGCATAATATGGAGAAGAATTGAGCAGCTTTATTCTATAGGCCTCGGCAAACTCCTTTACTTGTCCCGCCATAAAAGAGGTACCTTGATCCGTCGTCAGAGTTTGAGGGACGCCGAATCTATGTATAATGTGCTCGGTATAAATCGAATCACTTCCACATGTGTCATGTTCTTGAGAGGCACTGCTTCAGACCACTTGGTGAAATAGTCAGTTGCTACCAATACGAACCGATGCCCCTTCGAGGAAGAAGGATAGATTTGTCCAATGAAGTCTAGTTCCCAACCTCTGAATGGCCACGGCTTGATAATAGGATGTAGCATGGCAGCAGAAGCGAGTTGAATATCACCAAACTTCTGACAGGCTTCACACCCCTTGTAATATCTGAAGCAATCATTGATCATAGTCGGCCAATAGAACCCGGCACGCCGTAATAGCCATTTCATCTTGTGAGCCGACTGATGAGTGCCACAGATGCCTTCATGTACCTCTCCCATTGCAACTCTTGCTTGATCCTCGTCCAAGCATTTCAAAAGAACTCCGTCGACCGTTCGGCGATAAAGATCATCGTCGATCAAAGTGTATTTGAAGGCCATCCGCCGAACAATTCGGTCTACCCTCTTAGTCGGATCTTGTAAGTAATCAATGATCGACTTCCTCCAGTCTTCTCTGTTATTCATACTCGGTTTTCCACTGGCGACCGAGTCGGTGATTTTCGACTCAGCCTTTCCTACCGAGTTGGGCCCAAGCATCGGCTCTTGAGAAATATGAAAGACACCACGACTAACATGGTAGCCGGATGCTTGCTGCGCCAACTCGTTTGCAACCCAATTTTCTTGTCTAGGTATATGAGCAATACTAAAATCATCCAAGGTAGAGATTATATCTAGACACTTATCAGATAAACATTAAGTGATTCGTCAAGACATTGATAAACTTTGGACACTTGTTGGACTACTAATAACGAATCACCGAAAGCCTCAATATGTGTGGCACCTATTGCAATCAGAAGCTCTAAGCCGAGTAGCAAAGCTTCATACTCAGCTTGATTATTTGTGCAAAAATATTCTAAGCGGCATGAGGCTTCGTGGGTAGTACCATATGGAGATATGTAAACAACACCGACACCTTGGCCATTGCTGCAGACTGAACCATCAAAGTACAATCTCCATGGTACTAGCGAGACAAGGTCAACGTCAATGCTATGCTTGTCAACCCGATGTTCAACAATGAAGTCGGCAATGATTTGGCCCTTCATAGATTCAAGGGTTCATAAGCCAAATCGTACTCGGTCAGCGCGTAAGCCCACTTGCCGACTCGGCCACTAAGAATTGGCCTATGCAACATATACTTGATGACATCGGTTTGACAGGCTGCAGTGCAAGTACTAGACAGCAAATAGTGTCTCGACTTCGTGCAAGCGTAATATAGGCATAAGCATAACTTCTCAATGAAAGAGTACCTTGTCTCGGCGTCGAGTAGTCGCCGACTCAATTAAGTGATAGCGTGTTCCTTTCCTTGGCTTCTTGGGTTAACACAGCTCCAATTACGCCTTCCTCTGCTGCGATGTAAAGTCGGAAGGGTTCCCCATGCCTAGGTGCTTTCAATACCGGAGGGGTAGATAAATAGCCTTTGATCAACTCGAATGCCTCCTGTTGCCTTGCCCCCAAGTGAAATCAACGTCACTCTTCAACCGAAGGATAGGAGTAAATGCGGTGACCTTTCCTGACAAGTTGGCTATGAATCTCCTCAGATAATTGATTTTACCAAGGAGTCTTTGCACGTCCCTTTTGCATGTCGGAGCTTGTAACTTCTGAATAGCTTCTATCTTTTTAGGATCAATTTCTATGCCATGCTGATGTATGATGAAGCCTAAGAACTTCCCAGCCGATATGCCAAAAGCGCACTTCAAAGGGTTCATCTTCAGGCCGTACCTCTCGTCCTCTCAAAAGCTAAGCGCAAGTCGGCCAGATGAGATTCAAAGGCGTCCGACTTGACAACGATGTCATCAATATAGACTTCTAGTATGACGCCGAGTAGATCATGGAAGATTAGATTCATAGCTCTTTGATACGTGGCCCCAGCGTTCTTCAATCCAAAGGTCATCACTGTCCACTCGAATAGGCCAAGGAACCCGGGGCAACGAAAAGCCGTTTTGGACATGTCCTCTTCGGCCATGAAGATTTGATTGTACCCGCGTTACCGTCGAGGAAGCTGATGACCTCGTGTCCAGAAGCACTGTCAATAAGCATATCGGCTATAGGCATAGGGTACTCGTCTTTGGGTGAGGCTCTGTTCAAATCTCTGAAGTCGATGCACACCCTCAACTTGCCGGACCCTTTCTTTTCTACGGGCACAATGTTAGAAATCCAGTCGGCATACCTGCAAGGTCTAATAAAGTTAGCTTTGAGCAGCCGACCGATCTCTTCCTTGATCCGGTCATACATCTCGGGGTTGAATCTCCTGGCCGGTTGTTTAAAAGGTCTGAAACCGGCCTTGATAGGCAACCGATGCTCTACTAGCTCTCGGCTTAACCCGGGCATCTCATGGTATTCCCATGCAAAGCAGCAAACGTATTCTTTTAGCAAGCCGACTAGCTTAAATTTGCAGTCGGCTTTCAAATTCTTGTTTACAAAGGTCGGCCTAGAACTCGATCCATCCCCTATGTCTACTTCCTCTAATGGATCGGCCGATGTGAAACCTTGCCCTAACTTATCCATATCATCTAACTCTTCTATAGACTCGTGCATATCGTTCTTACAAGACCGATACTCTGCGAGTCGCTTTTGTAGCCATTCCGAGTTAGGATCCATCTGATTGCTTCTTGTTTTGGAGCCGATTGCCATCAACCGGCTTTGAGGGTACGGGTACTCGGCTATCTCCTTTAGTACTAGGGAAGTCGGTCGCCGAAGAGTTGCCGGGTTGTTGCCGACTCGCCAGCACATCAACCAAGGCAGTTAAAACCGAGTTGGCCTGAAGCCGGTCGGCACTGACTGGCTTTAAAGATACGGGTACGAATCCGTTCTTTGTGGCGCTAAGGAAATCGAACCCGGAAAGGTCTCGCCCAGACAGACACGTCGCATTGGGGTGCTGCCAGTCCACCAACGCATCGGCTAAGGCGACACAAGCCGAGTTGTCTGCGTGAATGACTTTGACTTCTTCATCAATCCATTGTATAAGGCATTGGTGCATTGTGGACGGCACGCATTGGTTGGCGTGAACCCAATCGCGGCCCAGTATGACGTTGTAATTTCCTTGCACCTCAGCGACGAAGAAGGCAGTGGCCAAAGTCTTGCTTCCGATGGTGAGCTCTACGTACATCACGCCTTTGGCCTCTGTGCTCTCTTTGCCTTCAAACCCATTGAGCACCATATTGGTCTTCATCAACTCGTTATCATGCAGACCTAACCTCTTGAAGACCGAGTATGGCATAAGATTCACCACGGCACCGCCATCCACGAGCATCCTCGCCACCGGTGTTCCATTAATATGGCCCTTGACATATAGCGGTTTTAAGTGCCTCACCGGCTCTGTCGGCTTCTCGAAGATGGCATTCTTGGGGCCGAAGTCGAACTGGGCTACCTCCCCATTCTCATCTATAGCACGGAACTCGGCAGGTAAGTAATATACCATGTTTATGTCCATACCTGCGTGAACCGGTGTAGACTCGTAGTCCACCATTTCCTCTTCGCTATCTTCCGTGGTGGCTACCGACTTCGGTGATTTGCCGAGTAGAGGGGATATGTCTTCGGGAGTCGTCGAGTCCTCCGCTCGCTTAGGCTTCCAGACCTGCTTCGTGGGTACCATGGGCCGAATCTCGTTAAAAGATTCGTCCCTCAGCGTCTCAGCCTCTCGCTCAACCTTCTCCTGGTTCCTCATGCGCTGCAGCCTTCTTTTCTGGGTTTTAGTCAACCCAGGAGGACACCATGTAGGCTGAGTGTACTTGGGGTCTCTGGGCCTGCTCTTGCTCGTACCGGCTTTGTGATCATTGGCCATAGACCCCTGCTGAACAGTGATCATATTATCGTTAGAGTTGACCAGATTACCAATAGTAATCGGCCCTTTGCCGAGTTGATTGATCTCCATTCTTGGCCCGTCGTTCGTTGGAGCGTCAGCGCTCGGTGACTTAGCACGCCACACCTTTCTAGCTGGTTGGCTCGGAGAAGTCGGTAAGGACCGACTGGTATCGCCACCGAGTCGGCCTTGAGTAGGGTGGTTGACCTTCTGCGTCGGCCGACTGGCATCCCCGCCTAGTCGGCCCCGAGTAGGATGAGTGAGCCTCTCACGGACGGGTCTTCTCAATGTCGACCATCCTGGATGGAACGCGTAGGGAACCATTGGGTGCTGCCCCCATCTTCTGTTGAAGTTGTCCATGTACGGCGCGTAAGGAGGTGGCACCATCCATGGAGTCGGCATCCATGGCCCCTGCGGCATGGCCCGATGCTGAAACTCTGGCCTTGGAGGTGATCTCGGGCGTTTTAAGCGCGATGGCCGGTTAGGGATGACACCGGCCGCCTGGTTGGTGTATTTGGAAAGCAACATGTCGAAAGTCGGCTTCACTCTTTTATGCTGAGCTCTGGCTTCGTTGATCTTCCACTTGCCGACTTCCGGACTCTTGGGTTTGATGAACTTGGCCCGGGTACTTTCTGGAGTCGGTGGTTGCCCCCCGAGTGCACTGGTGTGGTCTTCCTGCACTCGGGATTGCCCCCCGAGTGCGTGGTTTCTGATAGTGATCTTCAATGTTTCTTTGCCGCCGGGTTGTTTCTCGAGTACGACTTCTCTTCCCGGGGTTTTACCGACTTCTTTCTTCTGGGGTTCACCGAGGACTACATTGTCTTTGTTAGCTGATTCGGCTATGTCGGGCCGAATCAAAACTTTCTTCCCTTCCAAATCCATAGCGTTCATTGGGAAGGGCTGTTTGTCGATTTGCATATCGGCGAAATTCAATCGTCCCTCATTAATGGCCGATTGTATCTGTCGCCGAAAAACATTGCAGTCATTAGTCGCATGAGAAAAAGAATTATGATACTTGCAATAAGCTCGCCGTTTCATCTCTTCAAACGGCGGTAAAGAATGAGATATTCTAATAATCCCACCTTGCAGCAAAGAATCAAATATTTTATCACACTTAGCTACGTCAAAGGTGAATTTCATCTGTTCTTCATGATTCTTGCGAGTCGGCTTGAGGGCATCACAAGTATATGGTTTGGTCTTGGAGGACCAAACGAACTCGGCAGCGTATATGTTACCCTCATCGCCCGAGCTATCGTACTCGACCATGTGCATCCTAGGTCGATCGGGCTTAGACCTAGGGATTTCTTTGACTTCCATACTTCGGCTTTCTTGAGCCAAAGCTTTCTGCAAGACTTGGTTGACACTTAAGAGCTCATAATTTTCTAGCCATTCTCTAATGTGGGTCTTCAACCCGGCCAGTACCAAGTCGGCCAAGTCTCTCTCTGTTATCACCAAGCTATAGCATCGGTTCTTTGTGTCCCTAAATCTTTTGACGTAGTCGGTGACCGACTCGTCGTGCTTCTGCTTAACCGATGTAAGATGTGTTAACTTGAGTTCATTGTCGCCGCTATAAAAGTGATCATGGAACTTCTGCTCTAATTGTGACCATAAGAGTATAGTGCCAGGCGGCAAAGCAGAGAACCATGAAAAAGCGGTGCCAGTCAGTGACAAAGGAAATAGGCGTACCTTCAACTCATTTATAGAGTTCGCTTCACCTAACTGTGCTAGATACTGACTGACATGCTCCCATGTAGTCTTCGTCCCCTCGCCGCTAAACTTAGCGAAGTCGGGAACCTTGTAACCCGGAGGGTACAAGATAGCATCATAGTAGTCGGGATATGGCTTCTGATACATCCGACTTCTAAACTTCGGCTCGAGTCCGGACTCGGTAAACATCCTTTTCATGTCTTCCTGGAGCTTGGCTAAAATTTTGTCCGTAGCGGACGAAGTCGCCGTGGGACGACTGGCCATGGGTGCGGCCTGTGATCCATACGCCGAGTCGTGACTCGGCGTTGGCCTAACCACGCTTGTGTTCACGGAAGGTGCAATCAGGCTCTGGTTCGGCGCTACCGCCGAACCGGGTACACTCATGATCGGACTAGGGCTGGTGGGTACGGCTATGAGTTGGTTGGTCTGACTGGGGTGTAAATTCAATGGCACGGGAAGTGCCGATGAACCTACTACCGAGGTCGGATCAGGGTTTAACACACCTACAGCCGTACCGGCAATACCGCTAGATGTTGGGCGCGTGCTCCCCTTAGCACTTGTGTTTTCCATGAACGTGTTGTAAACAAGAGTATTGCCTTCCGAAATATAACCTTGTATTTCGGCTATCTGTTCTGGGGAAAACGTGCTACTTACCGGAGTGTCAGCCTTCTTGCCGTGTAGAGGAGGGAATTTGATTTCTCCAACCGGAGTAATGTTCCCTTGACGATCCTTCTTGAAGTTCGCGAGGAACGTCTGCAGATCTTCCTCCTCCCGCTTTTTCTTGTATGCTTCAAAAGCTTGGCGATGTTCCTCCGATAACTCATTGTAGTCTGGCTTGATGATGTTATCGGTGCTGATCTCGCCGAGTTGTGGAGTCTGATGGTTGGACATGATGATTTCTTCCCCAGCGGAGTCGTCAAAAAGTGTGTTCGCATACGAACACGTCACCGTGTACCCCCGGAGCCGAGCGCGATGCGCGGGACACGGAGCCGGGGGAGACTCGCCGGGAGCGCGATACGCAAGACACGCCGGCGAGTGCTTTTGGGAACCCGAAACCCCACACCCCCGGGAGGGACCCCGTCAGGGAGTGCGGCGGCTATGGGCTGCCCTAGGTCGACCTGATCGCCCTAGGGCCTCGAGTTTCGTTGCCGTGAAACACGAAGAACAACGAAGAACGAGAAGCATAAAACAAAGGGAGAGAAAATAGTAGATGAAAAGATAATAGATTGATTGCGTCGATTGGGAGAGTTCCACCTCAATCGGCCGTGCACCCTTCATATTTATAGGGTACGCCCGGTCTTAGGGCAGGAATACAACTTGGTATCGTACACGATATGGTTTTCCATACAAATTGAGTTGTTTCCTAAAGCTATGGTTACCCTGATTGATACGATCAGGACTCTGCCTTGCGCACGAGATTTCCTCTAATTAAACCGAGGGATTTCCCATATCTTCTGATTATCTTAACCGCCGTGATCTAGACTTCATCTTGCATACGAGATATCTTTCCATATTATCCGGGAGTCCTTCCAAATCTCGGACTTTCCTTTAAACGCCACGATCAACTATTGTTCCTTGAGGCCCAAGTCAAGGCCTCCAGCGCAGAAAGTCTTCGTCTTGAAATCCAATGCCTCGGCCCACCTGTAGGAAAGTACGGGAACATTATGGCTTGGCAACCGACCTGGCGTGGCTGGGACTCGGATGCATCGTTCGGAGCCTGGCTTGGACCCATTCAGGAAGGCGAGTACTCGGGCGCACGAGAACTTAAGAAACGAGCACTCGGGAACACGAGTGCTCAGGGACGAGTGCTCGGGGACATAGAGTGCTCGGGGTCCGGCACTCGGATCTCGTTAATGCTCGGAAACGAGTGCTCGGGGACATGAGTGCTCGGGGCGCGAGTGCTCGGGGATATGAATACTCGGGGGCACGAGTGCTCGGGATATGAATACTCGGGGGCACGAGTGCTCGGGGACGAGTGCTCGGGGGCGCGAGTGCTCGGGGGCGCCAGAACTCGGGACCGCGGGTACTCGGAAACGGGTACTCGGGATTCGGGGACGCCGCACCACTCGGCCTGGGCCACGATTCGGTAGCATTGCAGATCTTGCCCGACGCACTCGGCCCATCTGGGGGTACTGCCCAATTTGGTCGTCAACAGGTAGGAATTTATCCGACTACGACTATGTCAGTATCGGTAAGGACGGGTTTGTACCGATACAAGCACAGCCGGCTTGTATAGCTCGGCTTAATAATTTGTCTTTATAAATGAATAAAGAAGATAGCATTAAATGGCTACAAAAGCGCACCGAGGAATATCGTTCGGGCAAGAACGATATGCATGAGACTATCGAAGATTTTGACGACATGGAGAAAGCTCGGACAAGGGTTCTCGTCGGCCGACCCACTTGAAGAAGTCGATATTGGCGATGGAGGCGTGCCTCGACCAACATTCATCAACGCCAATATGGAAGTCGGCCAGAAGAATAAGGTATGTGCGCTACTCAAAGAGTTTGTAGATTGCTTTGCTTGGAATTATACAGAAATGCCCGGGTTGAGTCGAAGCCTGGTCGAGCATAAGTTACCTATCAAGGCCGGCTTCAGGCCCTACAAGCAACCACCTAGGCGGTTCAACCCTAACTTGTATGATCGCATCAAAGAAGAAGTCGACCGACTGGTGAAGGCAGGGTTCATTCGGCCATGCAGGTATGCCGAGTGGATTTCAAACATTGTGCCGGTCGAGAAGAAGAATACCGGGAAGATTAGGGTATGTATAGACTTCAGGGATTTGAACAAAGCCACACCTAAAGATGAGTATCCGATGCCCTATAGCCGACATGTTGATAGATGACGCCTCCGGACACAAAGTGCTTAGTTTCTTAGATGGCAATGCCGGATATAACCAAATCTTTATGGCCGAAGAGGACATGTTTAAAACTGCCTTTCGTTGCCCCGGCTTTGTCGGATTGTTCGAGTGGGTTGTCATGACATTCGGTTTGAAGAATGCAGGCGCTACGTATCAGCGTGCTATGAACCTAATCTTCCATGACCTCTTAGGCATTGTGTTAGAAGTCTATATTGATGACATCGTCGTCAAGTCGGACGGCTGTGAACACCACTTGGCCGACTTGCGACTAGCCTTTGAAAGGATGCGTCGGTATGGGTTGAAGATGAACCCGCTCAAATGTGCGTTTGGCGTGTCGGCTGGAAAGTTCTTAGGGTTCATAATTCATGAACGAGGTATAGAGATTGACCCTAAGAAGATAGAAGCCATTAGGAAGTTAGGAGAGCCGACATGCAAGAAGGATGTGCAGAGTTATTAGGGAAGATAAATTACTTAAGACGATTTATATCTAACCTGGCGGGTAAGATTGAATCGTTTGTCCCTTTACTTCGGCTAAAACACGAAGCCGAGTTCACCTGGGGGGCAGAGCAGCAAGACGCCTTCAATAGTATCAAGAAATACTTGTCGAGTCCTCCAATACTCCGAGCACCTAAGTCGGGAGTTCCATTCCGACTGTACATTGCTGCACAAGACAAAGTACTCGGCGCAGTGCTAACTCAAGAAGTCGACAAGAAGGAGCACATCATCGCATATGTAAGTCGCCGACTACTCGACGCCGAAAGTCGGTACGTATTCATCGAGAAGCTATGCTTATCCTTGTTTTACGCATGCACCAAGTTTCGGCATTATTTACTTTCGAGTACATGTATAGTGTCTTGCCAAGTCGATGTGATTAAGTATATGTTGCAACAACCGATTCTTAGCGGACGAATTGGAAAATGGGCTTATGCATTAATAGAGTTTGATTTAACATATGAGTCGTTGCGTGCCATGAAAGGTCAAGTTGTCGCCGACTTCATTGTGGATCATAGGGTTAATGATGAAGATGTTAATTATGTTAGCATATGCCCATGGAAGCTTTACTTTGATGGATCGGTTTGTGGAAGTGGGCAAGGCATTGGTAGTGTTTTAGTTTCACCAAATAATGTCATTTATGAGTCATCGGTCCGACTAGAGTATCCTTGCACTAATAACCAGGCAGAGTATGAGGCACTGTTGTTTGGTTTGCAAAGCTTAATAGATATGGGTGTAAGAGATGTAGATGCTTTTGGAGATTCATTGCTAGTAGTTCAGCAAGTCAATGGAGAGTTTCAATGCTTTGATGGGTTGTTGAATAGCTATTTAGACCGATGTTTAGATATAATCAAGCTTTTAGATACGTTTAGTATCAATCACGTCCCCAGGGAGGAGAACTCTAAGGCCAACTATTTGGCACAGCAAGCATCCGGGTACCAAGTCAGAAGAGGAAAGTTTTTCATATCTAGAGAGCCGATGCTCGTTGCTGCCAAAGGCCAGGCCGACTTGCTGGAAGTCGAAGCCGGCTCGTGTAGGTCCAGTACCGACTCGGGGGGCAACAGTTTAACACAGGCTGCCGAGTCGTTAAGCGGTTTGGAAGTCAATGATTGGAGGGCACCTTTAGTTAATTACTTGAAAAATCCGAGTCAAACGAGAGATAGGAAAATTCGGCGGCAAGCTATAAAGTACATCTTGTTTAACGACGAGTTGTATCGCCGAACAATAGATGGAGTATTATTGAAATGCTTAGATCCCGACCAGTCAAGGGTAGCTATGGGAGAAGTGCATGAAGGGATATGTGGAACACATCAGTCGGCTCCCAAGATGCAATGGTTGTTGAAGAGGGCAGGATTCTATTGGCCGACTATGTTAGAAGATTGTTTTCGGTACTATAGAGGATGTGAAGCATGCCAGAAGTTCGGGAATATACAGTTAGTACCCGCGGCTAAGATGAACCCTATTATAAAGCCGTGGCCATTTAGAGGATGGGGTTTAGATTTCATTGGGGAGATACATCCTGCTTCGTCGAAAGGGTCATCGTTTCGTCCTCGTAGCGACAGATTATTTCACCAAATGGACCGAAGCAGTTCCTTTAAGAAATATGACTCATAAGGAAGTGACTAGCTTTGTTCTAGACCATATCATTCATAGGTTCGGTATCCCTCAAACTCTGACAACTGATCAGGGTGCGTCCTTTATGTCTCACCAATTCAGTGAGTTTGCCGAGTCCTTTGGGGTCAAGTTGTTGAACTCGTCGCCTTATTATGCCCAAGCTAATGGACAGGCCGAGTCTAGCAACAAGACTTTGATCAAGTTAATAAAGAAGAAAATTGAGGAACATCCGAGAAGGTGGCATGAAGTCCTGTCGGAAGCACTATGGGCCCATCGAGTGTCTAAGCATGGGGCAACCCGAGTGACGCCATTCGAGTTGGTGTACGGGCAGGAGGCAGTGTTACCCGTAGAAGTTAAATTACAAGCTCTTAGAATAGCCAGGCAAGATAACTTGTCGGCTGAGGATTATAGCCATTTGATGATAGATAAGATAGACGACGTTTCGGAAGAAAGGTTGAAAGCCTTACGAGAGATCGAGAAGGAGAAGTTGAGAGTTGCTAAGGCTTATAACAAAAGAGTAAAGGAAAAATCGTTTCAGATAGGAGACCTAGTATGGAAGACGATTTTACCTATTGGAACTCGGGACAACAAATTCGGCAAATGGTCGCCGAGTTGGGAGGGTCCGTATAGAGTTGTCGAGATAGTCCCCGGGAACTCTTATCTTGTAGAATCTTTGCAAGGGGAATGGTTATCTAAGGCTCTCAATGGGAAATATCTGAAAAGGTATTACCCGAGTGTGTGGCAGATGGCTTAACAAAATCTTGGCCGATATGTCCTTTATAAGTATCGACCCTAAGCAATGGTGTAGTTCACGGTGTTTTTGGTAAATGCAATTATACCAAAAAGCAGGGGGGCATGTGTTTACAGCGTAATTTGGCTTAAGGATTTATTCGGTTGGCCAAATTAAGTATTAGGTTTTGCTTGCAGTGTGATTTGGCTTTAAGATTTTATTTCAACTAGCCAAATTGGAATAATGGATTCACTCGCTATGGATTTAGCATTAACCCTTGGAGTGCAGGTCCGAGTACTCGCACCCCGAGCAATCCGCAGTTTCCCCGAGTACTCGTCATGTATCGAGTACGAAGGCACTCACAGAAGTTTCCCGAAGACCCGAGCAGTCGGAGGTGTCCCCGAGCACTCGTGATTCCGAGCACTCGCGCCCCCGAGCGTCATCAGCCCCAAGCACTCGTACTCGCGTTCCCGAGTACTGGCGTTCCCAGTGAGTACTGGGTCCCGGGTCGAATCCGAGTGCCAGCACGCCCGAGTACCGAGCACCCGGGCCCGTATTCCCGAGTACTGGTGTTCCCGAGTACTCAAGTCCCCGAGAAGGCACAAGACGGACGAAGCTGAATCCCAGCAGAATCAAGCCACGACACAATCAAGTCAACCCGACGAATCACCAAGACTTATCCGACACGGAGACTTAGGGAGAGAGTCTCAGAAAGGAAAGAATTGATTACGAACTCGGAAGGACTCTCGGTTCGTATGGAAAGATGTCTCGTACTCGGGAAGGAGTCCTGAGCGGTGGAAGGATATATGTATAAATAGATCAGGATCCTTTTAAATAAGGAAAGATTGTATATCTGTAATCAATTAGGATTAGGAGTCCAGATCTCCTACGGGAAGACCAGCCGCCCTATAAATATGTAAAGGGTGACGGCCGATTGAAGCATCCAACAATCGATCAAATCAATCTATTACTTTTATATTTTACTTTTCTTAGCAGTAGATCTTTGCTGTTTTGCGCTGGAAAACAGTCGTTTCTTCTTCACGTAAGTAAGAAGATCTTTGTTGCTTTGCTCGGAAAGCAATCGCTTGTCGTACGCGTAAGTACGATAGTTATCCTTTGTTGCTTTGCTCGAAAAGCATCCGGTTATCGCACACGTAAGTGCGGTTGGCGACTCCCATTACCTAGGTGTTCCACGGATCCAATTTCGTGCGAACAAGAGGCAATCCTCTGCGACAAGCGCAGCCTCGACCTCGCTGAGCAGCACCTACCCTCTAACCAAGACGCCAGCGTGGCGGCTCCCGCCACCACATTGTCAAGACCACCTCCACGACTATGAGCGACGACTTCGGAAAGTACCCCCGCCAAGTCGGAGAAAGAATTCCACGACTAGGTCGGAACAGGCAGAAAACAGGGCCTTCCCCTAGACAGGACAACGGCTCCTCGGGAGAAGCCGCCCGATCCAGGTCGCTCGTGCCAACGGTAGAAAGGTCGCGTCTATTAGAGAGTCCCGTGCAACCACCTTCGGTAAGATCGTACGACCGTCGCCTCCTCATCGGCAGATTCCAAAGTTGCACCAGCTCCAGCCTTAAAGATCGTCAAGCTACGAACAAGTCGATGATAAGACGCTCCAGGCGCCGCTGCCCAGCACGCGCACTCAACAAAGTTTCGTCAGCGGGTCACGACAAGAGGACGAGAGTCTCTGGGGCAACCGGCGACAAGCTAAATAAGGAGGGGACGGCTTAGTTTTTCTTAGTTTTCATAGAATTATTTTTCTTACAGTAGCCTGTAAAAGACACAGTTTTGAATTACACCAAGTCTCTAGTTCAATGTCTTCATTATTAATTATTTCAGACTGCCTATCCGAGATATCTCTCGAAAAGTCAGTCGGGGGCTGGATAAGAATACGGCAAGTTGGTGTACGAGTACGAGTACCGATTTCTTCGACCCGCACAAAAGGAAAAGGGGTTCCGCGCCATAACTGTTAGGGACGCGAGGAAAACCCCTTAACGTGTTTGCAGGTGACAGGGGAGCCACTGAGCCCCCCACCTGACCAGACCTAAGGCCTGGTTGACTAAGCTCCCCAGTTCTGTAGCAACGTCCCCTGATCCCGAGTAAAGGAAGGGAAAAAGGTACGAATACGACTAGACCAACGGAACCTGTATGCTTATTCACATCTTCGACTACTCGGAGCAGAAGATACCTCGGGAAGAGTGAAACATTGCCAATCGGGCAAGTGTAGAATTTACTAGCCAAACACCGGAGTCTTCCCTCAACAGAGGAATGCGGAGGTGCTGCCATGGCCACGACAAGCTGTACGAAAGACCCCTTATCGTGTTTACTGATGACGAGGAGCCACGGAGCCCTCCATCCAACTACATCCATTTGATAAAGCTTGATGTTGTGATGGTTTACATAAGCTAGAAGTATCCTGATAGGTTCAAGCCGAGCTACAGGTGCAAAAGTTTCACCAAAATCCAAGCCTTCTATTTGAGTGTAGCCTTGAGCAACCAACCTTGCCTTGTTCCTCACGATTTGGCCGTCTGAGTCTTGCTTGTTGCCAAAAACCCACTTGGTTCCTATGACATTGTGGTCCTTGGGTCTTTCAACAAGTGACCAGACTTCATTTCTCTCAAATTGGTTCAGCTCTTCATGCATAGCATTAATCCAGTCTGAATCAGATAGAGCTTGACCTACATTCTTGGGCTCAATGGTGGAAACAAAAGAATAGTGAGCACAAAAATTAGCAGTACGAGAACGAGTAGTCACTCCCCTATTAATTTCACCAATGATTTGGTCTACAGGGTGATCCTTCTGCAGCCTGCTGATCATAGGGGGTTCGGGTTCAGCCACCTGAGTTACAGCTAGATGTGAGTCAGCTGAGGGTATCTGTGACTCAGTTGGCTCTTCCTGAGACTCAGCTGGGTGCATGGAGGCTTCTGAGTCCAGTTGATCATTGGCTGAGTTGTACTCGTACTCAATGCCATGCACTTCATCTTGCTCATCATCTGGGTCAAGTAGCTCAGAGACACCTGATGAAGCTGGTTCCTCAACTCAAGGCCTGACTTCACCGGTTGACTTGTGAAGAATGTCTACTTTTCCTGAAATATCATTGACAACTTGCCCACCTTGTGAGCCATTAGATTCGTCGAATGTCACATCTACAGCTTCTTCAACAACCATGGTGTTGGTGTTAAAGACTCTGTAAGTGTGAGATTCTGTGCTATACCCAACAAAAATTCCTTCATCAGATTTGGATTCAAATTTAGAGAGACGTTTGCCTTTCTTGAGAATGTAACACTTACAACCAAATACTCTGAAGTAGGAGACATTTGGTTTCTTGTTGGTCAGCAACTCATAAGGTGTCTTCTTCAAGAGTGGATGAAGATACAATCTATTGATGTTGTGGCAAGCAGTGTTGACAGCCTCAGCCCAAAACCTTGCTGGTGTCTTGTATTCACTTAGTAGAGTTCTTGCCATCTCTATCAAGGTTCTGTTCTTCCTCTCCACCACTCCATTTTTCTGGGGTGCATAGGGTCCAGAGAACTGATGCTTGATTCCATGCTTGTTCAGGAAAGCTTCAACTCTTGAGTTCTTGAATTCTGTCCCATTGTCACTTCTCACTGCCTTCAGGTTGATATTCCATTCATTTTGGACTCTGACAATGAGATGCTTGAATCTCTTGTACACCTGTGACTTGTCCTTCAAGAAGAATACCCAAGTGAAACGTGACAAGTCATCAACAATAACAAAACCATACTTGTTACCTCCAATGCTCTCATATGTAGTAGGACCAAACAGATCAATATGTATGAGATCAAAAGGAGTAGTAGTGGTCATGATATTCTTGGGTGGATGAGGGCTTCCAACTTGCTTCCTAGCTTGACAAGCACAGCATGGCTTGTCCTTGTTGAATTAGATCTGCTTTAGGCCTAGGACATGCTCCTCTTTACTGAGTTTGTCCAGCAGCCTAATCCCTACATGACCTAGCCGCCTGTGCCACAGCCAGCCTAACTGAGCTTTAACCATCAGGCAGCATGGCACAGCTGCTTTCTGATCCTGAAAATCTACAAGATATAGCTTATCTACTTGATTGCCTTTGAAAACTTGTAAGTCATCTGTTAGTTTCTGAACATAAACCTCTTTAGGATAAAATGTGACTTTCATACCAGCATCACATAATTGAGAAACAGATAAGAGGTTATATGAAATAGACTCAACAAGCATTACTTCAGTAAGAGAGTGTTCCTGAGAGATAGCAATTTTACCACAACCTAATACCTTGCCTTTTGAATCATCAGCATAGTTGACATACTTGCAAGGGAGGTTGTCTTTTCTTATCTCAGTGAACTCCTCTTTGCCTCCAGTCATGTGTTGTGTACAACCACTGTCCATGACCCATTTAGTTCCACTAGAGGCAGAGCCCTGCATGATTAGTTCTGAGACTTAGGAACCCAAAGAGTTTTGGTTCCCAAGTTGGCAGGTCTCTTACAATAAGCATCAATAGCAGGAATAAGCTTAACAGATGGGTTCTTAGCAGCTATAGCTTTAGAAAGCTTAGTGAACCTCTGAATCTTTCTCAGATTCTTATCCCCTGCAAGCTCAGATGAAAGGGTTAGCACATTGCATTGCGCCTAAGTGAGCCACCTGAGACACAGGTGACTACAGATTTTTGTACCCAAATACTTGGTACTCTTTTGTACTCACCCCGAGGCCCAACATACTTTGCCACAAGCTTACCATTCTTCCCAGTTTTAAGCACATAGCTGGGGTTTGAGGGAATCCTCATGTAACCATCTATTTTTAGGTGATTTCCTGCAAAAGAGTTAGTATCATATTTTCCCATTTGAGGAACAAAGTTGTTCTTCAAAGATTTCTTGTTAGCAGCAGGGGGAATATATGACAATCTATCTTTGCCAAGCACAGGAGTGAAACCAAGTCCCCTTTTACCATTGTTCTTGAGAACTAAGGTGGACTGGAGTCTAGCAAAGTTTTGCATGCCTATATTAGCACTGCATAGGCCTATTCTCATGAGCCTTTTCAGCTCCTCATGCTCTTCCTTAAGCTCATTAAACTTTGCTGCATCAACAGAGTTAGTAGCAGTTGAAGTACTTTATCCACTGGGTGAATCAACAACAAACACTGTACTGGAAGTAATAGCATTGATGCGAGATGCATAGTTTAAGCAAGTTTCTACAACATTAGGGGGATTAGCATCAGGAGTAACAATAGAGCAAGCTGAATGGGTTTCCTTAAGCTTATCATGCTCAGAAGTTAGAAAACTCATGTGATAACTTGAGCTTATCATGAGCCACCTACAGCAAGTAAACTTCTTCATCAAGATCAGCTTTAGCATCTTGAGCATTATCAAGGGACACCTGCATATCAATTAGTTTGTCCCTGAGAGAGATGTTTTCTTTTCTCTCTTTCTGAAGAAGCTTTTCTGTCCTGTCAAGAATGTCCATTAGCTGAACATAATCAGGGAAGTCATCCTCAGTTAATACCTTGTTGCCTTTAGCCATAAGGCATAGGGCTGGAGTCTCAGCAGATGAAGGATCGGCGTCCTTGTCGAAGAGAGTCTCTGACTCGGGTGCACAACTGAGTGACCTAACTGAGTCATCGCCTGACTCAGCTGGGCTACTGAGTGATCCATCTGAGACACAGATGGCTAACCCAGCTAGCTCATTTTCTTCTTCTGATTCTTCTTCAGACTCTGAGTCATCTGAGACCCAAGCTTGTCCCACATATGCTCTGGCAGTAGAGGTCTTCTTCTTTCTGAAGGTAGGTGCCTTCCCTTCCTTGTATTTCTTCTTGACAGTGACCTCCTTCTTCTTATACTTGCCCTCTTCTGGTTTCTTGCTCTTCTTGGGGCAATCAGCAATGAAATGTCCTGAGTCACCACACTCAAAACATTTCTTGTCGTTGAGCTGCTTCTTTCCTTTGAATCTATCAGCAGAACCAGAGAACTTCTTTCTTCTGTAGAACTTTCTGAAATTACGAGTGAGCATAGCAAGTTCAGTTTCTTCATCAGTGGACATCTCTTCATCCAAATCTTCTTCATCACTGGAGTCCTTGAGACTGGCCACCATGTTGAGAGCTATATCCTTGTTCTTGCCAGAAGTGGCAGCATGCTTCTTAGAGTGATTCAGCTCCATCTCATGAGTAAGCATCCTACCAAGCACATCAGTGGGCTTCATCCTGTCGAAGCTATCCTTCTCCTTCATCATCAGACGTAGAGTGTGATAGGGCTTGGGAAGGACAAAAAGAAACTACTTGATCACATCTCCATCTTCAACTCTGGTTGATCCAAGGGCCTTTAGCTGATTTGTGATCATTGTAAGCCTTGTGAAGATGGAGTTGATGTCCTCTCCAGGTTGATAGTGGAAGTTGTCAAGATCATGCTCTAACACATCCTTCTTGGACCTCTTCAAGGTATCACTGCCTTCATGAATGGCCTGAAGGGTGTTCCAGATATCATGGGCTGCATCAAAGGTGCTGACACGATTGAAATCATGTTCCTGCAGCCCCATATAGATAGCATTGGCAGCCCTAGCATTGTTCTTGATGTTGATCTTGTCTTGATCAGTAAGGTTGCTCTCATTTTCTACTTTAAGACCTGTCATGACAATTTTCCAGACATCTGGGTCCATTGCAGTAAGGTGCATTTGCATCTTTCGCTTCCAAAAAGCATAGTTAGTGCCATCAAATATGGGAACTCTACCCTCGTAGTTCGACATCCCTTGACTCTGGCTGTTAAGCCAATATGAGCAACCTGGCTCTGATACCACTTGAAAGGATCTCAGGAGTCGACTAGAGGGAGGGTGAATAGGTCGGCTCTATAAAATTTAAAACCTAATGGGATTTACTTAAACAAATGGGCCAATCCTACCAAGATGCAAGCAACTGACTCTCAGGTAGATGACTCAGGTAAAAGCAAGCAGAGCAGAGCAGAGACAATTATGTGTCAACTGAGTCTCAGGTGAGTGACTCAGTTGTGTGCAACAGATTGATTGAATAGTAAAGGAGACAACTTGCTATTAGTGTCAACTGAGTCTCAGGTGGGAAACTCAGTTGTGTGCAGCAGATTGATTGAATAGTAAAGGAGACAACTTGCTATTAGTGTCAACTGAGTCTCAGGTGGGAAACTCAGTTGTGTGCAGCAGAGAGTGAACTATGTAAATCAGCACAAGTAAAAGCAAACCATACAAATGGACAAGAAAATACAAAGGTTTGTTTTACCGAAGTTCCCACTTTATGCAAAGTGGTACGTCTCCGTTGAGGAAGCTGCTTTCACAGCCGACACTGAACCGTGCTCTTTCCTCGTTCACTTATCTTGTGTGGAATCCTTTTGATCTCACCACAGCAAGACAGGCAGACCCAAATCGCCTTCACAAACGCTTGGAGGCAGCCACACAAGACTTGGCTTGCTTACGAACGACTCCAACTTCCCGGCCTTGGAGCAGACGAACTCCAAGAGCTCTCTCAGTCTCTTGGAGGAACCAGTACCATGAACTCTCTTAGTTCTGAAGCACTCAAGATGTAAAGCAACTCTCTCTCACGGTGGATGCACGCAGGCAACGCTCTCTTGGAGACTAAGAGCTCTTTCTTGCAACAACAGGGTGCTTGCTATGGTAGAGGTAAAGGTTGAGGTCGAAACCTCCCTAGGTTCCCTATTTATAGAGTCCCTGGCAGCTAGCCGTTACCCTCATACCACGTCAGACAAAGAGCCACCAGACAAACCTATCTGAGACTCAGCTAACATACACTTGGTAACCTACTAGCCACGGCTGAGGTACCCACCTGAGTCTCAGATGCCAAACTCAGGTGGACTCGGTTGCCTCAGGCAGCACCTGAGCACAACACAGGCCGGCTCACTACAAGCCTTAAACTGATTCAGGAGGACAATGGACTCATCACTGCCACTGACCAGCTCGCTCAGAATCTTGGCACTGGTTCCAAGCTAACAACTGAAGATGACAGCCCTTTGAAGACGCACAGCGAACCCCTTGACGCAGATCCACCAGCTTCCTAGCTCCTCCAGGTCTTATCCAGCTTGCAGTCACGGTCCTTGAACTCCATCAAGCCACCATCACCTCGCTTGCCCTCGAGCACAGCCTCGGCTTCCTCGCAACTGAGCCTCAGGAGACTAGCTCAGCTAGCCCTTCTGACCTTCACGGTTCCTTGCTCTTTGTAGGCCCCATCATCAATCAGATGTTGTCTTGATCGATCACCTGTTCATCTAAACTCCTGTTCACACTCGTTGTAAATGTTAGATACAGGTGAGGGTTGCCATTAACCATCAAAACCAAACCTTGGGGCTAGATAATATCCTCCCACACTCCTTGGGACTGCATGCACTTTCACAGTCGTCCGAAATTCCTCACACGAGGCCTCACAACGTTGTATCTACATGTCGAAAGAGACACCGATTAAACCACAATGCGAGGAAGAGCCAAATAAGAATCAACATACACTCGTGAATTCACTATGTATGAGCGCTAGACCTAATTGTTCATTAGGGTCCTTAAGTGGCAGGAAGAAACACTTTTCACAGGGGATAAGGATTCCTCGTGCAACTGGGAACCCTAGTCCACTTGATTAACATCGTCCTAGGGCTTAAATGTTCCCGGCTCTCACATTTTAGTTGGGTCCAGAGGATGGGTATGAATGCTGAAGTATTCTGGAAACTTTATCAACAAGGCTTTTAGAGTAATTTACTAGGGTATAAACATATGAGGAATAGGGGGGTTACTTAGGGCCTATATCCTTTTATGGAGTTCATGTGCAAAATATCCAAGGTTCAAGGTTCTACTGGATTCAAAAAGTTTTACATAATTTAGATATTGCTAGGAAAAATTCCCATGTTATTTGGATTAAAGCCCTATTCGAATTGAGTCCAGATTTAAATTACAAATAATTTTGATAATTATGAAAATGGTACTAGTATATAGGTTTTGAAATTTTTGGAAGTTAGGAAAAAGAAAGAAGTGGTTCGAATGAGGGACGAGGAAGATACTGCTGTCCGAAGTTTCGTCAGAGGGGAAGAATCGGAGAGGGGGAGGTGCCAGCCGGACGAAAGGAGGGGACTTCAGAGACGCACTAGGTGAGTACGATTCTGATGTTGGGAGGCGAAAAGAGAAAAGTCCCAGCAATAGTTACGCCTTCCAGAGAAGAAAGCGTCATTTGAACAAGAGAAAAAGGAAATACGTTTGTGGAGCAGGGATACATATTTCTGTTTGAGCAAAAGGGTAAATGCGCTTTCAAAAGGGGAAGCGCATTCACTGGGGGTACGCCTTTATTAGCTCCGATAGTGGTGCCGCATTTTGATACCGGTTAAACCGGCGTGGCATTAGGGTTAGCTACCGGTGATTAGGGGGGCAAAGGAGTGGTAGACAATGGTGGCTGCTCACCTCTGCTGTGGTCGACGGCAAAGTGCCCGATGGTGGCGAACGTGGGATAAACTCCGGTGAGTCCTGAAGCAGGGAGATGGAGTTGCTTGGCCGGCTCAGGGCTGCTTACCGACGAAGAGAAGCTCGCCGCTGGTGGCGGCGAGGTGGGTGCTCGGGAGCCTTGCCGAGGAGTTTCGGCAGACAACTTGGGGCAGTGAGGCTGGGTTCACCGGTGGCGAGGCGGATAGATGGGCTCGTCGACCACGGCGGTGGCAAGATAATGCAGGAGATGCCTGGAGCAGGGGTGGTGTACTTTGAAGGCGTCAAAGGACGAGAAATGCAGGAGCTGGCGCGGCGAGGGAGAGTGAGTTCGTGTAGGCCGGCGGAGGAAGGGGAGAAGTAGAAGCTCGCAAATTACTCCGGTGAGCTCGGCCACAGGAGTTCTGGAGTGGGAGCAAGCAAGAAAGAGGATGGCTGCTCAGGAAATCCAGGAGGGGAAGATAGCTCAGTGAATCGGATGATAGCAGCGGTAGGTGTTAGGGGTGGCCGGCCAAGATGAATTCAGGCGAGCTCGGTTCCGAGGTGGGGAAGAAGAAATGGGGCAGTTCGATGCTCAGGGAAATAGGGGCAGCAAAAGGGGAGGGAGGAGCTCAAGCAAGGGGAGCGGAGGGATGGAGCTGCCGATGCCCATGTTGGCCGTGGAGGGCTTCTCATCGGAGCTGAGTTGGAAGAAGGAATCAGCTTGGGGAGCAATGGTGGCGTGGGGAGCTCGGTTGGTTGGACGGGAACGAACGAAGATGGAGCTGGAAAGGCAGAGAGGAGCAAGGAAATGAGGAACTCGGTAGATGGATATTTACTAGAGCTAGCTGACCAATGCGGCAGTGGAGTGAGGAGGGAGAAGCAATGGAGGAAGGAGCTCGGTTGAGGAGTAGGCGTGCTGGTGCTCACCTCGAGTGACCATTCCTGGCGGTGGAGCTCAGCTAAGCTCGGTTGAAGGGAACAAGGGAGATGGGGCTCAGCTTCAAAGAGAGCAAGAAGATGAGGAGCTCGGCTAGCTTGTGCTGGAGCTCAGGAGAGGCTCTAGAAATCTAGAGTAACTCAGGTCATGGCAGGGAGCTCGGCTTTGAGAGGAGTAGTGGGTTGTTCGGATAGGTTCCACGGATGGAGCTCGGGGGTTTGGTTCTAAGAGAATGGGGAGGTGGCACGGGTTACTTGGGGCAGTGAAGAAGATTGGGAAGGGAGAGGAGCTCGGGTAGATGCTGGAACAATTATTGAATGTGTAGCTTGAGTAGGGCACGGTAGCTCCTTGAGAACCAATCTTAGCAGCTGAGGGTTGCATGCACATGCGGCAGAGTGCACATGCGGCAGAGTGAACGCTCTATCTGACAGTAGGAAATAAATGAAGGGCAGGTAGGGAGGGGAGCTAGTGAATGAGGAAGGAAGAACACAGCACATAGATTCTAGGGGTGTAGTTATATAGTGATGGTAGGCACCGAAATCAGAGCAAAGTGAATGGGTGGCACGGACAGCATTGATGGGGAGGATAGGAAATAAAGGGTAGGCATTGGTTAATGTTGTAGCAGCACGTGGAAAACTGAGAGGACTTTAAGCACTGATTTCTGCCAAGGGATGGCGTGGCAAGAAGAGCGAGAAGAGAATATGGGAAAATAGGTTTGGCGAAAGGGCAGCTCGGGTGTTACAGCAGGGAGCAACTCAGCATGCATTTATGGGGAAAAGAAGAGTTATTACAAGCTGCTGCTTGATGCTATAGAACTACATGAGGAGATGCCAGAAAATTAGGCACCGAGTGCTATTGCAAGGAGAGGAGGTGGCACTGCGTTGAGTTGAAGTAGCAGGGAGCAGTGTAAAAGTTTGGTCAGCACAGAAGAATAACGATGAGCAGGCCACTCTGGAATTTATGGTACTTGGTTTGGTCACCTACACGTGATATATGCTTATGTACGAGTTGATGCATTCCCTAGTTAGTTTGAGAGATGCCCACGTGTAAGAATAGGTGTTGGTTGATGCCGTAAACTACTGGAGGAGATGGTGGAGAATTAGGCACCGATCCCTACTGGTTGTACTGCTGTGCTTAGTTCATTGGTGGTGCATGTGCAGGTGGTGGGATGTGACACAATATAGCTTCGGGAGGAGAAACATGATGCGCATGCACCTGCATAGCTAGGTTGCACGGTTGCATAATTATTCCGATTAAATTGGGAGGTGAGCACGTATGGAGTTATGGAGTGAATTAATGTTGCATGCATGCTCATGAACATATATGCATGCAATTTTGTCGGTTCTTGTGACTTTGTGAGGGAGTTAGGGTTTTGCGTATGTCTGTATATATAAGAGCAGTATATATGTGCACACATTCATGGTAGGACATGGCGAGGTAGATGGCAGAAGATCACGTCATTTGAAAAAAGTTCAGGACATATATATGCTTCAAATTTCACGAAGGTACTAGGTGGGTACTTAGCTGTAGATGTCGGTCTAGGTTACACTGACTAGGAACAAGGGCGGAAAATCTTGGTTTGCTTTGCTTTAGGGTTTAACATGATTTGAAATAAAGTTTTAATCAGTTGTAATTCAGTTAGCGTTATTAGTAAAAAGTTTTTGAAGGTCCTAATTTTTGGGTTTTAGAAAATCGGGGTGTGACAGTCATGAACAGATCCAGGCCATCCAGCAACAACAAAAGTGAACCTCATATCAAAATCACAGATTGCCATGACATTTTGACTAGTAAAACCTTTTCTGTTGTAGTGTTTGATCTGCTCCTCTGCAGGCACAATCACAGGAATGTGTGTTCCATCTATGGCCCCAATGGCATTCTTGAAATGAGGCCAGAATTTAGTTTTTCTAAGTGTGGGATGAATATAGGTGAAAGTTGGATCATTGGGTCTAAGATGATCACCAGCCATGCGATCTACACACTCCAAAACCTCATGAAACTTTCTATTAATTGTAGATCAACTATGTTCAAATCGATCTAAAATATTATCAGTAGTTTGACATGTCCCCAAAGTCCATAAAAAGAGTGCTAATGTTTCTTTGGAGGACATGTTGCAAGTTGATTGTATACCATACTTCTCAACCAAAAGGTCATGTAATGGGTGAAACACTGACCTCATCATCCTGAACATGGCATAGAAAGATTTTGCAACATTCTCTTTTTCTTCCACCCACTGCATCCCTGTCATCATTGGAATTCTTCTTGGTGCATATGGCACCCTCTCACCCTCTTGCAGAAAATAAGCTATTGCAACCATGCACAGATCAAATTCTTCATCACTTGAGTCATCCATCTGCCACATGAACAACATATGAAAATTAAGAGAAAAATAGTTGGTTCACGATAATACAAGTAGAGAGGCAATAGTTGGCTTATAACAATACAAGTAGAGAGGAAATAGTTGGTTCATAACAATACAAATTGAGAGGAAATAGTTGGTTCATAATAATACAAGTACAGAGACAATAGTTGGTTAATGATAATACAAATTGAGAGGAAATAACACATCTTGCTCTCTAGTTATTTTTTCTCTCCGCCCATGTCCTCTTAAGCCATCCAAGCCTCACACTAGCCTCTACATCCTCGAAACAACTGAATGCATCACGATATTCCTTCTTCATAAACAGCTGCGTAGCATAAAAATGCTCATCACTACCAGGCGCACCTCCATCCTCAACCACCACAGCCATCATCTCCTTAAACTCCTGTCTCACAGGATCAACAGTCACCTGAGATGTCACCGAATTTTTACTATTTTCCCTCCTCTCAAGCATCTGCACGATACGTTCCAATGCTACTTTTGGAGCACTCTCCCTTGTCGTCTTTTCGGCTGTCGTGGGACTAGGTGAATAAGGATATGATCTCTTCTTCCCACGAACCGGCACAGGTGTAACTTGAGGTTCACCTTCGCACCCCAAACCAGCATCATCATCCAAAATATTAACCTGAGAGGACCCAACTTGAGAAGTTCGAGTTGGCACCCTCGCATGCTCATTTGTAACACTGTGGCGATCAAAAATCTCACTCATTTTGTCCTCGTCCGCTAGTGGAGTATGCTGAAACTTGGCCGCCTCTGGACATCTCTGCAAAAAAACATCACAATACCACATGAGAAGAACATATGTAAAACATAAGAATTCTTTGAAATAATCTGAAAGGGGCAATACCATTATCTCATTTTCCCACCAGTCATCGCTTGCAGCAATGGTCTTAGTGATAGGATCTCTGCCTAGACCGGATACATGTTGAGTTAATGACTTCCATATATTGTAGTCCTTTTTGAGTGACTCCCACCTATTTTCGAATTGCTTGCGCTCATAATTTCTCTTCGCGCGATCATTAAACTTTCTTATCAAGTTGTCTAGAATTAGCACAACGAGGATAAGAAATGAGATTAAGAATTTAATAATACAATACTTAAGTTTTTTTAAGATAAAATTCACCAGCGACCGTCGCTGATAATTTAGTTGGTTTGTCAAATTAATAGAAATCGCTCAGGTTCCATATGAAGAAACAAAAGGTCCGCCACCAACCCTAGATCCACTTTTGGGCTGTTATTTCCCGTGAACTACAGTCACCTGACAGAGCTTAGCAAGATGGTCACTAGTAAGCTCATCTTACTATTATTGAGCAACTATTGCTATCTGTCTGAAGTCCACCTCAAGCCAAACGTCCACTATGAAAGCTTTGCCATGTAAGGGGGTGATATGTGCGCTCTTCATTGTGGTCGTTTCATTAACGGAGCTCGCCGTCACTGTAATTGCGATATTCCATTATTACAGCTCGTCATCGTTCTTCTATGGTGTATTATTTGAATTCCAACCTGCTTAACAATGTTCTTATTAGAGCCTTCTCAACACGATCTATAAGAGTCTGTCGTTGCTGGAGCCAGATGATATCAAAGCGCATGATTGTTGGTTGACACTAGAGTGCATGGAGTGGTAAGGACAGTAAGATGGAAGAAATTAAGAAAAATAGGAGATGCGAATAAAGTAAAAGGCTCGCATGGATAGATAATTTATTCTTTGTTTTTTCTCTAGCAAGTGAATTTTTTTGGCCATGCGAGCTTTCACCGCAACATCTTCCATCATCCAAAAGTAAGATAGACTTGTACTGCAAGTAGATGTAAGTTTAAGAACTTCAAACAGTAAAAATAAATTCAGGAGTTCAAGTGAAAAATAAGGCAAGCTTACCAAGTCTTAATATATAATTCCCTTTTAGAAATTGCAAATAATATGAAATCTTTTTATATGCATGTTGAGAGTAATACAAAACATCATTTAATAATAAAAAAGAGCGATCGGTGACTAGTCCTCACGTAACCTAGATATTCAAATATTCTATGATCCTCTACTAAGATATAACTTAGCTTGATACACATATGCTTTAAAACCATCTATTGAGATATTTAAATTATACTATACTCATGCACACACAAATATAGCTCACGACAGTAATTATGTCATTGTTATTGCGCTTCGATGACGTAGAAATTGATATAAGTAAACCTATCTTTTTCTTCACTTTGCGAGAGAAATCTAAGTGCTATCATGTTAGTTGGTTTATTAAAATCACAATATATAATTGATGAATTATGTTAGAAAATAGCAACTTGATATATTCTATGGGATCTAGGCCAATATATATACACATACAGGGGAAGAGATAAGGTAGAAATACAAAAGAAATAGAGTCTTACTCTAATATAACTATATCTCTCTAACACCCACCTCGAATTCATGGTGGATCAACAATATTGAGTTTGGAGATGTAAAAACTATGTCGAACATGAGTCTGTGCTTTCGTGAAAAAGTCTGCCAACTGAAACTCTGAAGGCGCATACATAAGAACAATAATCCAATTCTGTACCTGTGACCTCATATAAGAAGCATCAACACCATATGCTTGGTGAGCTCATGCTTCACCGGATCTCTAGCAATACTAATGACACATGTATTGTCAGATAAAAGAGGAGTCCGTGCTAAAACAGAAACATCAAAATCTTCAAGTAACCACTATAGCCAAGTGATCTCTGCTGCCAAAAGAGCCATAACTTGCAACTTCGCCTCTGCACTCAAACGAGAAACTGTTGTCTGCTTATTATTCTTCCAAGCGACGGGAGAACCACCAAGAAAAACACAGTAGACAGAAAGAAACCGAAGATCAGAGTAATAACTAGATTAGGTCATATTGAATAAGTCTGGAGCTGTAAAGAGCTGAGCGCAGAAAGAAAATACATGAGAGATAGTCCCACAAAGATATCGTAAAACATGAATAAGATGATTATAGTGGAGCTGATGGGAGTAAAAACATTATAGTCTTAGCAGTTGGTTTTCTTGAGACAGGAAGAAGCTAGTAGGCTTAGAAGAAATCTCAATCCCAAGAAAGTAACGAAGATGACCTAGATCAAACATAAAAACCTGCTAACTGAGACGGGCCTTCACAAAGGCAATATACTCAGAATCATCTCCGGTACAAGAGAAGAAGAGTCGACCATGAGCCATGGTGTAGACAAAGAGCGTAGGATCATGTGCGCTGGCAGAAAACCTACTGTAATGACCACAGAAGGAAAACACTCAAACTAGGCACGAGGGGCTTGCTTAAGCCCATAAAGAGAATGATGAAGGCGACAAACCATACCCTCAGGAACATAATGCTTTGATGGTGGCTACATATACACTTCCTTACGTAACTCACCATTAAGAAAGTCATTCTTGACATAAAGCTGAAAGATGGATCAAGTACGAATAAATGCCACAACAAGAAGGGAACAGTGATCCTGTGAGCTATAGAAGCAAAAGTCTTATCATAGTCAGTACTATGCTCATGCTAAAAACTACGCGCCACAAGACGAGACTTGCAGCGCTCAAGAGAACTACCAAAGCGGGTTTTAACCTTATAAAACCACTTACATGTGATGGGCCAGACTCGTGAAGGAAGGGGGACACGATTCTCTTTTTCTTTATAAATTGCAGGAGTTTCCTGCTGTTTTGAGGTTTCGCAAAAAGAAGGCCTTGGCAGATAGATACGCACATGCGTGTACCTGTTCGTCGCAAAATCCTAGTTTCCCCGTCCCTTCATCCCGAACGCCGCCGCTGCTTGGGCCGCGCCATTCACATGACCTTGTATTCCTGCGAGCCTCATAAGGCACCGCTGCCGCTCTACTATGCCGCAAGAGCTCGTGCCGGTGCCGCGTCTCGCATGGACGCACAAGCACCCCTGCTCGCCTTACTGCTGTCACGGAAAGCGGGTCTGAGGAAGGAGAGAGATTCTGTTGTAAGGGGAAATCGCAGTAGTAGAGTGGCTGACATGAGGGGACCTGCTTCGTACATGAGCTCCCTAGACAAATAATTCATAGGCGACCGCTACAAATCGGCATGCCTATTTGTGCATGCCGATCGGCATAGTACACAGCTGTTGGATTAGACGGCAAGATTAGCAATAAACATGATTAGCTAAATTTACGGGAAACATTTTTAGTGACTATAGGAAACAATTGTAGTAATAATATGAAACATTGTGGGCTCCTTCTATTAATGCAATATGGAAACATTTATACAGCGAGAGGGAAACACTTTACTAAACCTTGCGCAACAAAATTTTCAAACCAGTAAAACAATGGAAACACATGTTGTAGATCCTATTTTTAAGGAAACTGATCCCGAAATTTTAGGGAACAAACTGCGAATTTAATTAGTTTAATTGACGATTGAATTGGCCAGAGTAGATATGCGTGGAAACATTGTTGTCCTGATACAGAAACATATCGTTAAGACGAAGGCAACAAACTTGTTGAACCAATGCAACACACATCGTAGATCCAATTTTACAGAAATAAAATTGGTTTAATTGGTTTCTTTCATCTACGTTTTTTGTCTCCTGTACAACAAAAAATGCTTCCTATACAAAAAAAAATATTTCATCTGCGAGCGAGGCGTGCGAGGCGGACTTGGGCACGGAGCTTGACGACGGCGAGCCCTGCAGCTGCCTCGACGACGAGGACGGGGTGGTGGTGGATGACGACAGCTTCTCGACGACGGCCGCGTCGGAGGAGTGGTCTGAGGCGGTGATCCGCAGCCTCGGCCGGACGGCGCCGTCCACCGACCGTTTCTTCTTCGATCTGCAGGGGCCGGCGGCGACCAACTCCATCCTGGCCGCGACGGCCTCGGCCTCCTCCTCGCCGGCGGCCAGGACAGCACCACCGGCGACCGCGGCCCCTATCCAACCATGCCGACCCCAAAATCCTCTGTTTTTGCCCCCGCCGCCCCTGTTGGTTTGGCCCGCCGAGCATGACTCCTCGCCTGTGAGCCGCCGGCACGTCTCCCTAACGCGTTCTCGCACGAGACGCCGCCGCCGCAGTTGCCCCTCCTCTTGCCCCTCCTCGCGCGAGCCGTCGCCGCCACCCCTCCTCGTGAGAGCCACCGCCTCGGCCCATGTCCGGCCCCGTTGCCTATCCATCCTCACCGCCAGCTTCCACGCCGACCTCCGCCCTGTCTTCGCCTTCCTCACCGACGACCTCGGTGTCCCGGACACCGCGTACCGCCGCGTCGTCGTCAAGTGCCCGTGTGTCCTCGCTTGCAGCCTACGCGACCAGCTCCGCCCCGTGCTCATCTACCTCACCTCCGCCGCCTGGGCTTCCGTGACAACCGGGCGCTCGCGTTCCAGGACCCCATCCTCCTCGTCTCCAGCGTCGAGCAGATCATGGCGCCCAAGCTGGAGTTCGTGGCCGGGCTGGGCATGTCGAGGGACGACGTCGTGGCCATGGTGCTCGGGTGCTCGGCTGCTGTGTGCCAACGCGGCAGCGTCCAGGCCGGTCCCGCCGCCGCCATCGACGCCCAGCTCCGCTACCATCGGCCATTGGCCGGCGAGCCGCCGCAGGTGGGGAAAAATAGGAGAGAGGAAAACCTAATTAGCAATTAGGGGATTATATAGGTTAAGTAAACGTTGTTGGATAATTAGTTCAGATCGGACAGCTCCGCGCTAGGCCGAGCAGAGCTTCGAATCGGTATGCCGGGCTGTAGCATTTCCCTAATTCATACTCATAATACATACTCAAGAAGTCAAGAGTAGAAACAATCAATGTAGAATAACTGTACCCAATCTATATAGTCTCGCTAGGATTGACAGATTTAAGAACTAAAACATGAACAATCGCGACCCCTTTCTTGTTCTTGATTCCCTTCACAAGCCTTTAAGGTTTAGGGACTGCAGCCAAAGACACGGCACAGATGCATACCATAATTTCAGAAAGGCCATAAACTAGCCACATGAATAAGCTAAGCAAGTAGCGGTAACTTCGTACCATGGGCAGATAAATGTGCAATTTCATTTGGCAAAACAATAAATCCAAAAGACCCCTTGACAGCAACATGTGTTGTTACCAACCTTCATGGTTGTATACCAACACACCATGTAATGCTCCCAGACTGCCAGAATGTCCGGTGACACTTATTTTGGTGTTCAGTAATCTCAAGAGATATTTAACAACAGACTGGAAACTTCTCACTGTACAGATTAACATCCAGACAACACTAACGGATTCATTAAACATACAGGATTATATTACAGGCAAGTTATTGGGTGGGAGCAACAGAAACATGAAGAAAACGCGTATAAACAGATTTGAGCAGGAAAAGATGAAATATTTAGAAATGGAGCTGCTTGCACTGCGAAGCTACAGCCTCCGAGGGGCAGTATGGGCACTTGAAAGGTCTGGAGCTGCTCTTTGATAGCTTCATGATCGATTGCTTTGATACAGCATGTCCACAGGGCATCAGCATTGGAGGGTTCTCATCACTTGACTGCTCTCTGAGCACCGGGCATACAAAGACAGAGTGGTACTGGAACTCTGGTCCAATGTCTATGGGAACTGGAAGCTGTTTCATGGCCTGCCACTCCTGCTTTTTGGCTGCCATTACCGTGGTTAACTTCAACAAGGTTGGTAGTCCTTGAAAACCAGCTGATATTGCTACATTAAGTGGGCTGTCACTAGACTGTCCCAATAGGCTGCAGAATTGATGGATTAGCTCCTCAGCTAGCTTCTCCCAATGCGTCGATGACATGAACTCAGCATACGGGGACTGATCAAGCCGGTCAGCCCAGAGAAGGCAGGCCATTAGCTTCTGGATCTCTGCCTTGTGCAAGGAAGCAAAGGGCACCAAGTGAGTCCTTGCATACTTTAAAGCCTCATCTCTACTTCCTTTAGTAAGTATCTCAACAAACTGAAGCTGATGAAGCTTCAACTCAAGCATTGAGCCATCCTGCAACAGCTGAGCATGATTCTTAGCAGCCCAACTGAGGGCAGGCTCGAGGTTCCTTGCTTGCATCGCTTCAAGTATTCCATACATCTCCTGAAATGGTAATTTCAGGTAAGTCCCATCTGATTCACCACATTCATGGACAAAGCAGTCACCAAGATCGAAGAGGCCTTGGCGGTAGAAATGATTCGCTATTATGCTGTTTATAGTATGGGCCTCGAAATCCACATTTCTATATGCCTTCGATATGTCTGGATTAAAAGACTTCTCTAGGAGCTTGATATATTTGCTCAGGGCAACATTCAATTCCTTCTGACAGCCTTCAAGTTGGTTCAATGGCACCATTTCGTTCAGCTTGGCTTTCAGTTCTGCAAGGATGGATGGATGGTCACAACTGCTCATGGAATCTGTATTCATCATCTGCATCTTTGAAATTGCCTGCTTAACTTCATTCACTATCTGATCAATTACTTCCTGAACTTTTGTAGAACATAATGCACGTTTTTCAACAACTCGGTCAAACGCCTCTCTTAAACTATCAAGCTCCATTGTACTGCACCCAACTAAGCAGCACAGCTTTGGCACTGCCTGTACATATCAAAAACCACATATACATAAGTAATTCATTGAGAAAACTACCACGACACCCAAAAAAGAAAAAAGGAAGATGCAATACAATGTCCAACTGCCGATAAATCAGACTGCAGATATCATAGCATAGGTTCAACTGTTGTGAATAAACCTATAGTGGTCATGATGCTACGAGAAAAATATATTCACAACCAGTATCACCAAGACATTCAAGAATGTATCCAAAATTCATTTTTCTCTCACTGATGCTGTACTACAACAAAAAAGCAAAACGTTGGCTAAATACTAGCAGTAATCAAAGTATCTTAGGTTCATAGGCAAGACACATAGTACTATTCTGCAGCTACACCTTTAGAAAATATTGCTAAAATGATCACATGTTCTCATTAAGTTGCAGCACTAAAAGCACATAGAAGGCAAAACCATCTTATTACGTAACCGTGTTCTCACAATTTGCAGCCCCTCACAGTGCCTAGTGTTTCACACTTCAGAGCAGCATGCAAATTTTCACATCACTAAACTGTCCATTTAAAGATTTATAACCATGTTGCTCACAATAAGTCAGTGGGTTCCCTGCAAACAAGCTGTTAAGGTGAATAAGAAATATATGTCTAGAGGGCATGATTGCAAACACACTTGGAGCTTAGAACACCTACATAAACATGCAGACTTGTCTTAGGTGGCTGCGAACTGGGAATGGTACTAACAAAATTCCATTTATGCTTCATAATCTAAAAAAACACAGTAGCTTACACCGATGTAGGCTTGCATGAGATGCATGTGCTGTCCGAAACATATAGTAGTTCATTGAAGAAAAAGTCTACTTTATCAGTAACCTATAGTAAAGAACACGACGCAAGACTTTTATCGGTCAAATCCAATCGTGCATACAAGCCTAATTTAGAGAGGATTTATAGCGCAAGTGCATGGATCGATACCTTAGATCCTGCCATCAGTCCACACAAGCCGTCAGATCTCAGCATCTAGAAATATCATACACGTCCTACAAGAATCTTGCTTTACAATCAAGTCCTCCTTTTCTTCCCCAAAAATCTCCCGATCCCCGACCCGCTCGGCTCCTCCCGGACTCGCATCGCCGCCGCCGTCACTCCCCTCCCCCGTAGCCCTTCCTCAACTCGCATCGTTTGAACCCAAATCGGCACTACCATTACTGGATTCGCAACCAACTTTCCTTCGATACTCGAAATCCCCCCACCCTGCTCGATTCTCCTCCCAAACATCCGAAAACACACCCAAGAAGAAGGAAGAGAAGGACGCCAAGAAGAAAGAAATGGGCTGGAGCGATCTCGTACGAGGACCAGCGTAGGAGACACGAGGACCAGCGTAGGAGGCAGGTGGAGGAAGCTGGACGAGTTGCGTCTGCACCACCTCTCCGCCGCCGTCCACGAGGCCGCCGCTAGGCTCAAGTTAGTCAAAATTAGATCGACCGCCTCCGCTTTCCTTCATCACAGGTCTCATGACCAGTATCTAATTTCTCTGGTGTCACAGATCAAGTCACTGAAGCGGAAGGCGCGCCCACCACGCGACACCGCGCCCCGGCGCTCCGGCCATATCGCAGCCTACCTGAGCAGCCCAGTTACTGCGAGGCCGTATATGTCGATAAAGATATCATTTTTTTCCCCTTCAATAGTTTCTTGATTCGTTTTTGAAGAGGAGGTGAATAAAATGGACTTGCCTGATCGTGTGTACGCCTTCACCAAGGCCGAAGAGCTGGAGGACGAGCTTCCTCCGAAACAAGATCCGATCGAACCGACGGAACCCCCGCAGCCCCCAAAAAAACAAAAAACAAAATCCCGCGAGAGACCGCACGGATCGAGGCGCCGCGGCGTGGTCGGAACCGGCTGGCGCGAGCGAATCCGACGGGGAGAGCAGAAGCGGGAAAAGATGGCGGATTTCTGCCTCACCTGGCGCCGATGGGCGAGAGCGGAGGAGGCAGGTTCGGGACGATTGGTGGGTGGGAAGAGATCTGAGAGAGACGGGGAGGGAGGGAGGGTGAAAAAAAAATGAAAAAATTAGATATATGCAAAACGTTTAAATCAAGATATGCCATTACTATTTGAGATCTCTTAGAAGTGTCTTTAAAATTTGACAATACTTAGAGATATACCATTACGAGAGTTTTGGACTATTTTTAGGGAAATATAGCCCCGTATCTCACACCGTATCTACGAAACGGACCAAAATACCCCCGCTGCCCAGCTCTAACACCACTGGTCGCACTCGACCAGCCCTTCCATCGCCGCCGAACAGCTCCTCTCCAAACTTCCCAATCCCTAACCCTAGCGCGATGGCGACTCCGAGGGCCAGCGCACAGGCGTGAATCGGAAGGCAGGTTTCACTCCGGCGAGCAGTTGGGAGCGGTCCGAGGCCTCCTAGGAGCAGTTCGTCGGAGGCTGTCCACTGGAGCTTGCGCTGCGTCCGTCGGCCCCGCCGCGCAAGTCGTCAGTTCACTGGAGCCGACGCATTCAATTCGGAGGTACGTCCACGTCACCCTCTCCTTCCTCTCTATGGTGCCCTCTCCACCCGTTCTAAATCCCCTTGGTCTTCGTCGGCTCTCCCTCCTCTCCATGGCGCCGGTTGGGAAATGGGAAAGTTAGGGTTGGGGAATTTATGGTTGCCAAAGATTTAGCTACACACGATGGTTAGGGATAGGTACAAGTGTTCCGCATCACATCTATGCTAGCTTGTTTAGCTCGTTTATATTCCATTCATGTTGAACTAATGTGCCTGGTGCAGATTTGTCATCACAATGGTACTGGTAATGGATAACGAAGCAAAGATAAGTATCGAAGGTTGGGCATGGACAATTGATGAAATAGACGGGATAGCTAGCTCTATTAGGAAGTTAGCCTTAGATAATTATTCACCCACGAGCTCTCCTCGCTCAAGCAAAATGAACCTTGTGCTGCAACAAATAGAACAACTTGCTATCTCCCTTGATCGAGTTGGGACGCAGTCAAAGGAGCTGCTTAAGAGCCAAGTGTTAGTAACTGAGGAAGAGGAGCTGGAACAAGGTCTTGGCCCTGATGATATTATCCCTTAGGAGTATGAGAGTGATCACAGTGATGTACCAGATTTTTGGGAGCGCTATGAAGACTGGGACATTGAATTCGATAGCGATGATTTCGTAGACAACATAAGGAAGCTGTTCTGGATGTAGAACTGTTCAATTATGCTAACTGTCCAAGTTGTATTGTGTTTTGTATGGAACCTACTATAGGGTGAACTATTGTCTTTGTCTATTTTCCCATTGTCTTTTGTATAGATGCTATTGTAGGCTGAACTATTGTGTTATGAATGTCTTTTGTATGGATGCTATTGAAGTGGTATTGTTATGGGAAAATTAGATGTTATTGATACATTTGTGTAGTAAGATTATTCTCAGAAATTTGTCTCTGATATTCTTGAAACCATCAATGCATAATACTGACTCCGGAGAGCACTGAAATGCATATAAATGGTGTCTGGAACGAGTGATGATTTGTTCAGAAGTATTCAAAAGGGAGAATTTCCCTTTCCAAGGGAGAATTCTAATTTTTCCCTTTTCAAAACCATTCTGAAACAATCAGATGCTGCAATATCAACTTGAATAATAAATCAATAGTTCAGCATGATCCGGACTGAACCCTCAGTGTCTTGAGCATCTGAATTTTGCCTGGACATCCATCAAAGACATTTTTTGCTGACAAACAACACGTCAAAAGAACTGGCTTAACTGGCTCAATATGTTCAAGTTCAAGTCATAAATAAGTTCAGCAAAGAAAAACAAGTTCACTGGCTTAACTGAACAACAAGTTTACAAAAAGCAAAAGATAGTTCAACTTGAGTTCTACTCCTGATCAACAAGCCAATCACTCAACTTCCTTTTGGCTCCAACTTGAGTGCTTCGCGCAGCCATCTTCTTTCCTTTTGCTGCAGCTCGCTTTTTCCCTTTTGCAGGTGATGACACAATGTTTTTTCCCTTCCCTTTCCCTTTTGGTGAAGTCATAGGCTACTTTTTTTGTCCCTCTCCTCTAGATTTTGCTGTGCTTGCTACAGACTTCTTCCTCCCGTCCTGTCCTGGAGATTTTGATGCAGAAGCTTCTTGATGTGGTGACTTTGATTGGCTCCTGGTCCTATAGAACATGAATGTACGCATGATATTACAATGTACATGTGCAAAACAATTTTCAAATTTGTGTTACCTGACTCTAGTGGCTTCTTGTGCTGGTGCTTCCTCCTCAACTCTTCCTTCCTCAAACCTTTCCTCGACCTATTCAGGAAGCTTACATGTTCTCTGGTGATGGCTCGGTCCTTTACACCTTCTGCACTTCACAGTTCTTCTCAGAGGCTCCATAAAGCCTCTAATCCTTTGAGTCCTAGGCCTACCTGCCACTCTCTTCTCTTGTACAGGGGGGTGTACTTTGAAACCTAAATCAACTTGTGGCCATTGAGTCCTATCTGTCATTGATGGAATCAACCCAGCATATGCTGCTTGGAATCTCTGCACAGAGTAGTACTCATGGATGTAGTCTTCTATTTGTAGTCCTCTCAGGGAGCAAATAAATGCTATAGTGTGAAGGCAAGGCTTCCCAGAGAGCTGCCAGTGTCTGCGGGAACAAGTCCACTTCTTTAAGTCCACAACATACCTCCTTTGAACATTATCTTTGTCAAATACAGTCACCTCTCTTTCTAAGTCATCACTTCTACTTGGTTTAGCAATCGCTTTCAGCTCTTTACTAAGTGCATTCATTTCTTTCAGCACCCCTGGTAACACTTTACCACTCACCTGTCTGCCTAAATGTCTGCTAAGCCGAAATTTCTCCATTATCAGCTGCCTAATTCGGTCCCCAAGCTCACACATGTTCAGACATTTCAAATCCTTCACCTGCTTATTGAAGCTCTCTAAAATATTGTTTGTGACATAGTCAACCTTGCTATCTTCTCCAAAACCACATCTATACCAAAATCTACCATGGTACTTGTCTAGATACTCAATAGCCTCTGGAGATACTACCATTATCTTCTCCATGTGGTACCTAAATTTTTGTGTGGAGGCAGTCTTTGCAGCAGGGTACAAGTTTCCAGTGAAGACTTTACCATGGAATTTTCTTCATAAAATTGGAATACAAATGCCTCATGCATTTCCTACACTCAGCATTAGGAAATACTTTCTCTACAGCTACTTCCAACCCTTTGCAAGCATCAGATGATATCACAAGACCTGGTGGAGACCCTATTGCATTATGGAGTTACTTCATAAACCATTCCCAATTATCATTTGTCTCACTGTCGAAGACCCCATAAGCTACATAATAAAGCCAATTGTGTCCATCTACAGCAGTTGCCGAGGCTAGCTGGCCCTTATAATGCCCATTAAGTGCAGTAGAATCTACTCCTATATATGGTCTACAGCCTTGTAAGAAGCCATCAATGCAGGGTTTCAGTGCAACAAACACCCTCTTAAAGCACATCTTATTTTTAAATTTCTGTAATTCTATCTCCACTATAGAACCTGGACACTTTTCCTCTAACACTGCTTTCCAATTGAACAAATGTTGAAATGTCTCCTCATATATACCATGAAACTGATCTAATGCTATCCTCATACCTGCCCAAGTCTTGGAATAGCTCAGCCTGATCTTGAATTCTTCTTGCAACTTTTTCTGCGCCTGCTTAGCACCAGCACCTGGGTTCTCTTTCAACCAGTCTCCCAACCTGTCAGCAATCCAACGTTGGTCTGCCATTTTGCCCTCTAGCAATTTGGTAGTAGGACAGGTGTGCTCATATGGTAGCTTCTTGATCTGCAAAACAATGTTCAGACCAAGTAAGATTACTTTGAACGCAATTATTATGCATAACAAGCATAAGCAATTACCATAATGGTACACCCATCTTGTAGCCTAGAAGCATGTATACGCCATGGACAATCCTTATCTGAACACTTAGCTATGAATCGTGTTGGATCTTTCCTCAAGCCCCCAAACTCAAAGTCATTCTTAATTGCATAGTGTCTAATAGCTTTTTCTGAAAGTAACCATGTCTGAAAATAAAGCCCCCTCTTCAATTGTGGGGTTCAGTGGGTCATCGTGAACTTTCAGATCATTGGGATCATCATCATTTATAGGCACCTCTTGAGGAATATCCCCAAGAGAATCTGGCAATTCAGTATCCGGTAAGTCTGTGAAGACCTCAAGAGGAGGAAAATCCACAGGATTGTTATCATATAGATGCTCATCATTAACACCTACATACTCCTCCTCATTATCAAAAGGATCAGTCTCTACTCCTTCTTCTGGTTGTTCCTGATGATCTACTTGAGGTACAGGCTGTTCTTGCTGCTCTGAAAATAGTATTGGTTCTGCTTCTGGACCTGCGATTGGATCTACACAAACATCTACACGTTCTGTTTCGTTAATCTCTTTAGTGTGTTCTGCTACTGAGATTTGTTCGGAACACGCTGCTTCTTCTGGTTGCATGTTACCATTAGGATTGTTAACGACTTTCACAGAGAGATCAATAAATTTCTGAGGATGGTACATATCAAACATAGCTGGAAGCTATGAGTCATGGATTAGGCAGACGTCATCACAACGATTCTTGTCAAAAAACCAGATATGAGCACTCTGATTAACACCATAATCCAGAACTCCGGCTAAGTCTGACTGCAGTGCATCCACTGTTAAATGATGACGGTCTACAATCCATTTAAGGACTCTGCCCTTGAAGTAGGACTTCAAGCCCGACGGATGTTGACTGCTAAACCCTTCAATTTTAATGTCAAGCCTAAACAAATCGGAACCTAGCAAATCTCCCATGTTCGTCATATAGAAGGGGAGGGGAGAATAGCGTACTTATCAAACGCGAACACCAAGCTGATGCATCTACAGTGGGGTTAAAGAACTCACAGTGAAGGGGATGCGGGGCTGGATGCATCCATGGTCGCCTCGTGGTGAAGAAGATGGGATTCACGGGGTACTGCTACCACCTCGCGATTAAGACGACGGCCATCACGAGCTCTAGCTACTCGCACTAGGGTTCTCCCAACCGCTCGCCGGACCGCTCCCAACCGCTCGCCGGAGTGAAACCTGCCTTCCGATTTACGCCTGTGCGCTGGCCCTCGGAGTCGCCATCGCGCTAGGGTTAGGGATTGGGAAGTTTGGAGAGGAGCTGTTCGGCGGCGATGGAAGAGCTAGTCGGGTGCGACCAGTGGTGTTAGAGCCGGACAGTGGGGCATTTTGATCCGTTCCGTAGATGCGGTGTGAGATACGGGGCTGTATTTCCCCGAAAATGGTCCAAAACTCTCGTAATGGCATATCTCTAAGTATTGTCAAATTTTAATGGCAATTCTAGGAGGCCTCAAATAGTAATGGCACATCTCGATTTCGACCTTTCGGCAGTGGCATATATCTAATTTTCCCAAAAAATATTGGAAGAGATGAGACACGAGACGAGTGGCCAAGTCCTTATGGGGTGGGACCCACGTCGCGTACACATGGTCATGTGGAGGAGGTGTCGTGCTCCGCTACGATTCTCAAAGCGTTCTGTTTTCGTAGTAATAACTTCTTCCACCTGGTTCCACCTTGTCGCTGTGGAGGTGGTGGAGCAGCACCGCCGCGGAGGCCCGGCCTGCTGTCGTGGTGGTCGAATCAGGAGCCTATTGTTCTCAAGAACCTCAAATTTTTTTATGGGAAGACTCAAATGTTTGGAACTTCCACAATACTGGACATGAGGTTCCTTAGCTCCACCATCACAACGTCCTGCTCACCCTTCACTTGCACATAGAAATACAGAGAAGTAGCCGCGGCCTTATTAGAAGGCTCACAAGAACAGGTGTAGAAGTTCAGTAAAATATCCCACATTCTGCTGTAGCCAAAACTTTTTTGGGCATACTTTACCTCAATGGAGAAGAAACTAACAACCAATATGCGGCTTAGTCAGCCTATGCTAAATGGCGAGGACCAGCTTGAAGTAGCTTCATTTAGTAAGTGGATTCTCGACTTAGGCATCGGTAGTTTACCAACTACAAAGAAAGAAGGGGAATCAGAAGCTACATGGATTGAAATACCACCTGAATTTGTAATATATACTTCTGGGCCTAAAATACCCGTTATTGTAAATGTTGTTTACCAAGACTTCATATACAACTATCAAGACCCTAGATATCTTTGTGAAAGAGCCGTCTTATCAACTACTAATGACATTGTAGATGAAGTCAATTTATATGTTCTATCTGATATTAGATTTTGTCTGACCACCAACAGCCTGCAATTTTGATATAGATGTTTTGCTACTGCAATACACCTTTCATTTAATGCAAAATACTATGATTCCGAAGCTTGGTAGCGTCATTAGCTTCTTCACTCTACCTTTATCCGTTTCTGAATACATCTAGATTATTCCTGTCTTGCCAGGCAGTAATCATTCCAACTGGTGTTAGTCATAAAGGTAAATTCTCATAGTTCTTGATCCTTTTTTGCATTGTGTAACTATTAAAATTTATATACTTGCTGCTGAATGTTGATAAGCTATTTTCTTTGTGTTATGGGAACTGTTGTATATTTCAAGCCACCTATTCAGTCTAATTTTTAGATGCATCATTCAAGTATCCTTTTTAGTCTGTTTGTAATACATCTACATCTGCAAAAGAGTAAAGAGAGACTCCAACATAGAAAAACACATGCAAAAGAAACACCAGTAGTATGCCATTCAAGATGCAATATTAAGAAAAGTCATATTATTTTTGCTCATTATTAACAAACATTACCATGATAGAAGTCAAAATGACAAATAACAACAACGCATACTGCTGCTTGCTTTCAACTGGAGATGGCTAGAAGATCCTAATTTTTTTTGTGAAGATCTAAAAATGTTGTGTGGTAGACAAACCGTAGCATTCATCAAATACACACTATTATCATCAATATACTCCATGCAGTAGCTATAATACTTGATAACTCATAGAAGCAAAAGTTGCTCTTAGCTCTCAACTCACAAACGAACCTTCAACGAACATTAGTGTTTCTACACATGCATCTTTAGCAAAGTATTGTCAGCTAATACACTATGATCACATTGGGGATGGAAATCATGGGGAAGCTATGTACTTTGTTCAAGATTTCTCACATGACAGACAGCACCGCTACTCGGTTTAGTTCTCATTTGCATTATTTTTCTTCTATTGCGTACCCTCTAGATTACATGGCTAATCAAGTTATGAACTAATGTCATTCAATGTGTTGTTTTATTCCTTGCAACTCATTCAAATATTTGTAGCTATACAGTGAAGAACAACCGCTGGGTGTTTAGCTTCAGAATACTCTCTATCAAAAAGAACACTATAGTACTGATCCTTCCAAAATTTCTTGACATCTCCATAGTTCACGTGCTATAATGCTCATGCCCGCATAAATGTGCGGGCCATCATACACACATTTAAAATTATGAAACTATCTTGCTTGATTAGGACATTAAAAGTTCTCTTCCAAGTCTTTTGCTTTCATAAAAAGTTCTTTGAATATTAGTAACTTGTGCTCTTCAAATATTCTACTATTTCTTTTTTCCGTAATTACCTTCTATGACCAAATTATATATATAAATAATCACTGCCAATCGCTTCCTATTTACAGGTCACAAGGATGTAAAAATGAAGTGCAGCAACTTACTTTTTCGTTGTTCGGTCATTGAGGACATCTAGCTTACAAAAATTCTATGGTTATATCATGGGGCTATTATTCTATTATAAATGCTAAAAACTCTGAATGTATTTTGGGTATTATGATGCTTAAAGCTTTGGATGTATTTTGGGTACTACATGTTTAAGACTATGGATATATTGTGACTATTTTAAAAGAGCATGCATATCTACTAAAATTTATATATGTATTGGTTGTCACTTCCCTCAAACATGCATATCTACTAAAAGTGATATATGTATTGGTCTAGAAATATAATGCATACTTGTTGAAATATTCTAAAGAAGTGGAAAAATTGCATTATGAAGATATTTACAAGGCTCTCCTAGAAGATACAAAATATTATGTCATAGTAAAATTGGAATAATTTAGAAGATTTTGGGAGGTTGCATGCATAGATAGATATTTTTCATGGAAAGTGCTAGAGTAAACTCTTCATGGCAAAGTAAGAAACATCTAGATCTAGATATTTGTAGAGATTTTTCTAGATTAAAGATGTTTTATGTTGTAGCGTTTCGATTGTGCTACATGTCAACAATTCAATAGTTTTTGTGTAGCTATAAATAGCTGTCTCCCCCCTGCACCATGTAACCAACCAAAAGAGAAGCTACCAAGTACGAGAGAATCTTAGAGATGGCCATAAGAAGACCGTAGTAGAGTGGTAAGATAGCCACTTAAAGAATGTTGTATCCAAATTGTGTTAATGAATGAAGAGTTCGTTCGTGTGAGTGTGGTCTCCCTAGTGATGAACAGAAACCTGCCTAGATAGACTACTGATATGATTAATTGGTCCTTAACAATAAACCATCTTGATTATCGACAAGCCAAAAGGCAAACCATTGGTAAAAGCCACTTCGACAAAAGACCCAACTCAGATTCCTTAGTGACGATATCCATGGAGAGGGCACACATGTAAAGACATATAAAGGTCTATGGCCGGCAGCACAGTCAATACAAATTAGTGATCCATGAGGAGCCAAGTTACAACACGCAATCAGTTAGTGCACGCAGTGAACTTGTCTGTGTGCAGTCGCGAGTTCGATCTGAAATAGAGATTCTCTACTCAATCCGGTGTAATTGCAGGAGCGAGCATAACGTGAGGTGCAGTTGAACCCCCAATTTTTTTGGAAACTAAAACTACTATTAGAAATCCACCAGGCAGCAAACAAATCTGCACCATTTCTAGTGATTCCTACATAATTTAAGCCTAAAAGTGAGTTTTGCACAATTCTATAGTTAGTTAGTCATTAGCAACAATTAACAAGAATTTATAACAAAAGTGCCAAAGACAAAACTATGCAGACAATACTCACGCATAAAAGGCTTTACGTCTAAACGGTATGAGGTATATAGCTAAAGGGAGCTAACCAAACTATTTCTACATGGTTGTCTTAACAAATCAAGGTTTAAGGATGAAGAACTGTGCACAATGCATATGTACGATGCAAGTTTACACTTCTTGTATCGCTGACAAAAAATTGCGATGTCTACGACTGAGGGAATACCAATATGGTATAGTCATAATAGGCTAACCATGATTAGGATCAAATTACTGCTTCTGTAACAATCTTGTTAAGTAAGTGCAATGCATACTTGAGAATATTCTAGAAGACTTTGGAGTGATAAAGATTTGTGAGAAGGCCCTAAAATAAATCAAGGATAAGCATAGTGGAGAAATTTTAGAGGAGAACTCTAGAATTGGGGAAAATTCTAGAGCAAGATAATTTTAGGTGCAGTATCTAGAATAGTTATGAGGTAAGAAAATATCTAGTACTTGGATAATATTGTAGAAACTCTAGAGATAGATATTTGTAGGCACTTTTCTAGAGTTGTGTTGTAGGGCTTGGATTGTGCTGGATGATACTAACCCAATGATCATGTAATCCTATAAATAGGGGTGCCACTCCTCCCCTCATTTAACCAATCAAAAGAAGAACTACAAGTGTGAGAGTCTGAGGGATGGGCATGAGAAGAACATAATGGAGTGGTAGGGTTGCCACTAAGAAGAGTGTTGTCACTAAATAATGAGTTGAGTTATCCCTCTTCTGTAGGTGTGGTCTCCCAATTTAGCAATCTACCAAGTTAAATTTTGAGTTTACAGACTTGTGGCACTTCACTTCATGTTTATTAGTTTAGGGAGCAACGATAAAATAAAATTTTCTATGAATTAAATCGTGACTTAGTTCTAAATGACTGTACTATTGTTAACAAAATACATATTAAAAATTGGATAAAAATTATAGTTGAATAATTGAATTCTTTTGACAATGTGCAGATTATACAATTATACAAGAAAATTAGGGGGGCAATTATACAAGAAAATAGGGGGGGACACAAAGCTTTCGAGAATAAACTATACAATAGACACCATATGCACCACGAATTAAGACACATCTTTAATCAACTGTAATTGTTTATATACCTATATCTAAACTTTTCATAGCCGAAAATATTGCATTGTTTTGATTCAACTACAAGATGTATACTATTTAGATGTACTCCATGAGATTTAGATTCTAGGTGCATCATGGCTATATACTCGAATATGAATCAAAAAGACATTTATATAATGAAAAGATATCTATATTACTTATCCTCATATATAGCACAATTAATACTCCTGCATCAAAGATATCACTCGGCGTGCCACCATTCCAGGCAATTATAATCATGGCCTATGTGAAAGAGAAAAGCAATAGAAAAAATCTTCATCTCAAGAGACGTAAAGATACAGAAACAGAAAGCGTCTAGAATAACCTAAGCAACACAAAGGTAGGAAACCACGATTAACTTGTAATGATTGAATTAAGAACCTCTGTAGGATCTCAGGGTGCCGACTAGAGGGGGTGAATAGGAGGCTTTTAAAAAACTTAAATAGATATGGGAGCTTTTCTGAATTAAATCGGTCAATCCTAGAGGGAATAGATCAAAGGCTGTAATATAGGTAGCTAATACATGTGGCAATAACAACTGTAATACAGGCAAGCAATACAGGCAGGCAAGACAGATAACAAGGAAAACATCCTAGCTGCAAAACAGGTAACTGACATGGGTAGATGCAGAACAAGCAAATACACAGGTAAGCTAAGTACTCAGCTGTGACACAGATGGGTAAACAGATAGACAATAATCGTGACACAACTGGCTACCACATGCAGATCAAATCCTAGCACAGGTGAACAAAACAGTAGCAAAAAAAGCAATCACACAGTGTAGGAAAGTAAATAGAGACAAGAGATTTTTCACCAAAGTTTCCACTCTTGCAGAATGGTATGTCTCCATTGGGGAAGCTTCTCCGCAGAGCAAGCTAGCACCGAACCATGCTCTTTCCCTTGGGTACCTGTTGCAGGCGCCCGTTCACTCGTGGGTAGTCCTTTCACTCAGCAGCAGGCAGACTCCGACCGCCTTCACAAACGCCTGGGTCAACTCACATGAGTTTGAGTGATCCCAGCGTCTCCTACACCTGTTTAGGAGTAGACGCTTAAAGAGTAACAAGATCTTCTCTCTGATCTCTTGGAGGAACCAATGCCTTGAAGCCCTCAAGCTCAACTCACTCTTTCCCCCACAGTCAAGCCCTCTCCCACTCAAACACTCTCTCTAGCTCACGAAGATGAGGTTCTGCTTGCTAGAACGTTGGAGTGTAAGTTTGGCAAAGGTTGAGGCAACTACCTCCCCAGGCCCTTTATTTATAGAGGCTCCTGAAATCTGATCGTTACCCATGTGCCATGTCAGATGGGTCGTCCCACCTGTACCAATTGCCTGTGGTACAGATGAACCATCGGCAACGGTAACCTGTTAGACTGCCGAGTCCCTAGCTGTAGCACAGACGCTTAAAACAGCTAGAGACCCCGCTGTACTACAGAGACCAGCTAGTCCATTAGTACAAACTCTTGGGTGTGACTGTCTGTACTACAGCAGGTAATACAGATAGCCTTTGGCTTTGGGAAACCAATGCAACGATGCACCTGGCACAATCCCAGTCCTGCTGATGTATCAGTCCTACAACTTCAACACAGGCCAAACAAGACTGTTGCTACGGGGCAACTGAACTCAAGGCATCAGTGCCACTATCCAACACTCAAGAGCTTAGGCATTATCTCCTTCAATCAACCTTCGATTGATCCCCCCTTGATAGTACAGGTTTCCCTATGACTCAAGAAACTAGCAACTATTAGTCTTCAGGCCTACAAGCTGTAATCACGGTCCTTGAACGCATCCAAGCCACCTTCACTTTCCTGCAAGTCCATCTGTAGCAACGGCTTCTTCGCACCGGTATTACAGCCAACTAGCATAGCCACTTCTCGATCACCAGACTACTCCCTTACTCTTTTTAGGGGCCACTGATCTTGGCTGAAGCCTTTTCTAGAAACCTAACTTCCTGTTCACACTCAATGAAACTGTTATATTTCCAATTGAGTTGCCATTAACCATCAAAACCATACCTTGGGGCCTAGATGCACTTTCAACCTCCACATCCTGTCAAAGCTACCGAAGATGTGCCAAAATGACTGTATCTCAACAAAATTGACTTTTCCCATCCAATGGTCCTTACCAGTTGATCTATTCTCTAGGACTAGAATAGGAAATATCAGAACCAAGAGGATTGTATGAAGACATAAACAACAAGATTTATTTGCTTTGTTGCAAGACAATTCATAGACATGATTAACTAATTGAATTTTGTTCTCTACACTAGCCTAAAGACTAGAAAACTTAACTAAACAAAATCTTCTCCATTGTGTTGCAAAAAGAAGGATCTCCCCCTGCCCTTGACTTACATTTGTTTGGATGAGAACAAAAGCTTATCATAGTTTAAGAATGTTTGGAGGTTGAAAGTAACAAAGGGTTACAAAATAGGCATCTCACATCTATTATCATACACAATCAAGAACATTTCGTATTCTCTCTTAAACAAAATTATGTAGTCAGATAGTTAAATGCATGTATATTCTCAAATTATTCTACCGAAAGGTTTATTGAAAGGCAAAAAAAGCATACCTGATTTTTATCAATTTTCTTACAAAATAGACAGCTTCTATCTATTATAAAAAAAGCAAGGGGAAGGTTGCCTAGAAATCCCCTTCCCCAAACCTCACAATGTGTGCAAGCTTTCAGCAATGGATACGCTTTTTGAAATGCTAAAAGCTAAATAGTACTAAGCTTTATCTACTCATTTGCATGAATTTAATGTAAGCAAGTACATTCATATCACAACGGACTTACTCAATTCATCTGATCAAGAGGGGTAAGAGTGTAACATTCCGGTTTTTGTAAGTTTTCTTAGTGTTTATGTTAACAAAATTTAATAAGATTTAAAACTTTTGCCATTGATTTTAGCATCTTGTGCATCATAAGAACCCTAATGTTAAGACCTATCCAGGGGTAACCTGAGATGGACGCAGACATGACTTGCCTTGATGAGTTGTGTCGATTCTGTTGTCTAGCATTGCTATCTAGTGCTAGTCAGATTAGTATTCTACACATGCATACATCACCAACATCCATACACATAAACACATACACGTCAATCGTAGAATATAACTCCATTGAATTATATTACAACATGTACATTGTTTGAATACATAATACAAAAGAAGAAAGAGATAAAAATAAGATTACAAGTAATGTAATTACAACTGTTGGAATACATGATAATTACAAGAATAAATAAAGAGGAGAAAAAGAAAGAAAAGTACATCCAAATACTACCTATACATCTGTCTATAGCTAATCTTCGAGTGTCGACTAAATGTTAGTTGTGGGGAAGGCAATCTTGGAATGTTGGCACTCATCGAACCTTCAAACACATTCGTTTGAGATCATCAAGTTCTGCAATTTTCTGTAGGAGGCAACCTGCAAAAATCTTTTACTTTGAGAAGTAGTAGTTCCACTGGCTCAATTTCACCTAACCCGCAAAATAAATTGAGAGGGCAAAAAATCACCAAAAAGTGGAGCCTAAATAGTTTTAGTTTTGATATATAGTTTTAATAAAGTAATTTGTTTTCTAAAAATGTCTAAGGGCCAAATGGCTAAGACCCTTATCGGACAAATCTAAATTATCTATTAATATATATATATAGAGAGAGAGAGAGAGAGAAGAGGTAGGTAGAAAAATATTTTCTTTTACCTATACTACTTTGCCTCCATAAGTTTTCTTTTTCAAAAAGGAATTTTTTTTTATAAAGCAAAGTAGTAGATCAGGCATCTATCCATTTTAGGGATTATCCAGCAAGCCCACATATATTGACCAAGGTGAAATCCTTGGCTCAGAAGCCAACCAAGATCAGGTGACCAGCTGCAGTAGATATTTAGTGGTGACACAACCGAATGGAGGCAGCAGAAGGTGGCAAAACTTAATACCAAAGGAAAGGAGCTATATAAGGCTCTATAGATTTTAAAGATCAGGCAACCAAGTGAAGAGATCGGAATAGCAAGCCAACATTGAACATCATCACAGCTCTACGAGAGCTGAACCACTGAACTAGGGCATAATAGCCAAATTCCAGGAGGCCACCAAAGATCACAACCAGGAGCAGCAAGCACTACAAGAAATCCGTTAATCCATGACGGTTTGAAACCGTCACAGATGTGTTCAAAACCATCACGGATTTGCATCCGTGACGATTATAAAATCCGTCATGTATATCGCGTCATAGATTGACCGCGGCACCTTCCATGACGGTTTCACCATACCGTCACAGATGTTCTCCAATCCGTGACGGTCGTAAACTGTCATAGATCAGTCCCCTTGGCCCTGGCCAAGCCCGGAACTCTGTGATGGACTAAACCGTCACGGATTTACATGACGTGGCATCTACGTGGATCTGACATGGCAGTCAAACATGTCATTTATGCATATCGATTTGAGAGAAATTTTAAAAAATTTTATTCATATCGCACACATGTACATCTGATAAACAATTCACATATATATATATGTACATATATACATGAGTAATACAAATCAATTCAAAGAGGAATACTCATAAATTCGAATACAAATACGGGAGTTCAAAATTTTGATTTACAAAGGGTTCAATATTACAAACTATGAGTATTACAAAATATCTACAATAAAAAGAAATCAAGTTAATGTCTTCATTCTTCTCTTTAGTCCTTTTTTTTTCATCATCTTCTCCAATTCTTGATTCTCCAACCTGCACAAAGAAAAGGAGCTACAAAAGGGTATTTTGGTTAGGATTAAAATGTTTGCATCTCCTGGGGAGATGTTTTATTTTGGAGATCAGCCTTATGAACCTAGAGAACTAATTCTAAATTCAATAAGAACAGTATTGACCTATGGAACAATTCTTTTCAAAGGCACCAGAGTTTTAAGGCAACATGTGAACCAACTTTAGGCAACTAAATGAAGGCAGCAATAGGCAACCAATCGAGGCATCAATCCATTGAGTTCCATAAGTCAATCTGTGTTTAGACTAATCTCCGTGAAGTAGGCAACCATGAGTTTGTTAAGCCGAATTAGCTTTCATGTAATCATCCAGCTAATCCATGTTTAAGTAAAAGCCATCACAAAGATGAACTAAGCCAAGCACAGTATCTGTTCTTCAGTTATCAAACTGATATACATACACATATAGAAACAAGGAGAAGGGCCTGAGAACAAGAGAAGTATCTGTTCGTCTCAGTTAAACAACGGAAAGAATTAAGCACATATAAAAGCAGCAAGAAAAGATATCATAGCAAACTTGTTTTCACATTGTGTTAACTTTAAAAAGCATACTAGCCATGCAAGTTCACTTTAAAGGGTCATCACCTTTATTAAGTAACCAAGAAACAAGTATGAGAATCTGTTCTTATCAATAAATGTTTTTCTCTAAACTCTTCTCAGATGGTATCACCAAACTGAACTAGGACTTAGTAGAGCATATGTTCTTATTGGCTTGATATATCCCAACACACGCACATCACAGTATATACAGACATCGAGGCAACTAATAGGCATCAATGCAATGCATTTGTTCTTATCAGTTTTAAAACATCAGCTCAAGATAAGCATCTGCTCTTCTCAGTTTAATTAAATTCACCAAATCCCAAACTCTTCTCTGATAAAGCATCACAACAATGAGCAGACTAAATAAAGTATAGAATCTGTTCTATCAGTTCAAAGGGGCTGATATACATGAAGAATTTTCTTGATAGGTAAATGGACTAAAGTACTAGAACTACAAGGAAATCATTGCAATACCACTCTCGTCATATCACCAAATGGTCTAGATTAAAGGTACAACAATGTCAGCATACAAACATATCAGATTAGTGCCCAACCAGTATACTTATATCATCAACTTAGTGAATTCAGTATTTCAAACAATGTTATAAGCATCATCACCTAAACATAATTTATTAATGATTCATGAGCAAGTGATGGCAAGATATAGATAATCGTCAACACCTTTTGTAGCAGCTAAACCAGAGTCTTAAGTCAGCATTTCTATAACATACCTCTATCGGTAGTTTAATAATTCGAGAATCCCAACTAACAGCGTAGCCTTAACCATTTCAGTAGCAAAGATGCCATTAGTACCACTGGTAGAAGGCTAGTGCAACATGAGAACTTTTAATCATTTGTCAAACTAGAACAGAATTCATGTTAAGGAGAACAATTCTTACTCTCAGATTAGTAACCTTAGAATCTCATGTCTTAAGCATTTACCCAGATTAAGAGGGCAACAGTACAAGGGTATATGGTCTTAATTAAAATTTCAAACAGAGGGTGGTGTTATCAATTTAGAGACAAAGGGCATCAGCTAACAAACCAAGAAAGAGCAGTGAATCCTCACACACTTAATAACCTAATGATACATCAGAGGCTTTAGCAATTCAATTAAAGTCCTCGTATCCGTATATGCTCTTCAGATCAAGTTTTAATCATGCAATTGCCAGTACAAGTGCATATATCAAACCAAGAACCAATGAAAGATCACACAGAACCCAAGCACAAAGATGTTCACTGGCAATTAGGGAATTCTTGAACGAAGACTAGCGTTTGGTTTAATTGTGAGGAAATTCAAACCTTAGGAAGGAACCCTAGAATCGAAGGGGCTAATTGGGGAATAGAGAGGAAGAAGGGAAGGAGTGCTTACCTGTGGAGGAAGCCGGCGACGTGGAAGACCTCACCCGGTCACCGGCGGGAGGTGGACTCGACGGAGTACTGGCGGCGCCGAACTGCGACGCCGAGCCCCGCGCTGTCCCGGGCGGCGAGGCAAGAACCTCCTCGGGAGGTACGGCAAAGAGACCGAGGTGGCGGGGCAGCCAAGGGGGTAAACCCGAGCGACGAAGTAACCGGCGGAACGCCGATCGAGTAGAGCGGCAGGCCGGGGGAACCAAAGGGGAACCAAAGGGGCGACGGCGGCGTGCTTGGGTGGAGCCGAGCGGGTGAGGGCAAGGGGGAGAGAGAGAGACTGCAGCGGGCACCGAGGCCAAGGCGGCTCGATCTTAGGGAGCAAGGCGGCGGCATCCCGATCCCTAAGCGTACGCTGGAGCCGAACCCCAGCAGCCCGAGCCCGAGCTCTAGCGGCGCTGGTGAGTGGAGGCGGCATCGGGCAAGACCGATGGGGAGGCGATCCGTGAGGAGGCGGCGGCGTGTGTGCGTGGAGAAAGGGGAGCCGAAGAGGCGAGCGGCCGGTGAGGATCATCCCGAGCCCAGGTCCGAATCGGCGGCGGACCTAGGGTGAAGTGCGATGGGGGTGGCGGCGCCGAGCAGGCCGGAGCGTGAGCGTGAGTGTGCTCGGATCCATCGGAGAGAAATGGAGAGAGAGAGAGAGAGGTGGAGGAGGGGAGGCGAATGGATAGGGGTGAGGAGAATGATTTTTATCTCCCGTGCGCGTGTTGTCCCGCCCAAGCCCGCCTCTCCCGCCTCTCAGCCCGCCTCTCCCGCCCAATATTTTCTATCTTCCCACCCTATCTGTGACGGATTAGTATCTCACAACTATGACGGTCGTGTCTGTCCGTCATAAATACACCACCGTCACATTAAACCTGCTGCGCCTATGGAATATCTGTGACGATTTATGGAAACGTCACGAGAAAACCGTCACTGATTAACGGGTCTCTTGTAGTGAAGGAAGAGACTACCAGCAAGTCGAGGAACTAGGTCAAGACCCAGGAAGCCCAAGCCTTATCCCTGTCCAAAGTAAAGCAAGGTAGGTCTCCACTCAAGAATCATCATGATTCAGATTCAACTTAAGAAGTTGATGAGATAAGGAGAACCCTCAGATTAATTTAGCATCATAGGGTTTTTGTAGGCATCTTTAATATCTGTTCTTATCATATTTTTACCCCTCTCTATTCTCTAAATCCTCAGATATAATCATCCCAATGTTTTTTGTCTTTAAGCCTCTATTCTTCCAGTTTAATAATCTGATATTAATAAGAACGTGCACATATATATATCACAGTCATCTAAATCAGAATCTATAGGGCATCATGCTCAACTAGATGATCAAGACTACCTTTTAGTTTTCTTAGATTCTAGCTATTGGAGTTGTTTGGCCAAGCATTAGTGACTAGTAGCAACCACATCCAGATAATTGAGCAAAGGCATAATCACAGTTCAACAATAATTTTGCTAAGCATACCAGATCAATCAACCATGGCCAGGCACACACATTCATCAAACAAAACACAAGCATTCACCGCCACAACCAAGCCGCATGGACAAACCCTAGAAGTAAGAGGAGGGGATGAAGGGGAGGAGGTGCAGTAGTGCTTACAGGAGTGGCACCGCCGTTGCGGTTGCAGCACGGTGAGCTCACTGCCCTCACACGGTTGTGGCGACAGAGGGTTCCAATGGGTAGTAGCGACCTTGAGTGCAGCTCGAAAAGGGGACCAGAAAGGAGGAAGATGGCCATGACCGAGCACAATGCGGGAACGACGAGTGGAAGCCCAATGCTACGTGGAGGTGTCATGATTGCTGCCGTGTTGACTCGAGTTGTCCGACCACGCGAGGGGGGGTGTTGAAGCAGAAGGCCTCAGGCACTGAAGGAGCTCGCAACCAGGCGACAGAGATGCCGAGGTTGTCGGGACGAGCAAGTCGCTGGCGACATCCGTGGCACGCCCGAGCCCTAGGGCTTAAGGCAACGGTGTAGTTAGAGAGAGAAGGAGATAGGGAGGAATCGGTGAGGCAAGGGGAGAGGAGCCCAAAGGCCCTCTCGCCGGTGTCGAGAATGGCGGTGGCATAGGGGATTGGAGCGGTGGCTAGGTTGGACTATGTGCGGCAGAGGAACCGAGGAGAAAGGAGATCGGGATGAGAAGGGGAAGAGTGAGGAGAGAAAAAGAGAGGTGGAGGCTGGGTTGTCCGATAGGGGAGAAGCTGGATGGGCTAGGCCCATTTGCCCTGTGGCTTGGGCTGGGCCGGTTGCCAAACAAGTCAAACCACTTGGCGCGCCCAATGACTGGTGGGCCTTAGTGTCCGATTTGACCAGTCAACCTGACTGGGTAGACCCAAGTCCTGGCCCACCTATCATTGGTTAAGGTAATATAATAGTTGGTATAAAAGTGTTTCATGTTAATTTAAATAGAAATTGAATTTTTAGATTTGGAGAATACCTTTTAAAAAAGCATTAAACGCTTTGAAATTTCATAACAAATTGAAATTAAATTAGAAAGATATGAATAATATATCAAAATGTTCAAAACAATTAATACAACCTATCTGTAACATTTTCATGCTTGTTTGCATAGTAGCAACAATAAAAATGACTATAAATAGGGATCTAGCTATTTCCCTCTCGTCGGAGATCTTCGGGATGCTATGTTTTAAAATTTCATGCCATAACATGCATTTGACATCATCATCATGCTAATGTTCGGTCGTAGATTGTTATCTTGCTTTTTTGATGTTTCTGCTTCTTTCGGGTAGACACCAGAGTTGATGTAAGCTACGAGCAACATCTTGAGAAGATTCAAGACTATACCCAGCAAGGCAAGCTGCCCTCCTTTGATCATATCGAGATCACCTATTAATTTGAAAACTTAATATTGTGTTCAATCTTATATTGCATGCGTTCAAATTCTACTTTATCGATAAGTAGTTAAGCCTACCTTTTGCATCGAACTAACTTGTGACCTAAAAAGCCTACAACTCCCTCCAACCTAACTATACTAGATTAGTCGAGTCCGTAGCAACTGCTTATATTGATACTTCATGCTTAGTCCTGCTTAAACATGTAAATTCATAATTCCTTGGATGGTTCGACAAGTCAAAACCTGACGGATGGGTTAGGTATTATATTGTTTAGAGGCTACTAGGAAGTAATTAAAGAATTTGACTAATACTCATCGGGCTTAGACGAGAGGCCATGGTTGGGAACATGGTGGGTTGTCTCGTCCTCCTGCAAGGCTAGTTTTGATGTACATTGATCCAAGATTTGCATACTCATACACGGGGGCAAATTATAGTGCCACTCGCAACTAAATAATTTTCCTAGACCTAGTGTATGAGCCGCATTAGTTTGCCGTTTCCATATGCGTGTGGGTGAAAAAGGATATGATATGATATGATATGATATGGTGCCTCAATATAAGGGTGGGGTGGACAAAAAGTCTTGGAAAGACTAGGGATGTACCTCGATTCACAACTTACGGGACCATGTCGGAGTTAACGGCCAGACTCGTGTACATGAAATGGTTCGTAAGGGTGGCTCATAGCTAAGATGAAAGCATTATAACGGTTGTATCAATCACCCTCTGTAGACACACCTCATGAAGTGTGCTAGAGCACTGGCATTAAGAGTCGATCGATACGTGTAAGTAAAGATCTACACTCTTTGCAAGGTTAGAACTATTCGAATAGGTATGTCGGCGTTACGGGGCCCAGGGTCCCCTAAACCGCTGGCAAAGGCCCAACTTGACACCACGTTGCCAAGGACGCGGGAGTTAAGTAAAAGTGCTCGGGGGCTCACCCCGAGCACTGTACCACCCGGCTAAATCAAGGGGTGCCCTGAGTCGTCCCTTAAGGGCACTTCCCGAAGGGCCCAAGGCGACTTGGTCCCCGCCCGGGACGAAGCAAGCAGAAGTGCTCGGGGGCTCACCCCGAGCACCCAAGGCGATCCGGCCCCCGTCCGGGGCGCCGAGTGCCTCACCCAGATGATGGAGCAGCCTAGGGAGTGTGCTCGGGGGCCTCCGATCCCGGGAGCCCCGAGCACCCCTAATGGGCCCCACCTCAGTCCGTGTGGCCCAACAGGCGCATTTAATGCATGTGTCGGGTGCATTAAATGCCCGTCAACTCCAAGTCCTTGCGAACCAGAGGTGGTTCCCTGACCGGTTCCCATCCCCCCAAGTGATAAGCCCCATCAGCTATCAATCTTGGAGGGGATGGAGAGGTCTGACACCCTTTTTGACTTTGAGGGCGTGCCGGCGCGCGCTCATACGCATGCCCTCTACACCTGGTCTATGGGGCCCGGGTAGTTGCAACATAGCCCATGTCAGAAGACATCAAGTCTTCACCTCCTGACATGCCCTCATCATGATGATCCGGTTCCCAACCAAGGCGTGACCGGCACTGTTCCGCTACAGTGCATCTCAACCACCGGCATGGCCTGCCCATGCCCGATTCTTCCGCAACAAGCTTCATGGTAAGATATTTCCCTTTCGGCCACTGTGGTGACCCCCGGATATATAAGGGGAGAACCGCGGCCATGCAAAGGGGGAGACGGCTACTTAAAAAACAACCTCATACATCCAAACCCTAGAAGAAGAACTGGAGCGCCTGTGCTGCTAGTTCATTGTAATCTCTCCACATATTCTCAAATACACTAGAAGCAGGACGTAGGGTTTTACACCTAGAAGGTGGCCTGAACCTGGATAAATCATCGTGTGTTTTCCATTTTCCATCCTGCCAAGCTCTAGCTCCGGCGTTAGCTCCGTAGAACTGCGCCTCCCCGGCCGAATCCCAAAGGGGGTCCTTCTGGACCACCGATACTGATGTTTGTACATCGACATCTGGCGCGCCAGGTAGGTGAGGCCAAGTTCTCGAAACTACGCCACTCATGGCTGGCCAGCAGTCATCTTCCCAACGTGGGGGACGACTGCAACCATCCGCTACAACACATTCGGCGTCCTCTCGAGAGGAGGGGCATCATGCCATGCCTAGTAGCACCGTAGCGGTTGAGGCACCCAGCGGCGAAGGCGGATCGCATGCCAATGCAGCCTTCGTCGAGATCCCCCAGCCGGTTCGGCGCCGGCTGGACTTCGATGAGCCGGGCGAAGCAGGTGCGCTGCATGCCACGCAGCTTCTCCTCCGGCACCCTCCTGTCCAGGTGGAAGGCATATCTCCTGTGGGCCCTTGGCTCTAGGAGGTGGTCAACCTAGTCGACACCACTCGCGCCAGGCGGCGGCCCGGAATTCCCATACCTCTTCAAGGCATGGTGACCCCCAAGATGGCCCCTCAGCGGTGCCTCCGTCATTACCGCCACGTCCTAGACGTAGTGAAGCGACGGAGCCCCGCGACGGGTCCCACCATTCGGTCGCCTCTCCTATTCTAGGGGGCGGCCCAGACCTTCGCCACCGCATCAACCAGCGGCGAAAAGGTCAAGATGCGCGCGTCACCATTGAGCGCCAACGGGAGAAGTGACGTGAGGCGGGGGCTGTCGAGGGCCAGTCATCCTCTGGCCCCGCCGCCAGCCGTACGTGTTCTCCAGCGCGCATCCGCGCACCGCCGGTCAGGAGGGTCGGCACCCTGCTTTACGGAGCGGGTTGTCAGGCTTTTACTCCTGACCTTCGCCGCATCAGCTGGCCGGAATTTAAAATTCCAGCCTGACCTGCCGCAGAAATACGACGACTCTTTCCACCCGGAGGAGTTTCTCCAGATCTACACCACTGCTGTGTAAGCGGCTGGAGGGGTCGAAAAGGTGATGGCCAACTAGGTCCCCATGGGCCTGAAGGGCTCTGCCCGTTCATGGCTCATGAACCTTCCCCCGAGCTCAATTCGCTCGTGGGAAGACCTTTGCCACCAGTTCGTGGCCAACTTCTAGGGCACTTTCGATCGCCCCGGCATGGAGAGCGACCTCCACGCCATCAAGCAGTAGCAAGGGGAGACGTTGTGGCACTTCATCTAGCATTTTAGCCAGGTTCGCAACACCATCCCCAAGATTTCTCCTCAAGCAGTTATCGTCGCCTTCCGGCAAGGTGTCCGCGACGAAAAGATGCTTGAGAAGCTAGGCACGTGCGACATCCAGTCCACGGGGGACCTGTTCGCGGTCGCAGAGAAGTGTGCCAAGGCAGCTGAGGCTCACGCGTGGCCCGACTAGCCAATGGTCGACGGTGCGGGTTCCTCCCGTCCCCCCGGGGGGCGGGAGAAGAAGAACAAGAAGCGCAAGGCGCGGAAGCCACCGTGCGCTGGTCAGGTGGCGGTGGCAAGAAACCATCCAGGGCCCACGAGCAGGGCCCTAGCTGGTGGTGTGAGATACATCAGACCGACTAGCACGACCTTTTCGAGTGCCGGACGGTGAAGTTTCTCGCCGAAAGGAATAAGAAGGAGCGTGAGGAGCGCCGCGAAAGCGGCGACGACAAGCGCGACGGGGAGGAATGAGAAGGAGGTCTCGGGTTCCAGGAACCTGAGGCCGTAGTGTGCATCAACGGGGGCGCCTCCACGCCCACTTCGCGCCGCCAGTTTAAGGTGATGGTGCGCGAGGTGTGCTCAGCGACCCCGAGCACCGGGTCGTCCCGGCCACTCAAGTGGTCGGGCACCCCGATCACCTTCGACTGCTCTGACCACCCCGAGAACATGTCGGGTGTAGGCCGCCTCCCTCTGGTGGTCTCCCCGACAGTGTGCAACATCAAGGTAATCCGCATGCTAATCGATGGGGGCGCAGGCCTTAACCTCCTGTCCCCCGAAGTGTTTAGCAAGATGCAGGTGCCACCCGGGCAGCTGAGGCCCACGATGCCGTTCTTCGGCTTTACCCCAGGCCTCACCATGCCCTTGGGGCAGGTGTCCCTGATGATCACGTTCAGAACCAGGGAAAACTTCCGAACAGAGAGCGTTGTCTTTGACGTCGCCGAATTGGACCTCCTGTACAACGGCATCCTCGGCCGCCCGGCCCTCGCCAAGTTCATGGTAGCGTCCCACTATGCCTACCTCACCATCAAGATGCCCGGGCCCAACGGCACGATCACGGTGCCGGCCAACCTCCAGGGCTTCGTTCTCTGTGCCGAGCAGCTATTTTCGGCCGCCTTCGCCATGGCCGGAGACGTCGGTGAGCGCCCGGAGTCCTCGGGTCCGTCCCCGACCAAGCTCAAGATTGCCGCAGATGACTCCATCCCCATCAAGGAGGTGGTCCTGGGTGAAGACGCATCCAGGATCGTCAAGATCGGCGGCCGCTTGGCCGCCAAATAGGAAAGCGTGCTCATCGCCTTCCTCTGGGTGAATGCCGACATGTTTGCTTGGCAGCCGTCGGACATGCCCGGGGTCCCTAGGGAGGTGATCGAGCACCGCCTCACCGTGCGTCCCAACGCATGGCCCATTCGGCAAAAGGTGCGCCGTCAAGCACCAGAACGCCAGGAGTTCATCCGGGCGGAAGTCAGCAAGCTCCTTGCCGCTGGATTCATGAAGTCCTCCACCCGGATTGGCTTGCCAACCCCATCGTCGTGCCGAAAGCCAACGGCAAGCTGAGGATGTGCGTGGACTATACTGACCTCAACAAGGCATGTCCAAAAGATCATTTCCCTTTACCCCGCATTGATCAAATAGTCGACTCCACTGCTGGATGCGACCTTTTGTGCTTTCTAGATGCATACTCTGGCTATCATCAGATTAGTATGTCGGTAAAGGATGTGGAAAAAACTTCATTTACAACCCCTGTGGGGACTTATTGCTATGTCCGCATGCCTTTTGGATTAAAAAATGTTGGACCTACGTACCAGCGTGCCATGCGCATTACATTACAATCTCAGATAGGTCGCAACATCAAGGCCTACATCGGCGATCTCGTCGTCAAAACAAGGGATCAAGCAACGCTCCTTGAGGATCTGGCGGAGACTTTTGACTGTCTCCGCAGTACTCGCATGAAGCTGAACCCCGAGAAGTGTGTCTTCGGGGTTCCCTCGGGCAAGCTGCTCGGTTTCTTGATCTCGAACCAAGGCATAGAGGCCAACCCCGAGAAGATCCGGGCCATCGACCAGATGCGCCCGCCGTCTCGTCTCAAGGATGTGCAGCGCTTAACGGGCTGCATGGCTGCCTTGGGACGGTTCATCTCCAAGCTCGGGGAGCGGGGCCTCCCGTTGTTTAAGCTCCTCAAGAGATCGGGCTGCTTCGAGTGGACCCTAGAGGCCGAGCAAGCCCTACGGGACCTTAAGAAGTACCTCAACTCGCCTCCGGTCTTGGTGGCACCAAGACCCGAGGAGCCTTTGCTGCTCTACATCTCGGCTACTCCCAGGGTAGTGAGTGCGGTCCTCATGGTTGAGCGAGAGGTCGGGTCGAGCTCCTGACGACTCCCACGAGGGTGGAAGCTTTCAGGTTCGAGCTCCCGATAAGCGGCTAATCCAAGGAAAAGCCCGAGTTCGAGCTCTCGGGCGACCCCCAACAGTCGAGAGTGCTCGGGTCCGAGCTCCCGGGAGAACCCGAGCAGCCAGGAGTGCTCGGGAACAATTTCGACCCCCCGGGTCCAGTACTCGGGGAGGTCCCAAGCAAGGGCCGCATCCAGCAGCGCCCCGTATACTTCGTTAGTGAAGTATTACGCGACGCCAAGACGCGTTACCCACAAGCCTAGAAGATGCTCTACGCAATTCTCGTTGCGTCGAGAAAGCTACGCCACTACTTCCAAGCGCACGAGGTCTCGGTGGTTACAGCCTACCCCCTCGAGTGCATCCTACACAACCGAGAAGCCACTGGCCGCGTGGTCGAGTGGGCGATTGAACTCGCTGAGTTCAACCTCCGCTTCGTCAGCAACCGGGCGGTCAAAAGCAGGGCTCTGGCCAACTTCGTGGCCGAGTGGACGCCGGTGCCTGAGGACGAAGGGGAGGAGGTGTCCGCAAATCCGGGACATGAAGGAGCCAGACACTGGATGATGCACTTTGACGGATCCCTCACGCTAAAGGGTGCGGGGGCTGGAGTAGTTCTCACCTCCCCGACAGGTGAAGTACTCCAGTACGTCGTGCAGCTCCACTTCCGCGCAACCAACAACATGGCCGAGTACGAGGGACTTCTCGCGGGGCTCCCCGCCGCCGCGTCCCTTGGAATCCACCGACTGCTCGTCAAAGGCGACTCTCAGCTGGTCGTCAATCAAGTGTCCAAGGAGTACCAATGCTCTGACCCACAAATGGTGGCGTACCTGAGCAAAGTCAGGAAGTTGGAGCGGTGTTTCGACGGGTTGGAACTCCAACACGTCCCGCGCCGCTACAACGAACCCGCCGACTACTTATCGCGACTGGCGTCCTCTCGGGAACCGGTCCCGGCTGGGACCTTTGAAGAAAGGCTCTCCCGGCCGTCCGTCGAGGCTGCCAACCAAGACGAAGGGGGAACCTCACACCTAGGCGAGGCTACCCAGGCTACACCTTCAGTGGGAAATCCCGTCAGGTTGCTGCCGCCTGGTGAGCACCCCGTGCTCGCCACCTGTTCTCAGGAGCCTTCCTGGATCTCCGAGATCCAAGGATACCTGAAAAAAAATCCTTCCCAAAGATGATGCCACAGCAGAAAGGATCGCGCACCAAGCCAAGCGCTACACCCTAGTAGATGGGGATCTCTACCGGTGTGGCACGAACGGCGTCTTTCTGAAGTGCATTTCCTGGGAGGAAGGCCGCGATTTGCCCGCGAATATCCATGAGGGCGAGTGTGGTAGCCATGCATCGTCCCGCACGCTGGTCGGGAAGGCCTTTTGGCAAGGCTTCTACTGGTCAACAACCCTCCAGGACACCATCGAGCAGGTTCGGCACTGCGAAGCGTGTCAATACCATGCAAAGCAGTCACATCAACTGGCTCAGGCCCTCCAAACCAACGGCACGTAGTTTACCAGTGATGCATTCCTGGAGTACTGTGAAGACAGAGGGTTGGTTTGGAGGGCCAACGGCCAAGTCGAGCTCGCCAATGCCCAAGTCCTAAAAGGGCTTAAAACGCAGACCTTCGATCGCCTCAAGAAGTGCGGTGTCGGCTGGATCGACGAGCTCCCTGCTGTCCTCTGGTCAATCCGGACGTCCCCCCAGTAGGGCGATCAGAGAAACTCCCTTCTTCCTCGTATAGGGGCAGAGGTAGTCCTCCCCTCCGAGGTCACCTTCGGCTCGCCTCGGGTCGGAGCCTACTCGGAAGGCGACCAAGAGCAGAGAAGGCTCGACGATGTCAACTACCTCGAAGAGCACTGGTACAGAGCCGCTCTCCATGCCACCAGATACCAACAGAGCCTAAGGCGCTATCATCAGCGCCACGTTTGGGCCCGGTCGCTGGAAGTCGGGGATCTAGTACTTCGCCGCATCCAATCGCGGGAAGGAAAGAACAAACTCTCCCCCATGTGGGAGGGCCCCTACTGAGTGACCGGTGTCTCCCAACCGAGCTCTGTTCGATTGACCACAGAAGAAGGCCTGCCGCTGCCCAATGCGTGGAACATCGAGCATATGTGCAAGTTTTATCCGTAAACACCTCGGGTAAGTTTTTCCTTTTTGCATTGGGTCAGTTCCCTGAGTAGCAAAAGAGTCTTGGGAAGTTCCGGGTTCGTCGCCTAAGCCCTGGCCGCCCCGCTTGGCTCCTACACCCTGGGCACTAGTCCGGCCAAAGGCTGCCCGAGTATCCCACGCGCTCGCACGCTTGCTCAGGGGCTTCCCTTGTATCATAAGCTATATCAATAGCAGCAGCAATATTAATATAAGCAGTGTTTGCATTTGCAATTACTTGTCAATTTTTCTATTCCCTCGTTCGCTCACAAAAAAAATCACTCGCACGAGTATCGGGCTCCCATGTCCCCTTTGCACGAGTAGGTCCCCACTGGTCTATAGTACGAGGAGTCGGGGTAATCTAGTCTCTGTTGGCGGGCAGTCGGTGCTCGGTCGACCACTTGTACCCTGAGCACCCCCGAACCAGGGCAAATAAGCCCCTGGCCACCCGTGCTCGGCCTGGTCAATGGTCCCGAGCGCTACCGAGCCTCAGAGTACTCGGACAACCCTACCTCTCATACCCCCGACCAATTGGCTGACTCGAAAGCCTTCGGGTCCTGACAACGAAGAGTTTCGGCAAAACTCAGAGCAGTGGCATCTTTTGCTAGCAACTTGCTATAATCACCTACGAGTGTACAGGCTCACCATGGTGAAGTTCCCAGGTGACAATGACCATATCAAGTCAAAAAACCCAGGGCGAAAAGCTTCCATGGATTCAACACTACAAATAAGCTAAGTTTTTTCGCTGCGTTTGTCTCAGCTTTAAAGCTTTCTTTTACCATCTCCGCGAATAGTTTCTTGTGCCAACGATCCCCTGCACCGCTCGTTCATAAAGCGGGGATGTTTTGGAGTAACAATGTGAGTCACGGGGAGTGTTCCGGGTCGTCGCCCAAAGCCCTAGTCGCCTTGCTTGGTTTTCGAACCCTGGGCACCAGCCTGGCCAAAAGCTGCCCGAGTATCCTACGCGCTCGCACTTGTGCTCTGGGGCTCCCCAATAGATGGGCTAGCGGCACAAGGGATCCGTGCTGCGCGAGAACCTCGCTGCATAAGAAAGGAACCCGTTGAAACTAAGTGAAAAATCAGCACAATAAGACGTCCGCTGATGCCTAAGCCACTCGTAAAACGTCCCGAGCACGAGTGCTCGGACGAGCTTGCAGGAGTGTCAAATCCCGAAGGTGCGCGCTCCCGAGCGCCACGGATTGCCCTCGGGGACCTGAGATTCTCGAGATCCCGGGGAGCGACCTGGTCAAGGGAAACGTCGGCGCGTCCAGCATCTCGGGGACATGGGGTCCTCGGGTTCCCGAAGCGCGGCATGCTCAAGAAGAAGGTCGAAGCCTCCAGCTTCTCGGGGACATGGGGTCCTCGGGCACCCGAGGCGTGACTTGCTCAAGTAAATAAGTTTGAAGCATCTAGCTCTCAGGGGCTGGAGTCCTCGGGGCAGACTGCTTGGGCAAGAGCTGGACGCATAAAAAAAAAGGAAGCTGGGTGGAGCCAAGTCCACACTTAGCAGAAATCAAAAAAGGAAGCTATGTGGAGTCAAGTCCACACTTAGCAGAAAACAAAAAGAAGCTGAATGGAGCCAAATCCATACTCAGCAGAAATTCAAAGGAAATTGTGTGGAGCCAAGTCCACACTTAGCATTTCATCAAACAAGTTCTTTACAGAAAGGCCTTTCGGCCTCGAATGAAGAACAAAAGAAAGATAAAAAGGGGTCCAGCTACTCCTCGCCACCGTCGTCATCGCCAGAGTTGCTCTCACCATCCGCTCGCGTGAAGTTCTGGGCGATCTCCTCGGCGACCTCACGGATAGCATCTCGGGCAGCCTCTCCTCCTTCCTCGGCAACCCCGAGCCTGGTCGGCTCCAAGGAGAAGTCCGGGTCCCTACTGCGGTAGCATGCGAGCACATGCTCCACCACCGCGGCGGCCAGCTCCCGCCCCTCCCGGGCCAGCACATCCTTCACAGCCACCGGCAACATCTCCAGCCGCTCGGCAATGGTGCCGAAGTGAAGGACAAAGTGGCCCAGGGAGTCCAGGCCCTGCTCGCCCACCCTTATGTGGCCAAGCCCGTCGGAAGATGTCGCACATCATATCGGTGGAGCTGCTCCTTTCGGAGCGCATCTCCGTGAGGCGATCCCTTGCATTGGCCACGGACAACTCCAGTTGCTGCAGATTTCTCTGCAGCTCAGTCACCCATTCCATGAGCTTCCGCTTGGAGACGCTACTATCCTCAAGGCACTGCTCCACCTCTCGGATGTGGCGATCTCTGTATTCTTCAAGATGGCGGACTCGCTCCCGAGCCTCTGCCTTGGCCGCCTCGAGCTGGTCAGAGACCTCCTTGCGAGCAGCTTGGACGCGCTGCTCCAAGTCTCTCTCTAGCTCCTGGGTTCACCACGCCAGAGAGGTCTCCCCTTCATCGAGCGCCCTCTCGTGCTGATCGAGGGCGATCTCCCTTGTAGCGGCCTCGGCTTCTCGGAGGGCCACCTACTCCTCCCGCAGGTTCAGTCGATCACCTTCGTCGATGACCTCCGCGTGCATCTCCTCTAGGGACTCCCTTTCCCTGTGGATCTCCGCGGTGGCCATTTCATGTTCGTGCTTGGTGATCCTGACCCACGCGATGAAGGCTTCTCTGGCCTCCGTGAGGGCGACCTCCCGCTCCTTCAGCGTGGCTTCCCGCTCCTCCAATGCGGCCTTCTCCGAGGCAACAGTGGCCCGGATCTTTTCCAGCATGGCGTAAGCCGCGTCGAACACCTCGAGGAAAGGCCCCTGAGGCACGTCGGTCCGACCCACAAAGTCCCGGCTCGCTCCGGCCCTTGGGCTGCCACGGACCCCCTCCAGGAGGAGTTGCTCCCCGCCTTCGGGTCCTGAGCACCCCCGAGCCCTACCGGCGGGCTACCAGATAGCTCCCGAGCGGCGAGGACCCCGGTCTCCCCCTCGAGGCGTGACTCCTCGGTCTCAGCCTCAGCCCTCCTGGTAGGCTCGGTGCTCGGGGCAGCCGCCGCCTCTGGAGCGGCTCCGGCGCTCGAAGTGGCCTCGGTCCTCAGGGCTCCCTCAGCGCTCGGGGTCGCCTCCGTGCTCGAGGCTGCCTTGGTGCTCGGGACGGCATCGGTGCTCGCAGCGGCTTCGGCCCTCGGGGCGGCCGCGGCGCTCGTGGCAGTCCGAGCTTTCTTCTTGGGCGCCCTGAAATCAACAACAGACAATGAAGCTCGGGTTAATCCCCGACCAGTATATTCACCCTGCGGAGTTAAGAGGGGTTCACGTCTTACAGTGGTGAGGACTTCTTGTACTGCCAACGCGAGGTCGGAATCTGGAACCCCGGCGTCGACGACGGCGGCTCCTTCCTCTTCTTGCTGGGCATGTCAGGCTTGGCCGCGCCTGGGCTCAGCTGCGCCGAGCCCCCGCCGGCACCGGCTGGTCGCTACCTCCCCCCGAGTTGCTGCCCCCAGTGCCCGTCGTCCGCTGGTCGGAAGGTGGAGGAGGGGGTGGCGGTGGTGAAGGAGAAGATTGGGGAGAGGGTGGCCGCGGCTTCTTGCCCTTCGGATCCGCGGGATCCTCGCTGGCGGCACGGGTCCTCGAAGCCCTTGCGGCAGGCTCTCTGCCAATGTCGTCGTCGTCTCCCGGAATCCTCATCGAGCCGGCCGTCTTTCACGGATCCGCCGGCTTGATCCCCTTGGGGTCAAACTCAGGTAAAGCCGCGCGGATAGTGTTCCGCTGCAAATTCATGCAGAGTGCAAGATCCGCCCACGGCAATTCAATAGCTACGATGTCTCCGGTGCCCAGGAGGATCCACAGCGGTGCCTTCAGCACGTCGGGATGAAGTTCCCTGCCTCACCGATCACCGTCTGGCCGATATCCTGCAGGCCAGTGTACATCCAGGCCAGGTGGGTGCGCTCCCGTAGCGGCGCCAGCTGCCGCCGGAGAAAATCGACGACGACCATGGTCGCCGTCAAACCCTCGGCCCGCAGCTGTGCAATCCGCTCCACAACCGGTCGTAGCAGGTGGTCGTTCTCCGGCAAGTATTCCCACGTCTTCTTGTGCGCCGGTGCCGGCCCGTCGGGAAGCAGGATCTGGGCGTGCGGATCAGTGGAGATATAGCACCACTGGTTGCGCCAGTCGTCCCACTTATTCCGTAGCTCCTGCGAAATGTAGTGGTCGCCGATCTTCTCCGGAGGCGGAAATTGCAGCTTCCCGCGGCCTCCACTCTGTCGGAGCCTCTGCTCTTCCCCGCTGACCAGAGTACGAAGAAGTGGTAGAAGAGCATTACTGAAGGCATCACGCCCACAAACATCTCGCAGAGGTGGGCGAAGATGGCCAGCATCAGGACGGTGTTGGGGGAGAGATGGATGAGGTGGATCCCAAACTCCGTCAACACCTCGAGGAAGAAGGGTGAGAAGGGCGGCACTAGGCCCGCCGCGACGAAGCTAACGAAGATCACCGTCTCCTCTGACCTCAGATCCGGCGGGTTCATGGCCAGCCTCGCCGTCACCGCCCCCTTCTGGCTCTGCGGAACCAGCAGCTTCCGCACCCGGTCCATGCTCTCCTCATAGAGGAAGCGGGACTTGGGGATGACGGCGTTAGCGGCGGGCGGTGGAGGAGCGCGGCGTCTTTCACGTCTCGACATGGCAGCGGTGCGGCATGGAAGATGAGGAGGCAAAAAGGCGTGTAAGCCAAGAAGGCAAGGAGGCAAAAGGGCGCAGTGAAAAGAAAGGAGGCGTTTGTGCAGTGTGGCGTACCCAGTTTTAAGGCCGGATACTCCCTCGTGATCACTGTACCGGTCCCTGGACCAGTAGCCGATACACACGAGCTAACCTGTATATCATTGTCATACATGCGTAAACAATTAAATAGACCGTTAAGGTCGATAATCTAATACCTGTAACCCAACGGCTATAAACTTGCAGCGGAATTCAACGGTGAGGTGGCCCGTTAATATGCCATACCCGACAGGCAACTGACTGGGGTTACGCCCCTAGCTTTCGCGATCATAAGCTTATCCTCGGATATTGCTGTCTTCTTCGTCTGGCCAAATCAACAAGCCAGGTGAGTACATGGAATGTACTCACAAGCTATTCCCACAGGAGGAAATATACGGCAATATTTCATGCAGGGTATGAATCAGGGGATAGCTCTATCCTAAGTTGCAAGTTGTGCGGAAATGTAAGTTCTTATTCGGAATACAGAATAGTAGATTCAAGAGCATTTTCGAAATCAAAATTCGTCTCTGTCGAGACAGCATTTGGTGCTAGATAATCCAGCAGAACAGTCATCAACTAGAGGCCGGTAGCTCCTTCTATCGCCTTGAGCAATCCTTACAACCTACCCGCGCTACTGCCTCGCGGCCCAGGCTAGGTTTTCTCTTCTGCAGTTCCTCGCTACCAGACTGTAGCTTAAACTGCTCATTGTGGACACATCATGCCCACGTCCTTAATCCCATTTCCCAGCTTTCACAAACAAAACTCAGTCTAACCAGTGTGTGGCCTTACCAGTTCATGTCCATGACCGAGGACGCGGCTATTCGAATAGTTTTTAACACTCTGCAGAGGTTGTACGGCTTTACCCACAAGATGTAGGTCACCCTGGGTATACTTCACGACGTATACTGACAGGGCTATTACAACGAAACCTTTCGCCCATGTTCACACTAAAGCCGGACCCGCTAAATGAGACTTACCCTAACTCCGATTGTGCCCAGGCAGGCTGACACCATAATCCGAAGAAACGCTCATCTTTGTGTCGAATCTTCATCCATGTCTAAATGGAGCTCACTAAGAATCTTGACCCATGTAGCACCGTGGAGATTCTCTAGGGATCCATATCCTACCTAGCACTCTCTTCTTACTTCCCGCGGGTCCAAACCCTAATATTAGGCGGGTTACCGAGTCAAGTCCTTCCCATAAAGGACATGTGGACGTACGATGGGGGAACTGATTCAGCGGCACTTAGGTTCGGTCCTTAACTGATTCGAGCAAGACTCCATGTCCAACCATCACCTCAGGTAGTAACCGGCTACCCTGCCATTCCAGGCCTCAGGTAGCAACCGGCTCCCTACCCTTTCCTGATTCAAGTAGCGACCGGCTACTCTACCACCTCCAAACTCCCTTAGCATTCCTGCCCGAATCCCAGTCCTCCATCACTTTCATTTGGGGTTTTAGCAAACCTTTTATTTTAAAAGATTCCCTCGGAATGTATAACAAACCGAGGGTTTTGATCACAATCCCATCGTATCGATAAAACTTAGTTTTTTACTACAGCAGGGCTAAGCACAGCTAAGGCCTATAGTCCTAATTAGTTTATCGGTCGAATGATAACCGACTAAATAATCCTAGGGATACAAGGAATGGATTTCAGAACCTACCTCATATGCAATTACTCGGCATAACTACCCTAGCATAAAATAACGTTGATATCAACATAGCATGCAGGTTTGCAAACAAAATACTTAATGTTCACAAGTATGGGATTCAACATGGTCAAAGTGGGAATGCTTGCCTGGCAATTGGCTGGAGCTTGGTCTTGAACCTGATTCGACAATTGACTGAATTCCTTCACGCGATATTTCCTAACGTCGGTATCTACACGTTGAAGAACGGCGAATAAATCAACTTGGCACGGAAGAGCCAATTAACATCGAATGTGAAATCAGAAACTTCAACACATGAAATCATAACGTGTTGGATTAGTCACTTGATTTTAAGAAGCCTTAGAGAGTTAGAAACGTCACTTTAGGTCAGTACAAAGAGAAGTGCAAATTTTAGGGCTTTGTGAAGTACATTAATAGGTCTTTTCCTTTGGGAGGTCATTGAATAGCATGGGGCTTTATATCATTTCTGACATAAGATATTCGGTTACCCAATACTCTCTGGATTTTAGGAACGGTAATTTTGGATTTAAACGGTTTTAGGAAAAGGAATCAATTAGTATAGGGTTTGGCCGTGATGTGCTCTTATTTAACCCTCGAGTTCCGAACTTAAAGGATATATCTTTCCAGAGTCCTAAGGGTTATACAGGAATGTTCAGTTAACACTAGGTTCCCAAGTACTGGACTCCAAGCTAGAAGAAGGAAGTGGGACTTCAGGTAATTACTTTATAGGGCGCGAAATATGGATTGTAACTAGGCACAAACATGGGTTCGTTAGTTATTTTCTCCGTATAGCGACTTGTACCTTCGGCTTATCAAACTTACGGGAACTCCCTCTAGGATTTTGGAAACACCTAACAAGATTTACATTTTTAAGATTATGAAAATAACATATACGGTGTATATGTTACCTTTAAAGAAAACTACCCCTATACATGTGGCTTTAAGGAATCTCTTTAACTTCACTGTTTGAACAAATACTTATTTTTGCATGGCCCTAGGATTGGTTTGTACTGCATGTGATGCTTGAAGAGAAAGGACGGAAAAACCTAACTTTTAGTTTTAGCATCGAAAGCTTTTGAGTTTTGAAAATGCTCCTTGAACCAAAGGATTATAAATCAATTCTGGACTCAACTTGGATGCCCAACAAGTATTTAGCACGTATTCATTGAGCTGGAGGCGGACTGAAGTAAAAGCGCTTTAAACACCCAGACGCAGGACCAGGAAAAGAGCAAACACCAGGGAGGCGCTAGAGGGAAGGTCTTCGGGGCTTCTACCACCGGGAGGATCGCAGCGAGAATCAAGGCGGAAGGGTCCGGTGGCGCGCGGCTTGGGGTGGCTGCTGGCGGTCCGGCCCCGCTGGTGGCGACGAGGTGGCAGGTCCATGAACTTGGTCGGCTCAGATCTGAGCTCGAGGGAGGCGGCGGATTGGGGCAGCGGTTCAACACGTCGGCGAGGGGAACAGCACGGGTCCTGGTGGCGGCAACCCGTGATGCTCGTCGGCGGCTAACTCGGGGGGGCTCGCCGGGGTGGTGGCCCGAGTAGGGGCTCACCTCCGTGGTCCTCGCCAGTGACGGATGAAGGAATATGGCCGGCGGCTTGACTCGCTGGTGGCGGTAGGAGGTCGGGAGGGTCCCCGGTGCGGCAGCCGGCGCGGCGGCCCATCCGGTGGCACTCGACGGCTTGGCGGATTAGGGACACCAGGTGCTCGGGAGCAGCGGCCGGAGGAGCAATAGGGGAGGAAGGTGGTAGAGCCTGGGGTCGGGCGGCTTACAGAGAAGGAGCTAGGGGAGCTCGGGTGAAGGGGAGAAGAGAAGGAGCTCAGGGGAGAAATGGAGGAATGGATGGGAGCTCGGTTTGGGGAAGATTGGGGCCTGGCTGCTTTGCTTGAAGAAGGGAGGTGGAGCTAGATGAGGAAAATGGGGAGAAGCGGCTCGGGGACTAGCAATGGAAGCTCTGCTTAGCTCAACAAGAAGAGAGAAAATGGGGAAGGAAGAGGAGAAGCTGTGCCTGCAGCTAGATTTGACAGTGAGGTGAGAGGGAGGCGTGCACGACTGTGGTTTTGGGGAAGGATGGACAGCTAGTTTTGGGAGGTGACAGGAGAGTGCTGTAGGGAGAGGGAGGTAGAGAGAGGTAGTGTGACAGTGGAGGGAGAGGTCACACAGAAGAATTTGCCAGCTTGCAACACGTGCTGCTGTAGGGCTCAGAGAGTTAGGTGCCGCTTGTTATTGCCAAGGAAATGTGGCAGTGAGCCAGACTGTCACGGACCCGGGAATTACATATGATTAGGGGAACGAATGGTCGCCAAGGGCCGAAGGACTAGTCGACCTGGTGGCACGGTACCTGCACCGTACTCACTGAGGCGGAGTGATCCGACACCTGACCAACGCAAGCCGGCCGGAAGCTACCAAACTTCCTAGAACCACATACAATTCCCTGATCCGGTGAAGGTTTAGAGTCGTTCCCGAATTCCACCATGCAAAGCAAGGTCGGAGGAGCCCGGCGATTCTACCCACACCCTAACCTAGCTCGGAAGCTAGTGGGTCGCTCGAAAGCCCGGTAGAATACGCCCACACCCTGCCTAGCCGGCATAGCATCTCAGCCAGCGGGTCACTCAACCGATTCCTGCTCGACCTAGTAATAAGAGAAACGGCTTTAACTCTTCACGGCATACCCATACACTTCATCTCATTCACGCACGGTGTATGAGCAGCCCCAATAACAACTTGTATATCACAACAAAGCACTACGATACGATAATAATGCTAGCTGTCCACCTTGTGAACAAAAGATTACATCACTCGGCTATAACCGAAAGTTTTAGTCGAATCCATAAAGTGAAACGAGTAGCAGCGGATGAAATAAGCAAGACCCACAGCGGCGCATCAACCACTGTCCAAAACATTCCCACAAGAACCCCATAAGTCGAACACTACCGAGGAAACCACAATTTCAAGCGTCGTTGAAAAAGTCCTCGACCACTGGCTCACCTGCAAGATCTAGGAATATCCTAGGTGAGTACGGGGGTACTCGCAAGACTTATTCGTGCTTGATTAAATGTCCTACACATGGATGTACTACTGCGACGATTAAACATGGTGCATTCGAAGTTACCAAGTGTAGGTGAGTCACATGACATTAGCAACATGATAAGAGGGAAACATAATAAGCAGCCTATAACCCCAAGTGATACACCAATCAAAATACGACATAAAAGCATTAAGCATGACATTCAAATTTCCTTAGGGACCACACGTTCCCAATAGACCACACATTCGTCAATTATCATATTCAACTTCTCTCTCGAACCGTTATCGGCAATACATCCCCATGAGGATAACGATGTGCCCTCCACCGGAGGTAGCTAGTCTCCCAATGACCGGGACTCACCAATTCGATAAACCCATGGCAGCGATTCCGATAATGTTCACGCGTGACAGGGGGAGTAATACGATGAAATCACCTCAGGTTGGTATAGCGACAACACAACTTCAAACACCGGGGGTCGCTCCGATAGCACCAATTAATACCAACTTTATTCATCGTTACTCCACCCTCAGCTCTCGCATCTCACTTATCTCAGATTTTAGTAGATAGAGTGTTCAAGTTCAATCCTCGACTACAACGGGGTACAATACATCGCAACCCTAGCATGCTAGTTTGGCGCATTCGATCACAACGTAAATAAGCAACACATGGAATAACAGTACACATATAATAAAATGCAACAAGCTCTGCTTGCCTTGGTCGCAGGGTTTTTGATCTTGCTCTGAAGCGTAAGCCGAGTGGTCTCCTTCTTCGGGCTCTGTTTCAGGCCACATGAACACCGGAAACAAAACGATAAAAGAAGCAATGAGACCCAGCATGTATGCATGATGAATGAAGCTAAGTATGAAATCCTAAAGTAACTTGTAGACGTTAGAAGGCTCATGACAGCGAGCATTGCTCGAATTAAACTTGTAGGAACTTATATTGCAATTCTAACTATGCATGCATGCCCGATTAGGTTTGATGTCATCTTAGGTTAGAAAATTTACTATTTTCAGCAATTGGTCATGTAATGAAGTGTTGGTATTATGAAAGTGTCCTGTGATATGGACCTAATGCAACTGGAATCATTCGATTCGGAGCTACGAGCATCAAGTTATGAACTATTGAAAATATCGTATGAAATGCAATGGGATGTCTTCTACTTAGTGGACCATGCTTCATAATTTTATATTTTAAATTTTCATCCAGACCATATCATAGGGAATTTCACAAGGTTTCCAACGATATAAAATTTGCTCAAATTGGAGCTATGGTTCAAAAGTTATCGCAGTTTGAAGTTCATCGAGAAAATAGTCTAAACCCTAACCCTAATCTGCGAAAACTTAAATGCTACGTGCACCCGAAAAGGGCTACACCAATTTTATAACCCTAACCATGCCCCAATGACATGCGGTCCCTCGATGGCAGCGCTGACTGGATCGGGGGAGCCCAGTCAGCTACTGACCATGCGTGGGGAACCAATCAGGGAGCGACACGTCGCTCCCGTCTCTCTCTCTCTATGTGCTGGCGTGGCACGGCTCGGGAGGCGGCGCTCGCTCACCGGAGGATGGCCGGAGAGGGCGCGGGAGAGTTTCAGAGCTCAGGAAGGCCGGGGGCAGGCGGTGGGAGCACCGGGTGCTTACCCCGGTGACAGTGCGCAACTCGGGAAGGCCGGAGGAAGACGAGGGCGAGCTGGCGACGACGACCGGCGGCGAGGGACTTCGGTGGTCGGCGGAGGGGTCGTTCGGGGCTGGGATCTGCGAAAAGGAGCAACGGGGAAGGTTAGGGGAGAGGCTAGGATGCTTGGGCAAGAAAAAGGGGGCTCGGGGAGCACTGGTTGCGCGAGGAGGAGCTCACCAGAGAAGTGGCCGGACCCGGGGAAGGCGACGACACAACCGCGGAGCTCGGCATGGGTCTGCAAAAGAACAAGGCGAAGGAGGTACGGGGGAAGGTGGTGAAGCTCGGGAGGGAGGCGATGGAGCTCGGGGCTCACCGGAGCGCCAAGAATTTTTCACCGGAGCAACGGCCGGCTTCGGGGAAGAGAGCGGCGGGAGAAGGGAGCAATCACCGGAAGGGAGGGGGCCTAGGGTTAGAGGAGAGGAACGAGGATGGAGTGGTGGTCGGGACGGCCCCTTTTATAGGGCGGCGGCGGTCGGACAGCCGGTGGGGCGCCGCCCACCTCGGCCACCCGACGCCGGAGACGTGGTGGCCAGGTGCTAACGAGCGGGCCCCATGCCACCGGGTGAGAGAGGGAGGAGGCTGACGGGTGGGGTCCCGCGCGTAGAGAGAGGGGAGAGATTAGCGGGCCACGGCGCTGGCGGATCAGGCGGGCCGGCAGAGTGGGCCTCGGCCCCTTTTCCTTTTTCCTTTTTGTTTTTGTTTTTCTTTTTAATTTATATTTCAGCTGAGCTCCTTTTTAAATCAAAAGAGCATCCAAATCAATTCCAAATGATTTGAAATTTTTACAGAAGGTGTATCTTTCAGTTTTGAACCCACCATGAAATTTTGAGACTATTTGGAGTTGATTTGACCTGAATTTGGATTTAAATTCAAATAGGCCCCAAAAATGGGTTTGAACTACAACTAGGCTCTAAACTCCTCCAAAAATTTTGAAATTTGGCAGGGAGCTGGAGTACTTGCATCCATGGCTAGATATAAATTTTTACAACTTTTTACCTACAGGAATATGGTTTGATCATCAATTTACAACTCAGTCCCAAAGAAGGTTTAAACTAGAACTAGGTCCTAAAATTTTCCAAAGATCCCAAAATTCATATGTAGGTTGAGTTGGCATATTCCCTGGGTGTTTACTAGTTTTTATGACTTTTCATCTATAGGAGTACTTCATATCCACCTAACCCTAATCCTGCTACTTTAGGGTTTGACATTGAACACTTAAACTGAGTTGGCAATTGCTCATGGCTTTGGAGGAAACGTCGGGAGGGGGAAAACCCTAGAGGGATGACCCAACTAGGAAACCCTAATCTTCCTCTACCTACTATTGCTAGTGTTGATATTAGACACTTCAAATAAGTTGATTGGTGTTCGTAAAATTATCCACCGAGGATGAGATATGTACATATTCTATAAAATATACTTTTTATAAATTTAAGCTTATGCAAGGTGGTGCGGAGATGATGACATGTATGCATGAATGCAGGGCAAAAACCTAATTACCGAATTTGGGTATTACACAGACATTGGGGAAACAGCGAAGTTAGGCACCGAATTCAGATTGATGGCTGACGTGGTCTGGGGCAATAGTGAACTCGTACCGCTGGTTTTACTCTGTGGTTACGCATGCAGTAGGACTACATGAGGAGACGCTAAAAAATTAGGCACTGAACACTATGGCAAGGAGATGAGGTGTGAGAGGAAACCACGGATGTTGGGCACCGAAACGTGCTGGGAAATAGGGATAGAATTAATTTGCTTGCCTTGTCATGTCAAAGCTAGGGTTTAACTGGGGGAAATGAATAGAAGGGTGTTTGGCTGGTGAGAGTAAAATTTTAGGACTTCCTTCTTCATGCATACGCGCATGCCCAGGTAACATGCGCAGATGCCTATATATACCAGGGAAGGGAAAAGGTGGTAGAAATCATATGGCCACATGCAAAGATATGCTGGGACTTTCAGGACGTACGTGCCCAAATACACTTGGAAATTTAAGTATATATATACTTAGGGTTGTAGCAGAGCTAATGACGAGTTAGGGTTTTAGAGGGAATTAGATTTAAATAGGACGAAAATAATTCGGGAGTTTGGATCTAGGGTTTTGGAGTGCGGCAAGGTGGAGCAGAAACATGGAACTCGAGATGAAACATTTATGTCGACTTAGGACGTGTTGGTGGTGAGGTACCGTTGAAACATCAGCGTATACTGCGCAGATGTTGAACTAGGGTATTATTGCGTTAGGGTCTTAGCACTTAAACCAAAAGCAGTATATACGTGCATATATTCACGATACGGCTTGGCGAGGTAGGTGGCAAAAGATCATGTTGTTCGGAGCAAGTTTAGGGCATGTATATGTTTAAATTTAGCCAGGGTGTCGTGTAGTAATTAGCCGTAGTCGTGGTCTAGGTTATTCCGAGTCTGTGCGTGTGTGGCTGGGAGAGGGGCTGTCACAGCAGAGAAAATGTTGCCGCGGTACCGCCGCGGAAGGGGAAAGACTTGCCGCGGTAGGGAAAAGGAATTGCCGCGGTGGGAATCAGCTGCCGCGGTGGGAAGGAATGGCGGCGTGGCATTGCCGCGGCAGGGAAGGGGTTGCCGTGGCAGAGGCATGGCAGCGACGGTAGCTGCTGTGAGATGCCGTAGCGGGGAATCGGTGGCATGGCAGAAGCTTGTCGCGGCAGGAGCGGCTTGCTGCGGCAGAGAAAGATAGCAACAGTGGTGGCAGAGGCCTTGCCGCGGCAGAGGAAATGGGCAACGGCAGCTGCCGTGGCAAGAGTGTGGCAGCGGCAACGGCTGCCATGGGCTGTGGCGGCAGAGCAAGTTGGCTGTGGCAGCTGCCTCAGGCTGTCGTAGCGGGGATGCAAGGGCAAATGGTCCCGCATGGAGACCAAGGATAGAACAGGGTTTGCCCGTGTCGTCGGACGTAGTTTGGAGTATTAGGGTTTTGACAAAACAGAGATCGATAGAATTTAGAACGAGGGTTTTCGTGTTTGGTATTTAGCTTCATCATGATTTGAACTAAAGTTTTAATTAAGTGTATTTTCAGCTGACACTATTAACGAAAAAGTTTTTGTTAGCCCTAATTTTTAGGTTTTGGAAAATCGGGGTGTGACATGCAGGGAGGCGAAGGAGATGTGGAGGCGCGAGAATGGCGAAGCCTTTAAAGAAAAGCAATCAAGAATTCGAACCGTTGCGTGACGTGGGCGGCGTTGTCAGTTCTATTTCTCTGACAGGGCGCGCCCCCCCCCCACGACACACGGGAATCAGGGCGTCTTTTCCTCGTTCGGTAGAGGTACGCGGCGCCCCACGTCGCGCAAAAATTGGAGCCGTTCCCCCGTTCGGTGCTCCAAATGGGCCGGCGTCTTCATTCGCCCATAGAATGAAGGCCCCGCCCCCAGTCTCGTCCATTTTTTGGGTCGTTGTCTGGTGGCTGGGCCGGGGGCTACTGTCGGCGTTACGGGGCCCAGGGTCCCCTAAACCGCTGGCAAAGGCCCAACTTGACACCACGTCGCCAAGGACGCGGGAGTTAAGTAAAAGTGCTCGAGGGCTCACCTCGAGCACTGTACCACCCGGCTAAATCAAGGGGTGCCCCGAGTCGTCCCTTAAGGGCGCTTCCTAAGGGCCCAAGGTGACTTGGTCCCCGCCCGGGACGAAGCAAGCAGAAGTGCTCGAGGGCTCACCCTGAGCATCGAAGCAGAAGTGCTCGGGGGCTCACCCCGAGAACCCAAGGCGACCCGGCCCCCGTCTGGGGCGCCGAGTGCCTCGCCCAGATGATGGAGCGGCCTAGGGAGTGTGCTCGGGGCCTCCGATCCCGGGAGCCCCGAGCACCCCTAGTGGGCCCCACCTCAGTCTGCGTGGCCCAACAGGTGCATTTAATGCATGTGTCGGGTGCATTAAATGCCTATCAACTCCAAGTCCTTGTGGACCAGAGGCGGTGTCCTAACCGGTTCCCATCCCCCCAAGTGATAAGCCCCGTCAGCTATCAGTCTTGGAGGGGATGAAGAGGTCTGACACCCTTTTTGACTTTGAGGGCGCGCCGCCGCACGCCCATACACATGCCCTCTGCACCAGGTCCGTGGGGCCCGGGTAGTTGCAACATAGCCCGTGTCAGGAGACGTCAAGTCTTCACCTCCCGACACGCCCTCGTCATGATGATCCGGTTCCCAACCAAAGCGTGACCAGCACTGTTCCGCTACAGTGCATCTCAACCACCGGCGTGGCCTGCCCATGCCCGATTCTTCCGCAACAAGCTTCATGGTAAGATATTTCCCTTTCGGCCACTGTGAAGACCCCCGGATATATAAGGGAGAACCGCGGCCATGCAAAGGGGGCGACGGCTGCTTAAAAAACAACCTCATACATCCAAACCCTAGAAGAAGAACTGGAGCGCCTGTGCTGCTAGTTCATTGTAATCTCTCCACATATTCTCAAATACACTTGAAGCAGGACGTAGGGTTTTACACCTAGAAGGTGGCCTGAACCTGGGTAAATCATCGTGTATTTTCCATTTTCCATCCTGCCAAGCTCTAGCTCCGGCGTTAGCTCCGTAGAACTGCGCCTCCCCGGCCGAATCCCAAAGGGGGTCCTTCCGGACCACCGATACTAGCGTTTGTACGTCGACAAGGTATGTTTATGGTTATGGACAGCTTGGCGATTACCTGTATTGAATTAGACAACTTCACCATTATTCTAAAATTGCCAACTTTAGTGTAGAGGAGCTAGTGGCTACTTACTCATAGGTGGTTGAGGAATAGTAGTTTGGTTGTAAGTTGATGGTGGTAGAAGTTTTGGACTAGCTGTGGAAGAACGCTCGCTTATCCTTTTACAAACTGCTCTAGTATCGATTTATATCTACTTAGAATAATGAAAAGTAGAAATTGGCTATATGCAAAAAGTCCATGGATATCACTTTTTGATACCTTGTGCATCTATTATTAATTTTTCCATAAGTCTTGCAGAGTACAACTTTTGTACTCATCTTGTTGTTATTAAGATCAGAACATCCAATCAGTTGATTTCTACAAGAAAAATCAAGTTCCTCAACACTTCGGCTTACGGGATCCCAGGTAGCGATCCTTGAAGGTGATGGTATCACTCTAATGTTATACTAAAGCCATCTTATGATATTTGTTAATCTTGCAATTGTCTAAGTTGTTGTTATAATTCTGCTGTGTTTGTACTTAGTCATTCAACTACGTGTGCATCCATTTGTTAAACTTACTTGTGTAAGAGCTAATTATTGTTGCAATTTACTGTTGGGTGCTTTGGATTTCTTTTGATACTGGTTGTTTTCAACATGCTTCATGTACTCTGCGTGTATGTTTATGAAGTACATGAGGTGTGCAGGGTTTCAGAATTCATTATATGTTTATGTACTTGACTTTTAAAATGATTGCATGCAACGACCCCTTTTCTTAAAACATGAGATCAGTGAAGATCCGCATATATAAGATTCAATCTTCTCATCTCATGCATGCATTTAGGTCATTTAAAAATGACTCAGCTCAAAAACAATAAAATCTGGATCTAGAAACAGCTTTAAATAAAATTTTGAAACCAAATTGCTCTAAATCTCACATCAATAATTTTTATTAGACTTAAATGTTTCAGAGAAGTCATAAATTTTTTTAAAGTTATTTAAAGTTGCATTGCATATTTAAATAAATGTGTTTCCAAAATATTTTCAAATGGACAAGATTGAAATATCTCTGTGGACTAATTCTCCTCTTACCTAATTTTGAATCCAAAAACAAATAATAATTACAATGTGAATTTATAAAATAAATTAAATTAAAATTAAAATTAAGAATTAAAGCCTCTCCTGGATGATCAGGTTCCGTAGTCACATTCGTATCGTCGAGATAGTCAAAATCGACTATTTACTTGACAGAAACGGAGCATGTATGCGATTTTTAGGCTTTCGACGAATTAAGGGCTGCAATAATTCAGTAAATATCAATAATGATTAAAAATAATAAATAATAATAATACTAAACATTAAATAAATAAAATAAAAATAGAATGGATAAAGCGCAGGGGCCATCCGAGTCACCTAGCCTTATCCGCTCATGCCCCTGCCCCAATTCTCGTTGCCACCGCCATGGGCCTCCTACCTCACCTCTACCGGCACGGTGGCCAGCATGCCGCTGCCGGCAACATGCCAGCACGCCTCCGCTGCCATCTTGGGCTGCCCTGCCAATTCTTTGCTTCTGCCCCACACCGTCATGCCTTCCCGCGCCTCCCCACCCTCACGCAGCTCTCGGTGGAGCTGTCGCCGCCCCCCTTCTCCAGCGGTGACAAGCCGTCGCACTGCACCCTTCGTCGCTCCCCTATGTCGTGCTATGCCAATCCCCGCTTGTCTCCCTGTGGCCCCACGTCTGCGTGCCTTTACGCCTGGCCACCACCAGTGGGCACAGTGTCAGGACCCAAAATTCACAATATGTGACTTTAAGTGGAATCACCTGCTAAGTCGAAGCATCACGCCAACCTCAACCCTTGGGCACAAATTACAAGAGGAGTGGAGTGATATGGCTTCGAATAGCCCGAGACTTTAACCTTGAACTTTTTTTGGTAATTTAATGAACATATTAAGTAGGATGATATGGTCTCCCAACTCTTTTCTCACTGAGCCGGAACCTCAACCCTAAACTCGCCTCGAGAAATCAATGCTCAGCTACAGTAGGATAATATAATTCTCAAACTCTCAGTGAAAGAGTCACTTCACAAGGGTGATCACACCTAACAATTCTATATCATAGACTAGAGAACCCTACCTGCACGATATGCTTTATAATCATACACGCAGGGCACATAAGGCAGGTAAGAACAAACAAGTATCACAACAGTAAGTCTAAGATAGAAAATACAATAATACAAGTTGCTCTTATTCGAGTAAACTTCATGACGTATTCACACAAAGGATTCAAATACATAGCAGAAGGTTTATATGTGGCTTAGAAGCCACAAGGTTTAGGCCAAAAGTGGCAGTAGAACAAACCAAGCTGCCAAACCCTGGGCAGGACCATTGCCTGACATTTCTAGTGACTAGTCGTCATTGGCGTTGATCTCGATATAGAAACCATCGTCTGAGGGGATGATGTCCTCTGCACAAAATATTCCGGTTGCAAGATGAGTACAAAGTTATACTCGCAAGACTTACAAGGGAAAATAGTACTAGATTCCATTGTGTATCAACAAGGGTAGTGGTGTACTGTTTTGTGTAAAACTAGTTGTTCTTTTGAAAATAATCTTAAGTAGGAGAAAAATTGACTACCAAATTTCCTTCAAAAGGGTAAGCATAATTCTTCAACGATAAGCCCTACTTCAGATCACGGTGCACTTAACCCACTGACTCTCCCTCAATCACATATCAGGAAGTAGTCGCTAACTTCTCTATTCTAGGGTTGGCATGTTTTAGAGTAAGATCTTAGTTGTCTAATATTACGCAAGTAATTACCAAGTTGTCCACGACTGCGGACATGGCTATTCGAATAGTTCAACTCTTAACGCCAAATCATTGACACACTTCACTAGGTGTGTTGGCAGAGGGTGATCGAACATGGTTGTTACAATGCTTTCAACCATAGGTATGAGCCACTCTTACGGGCTACTCCATGTACACCAGTCTGGCCGTAAGCCCGACATGGTCCCATAAGTTGTGAATCGAGATACACCCCCAGTCTCCCAGACTATGTGTCCACGGCACCCATATATTGAGACCCCACATAATTTTTCACTCACACGGTAAATGGAAACAGTAAATTAATTCATCTCATACGCTAAGCCTAGACAAATTATTTAGTCGTGGGTGGCCTATTATTCCACCCATGTAGAAGTACACTGTAAAACCTAGGGGGTGTTAGGACCCCGAGCTCAGAACCAATTCCCACTACGATATGAGATCCGAATACCCGAGAGACCACCCAGCGTATCATACGCTCACCAGACGTCGTATGCCTTCACTGCTAGACGATCCGACACCTAACCAATCCATCATACGCTTACCAGACGTCGTATGCACTCACGATTGGTTAAGCCAGGCAAGGACGCACTTATCGCGAAAAGGGGTTGACAATGAATCCAAGGTCTAGTAAAGAATTAACGCTACTCTTAAGTCCACTACATAAAGTAATCCCGGAGGAGCCCGACCATCATACCCACAACCTAACCTAGCCCGGAGACTAGTGGGTTGCTCAAAAGCCTGGTACGATTGTCCACACCCTGCTTAGCTGGCACTGCATCTCAGCTAGCAGGTCACTCAACCGGAACACTTCACGGAGTGAGCACTAAGAGGAGGCATCACTTCTTTACGATCAATTCCATATACTTCAATCATACACGCACTGTATATGGAAGATCACAATTAACAACTTCATATCACAGTTCAAACCCTATTGAGAAGGAGTTAAAAGCTACATAAGTTACCATTTGCCCGAAGGGGTTCTATATCACACAACGTCTAACTCAAAGGCTGAATACAGGTCTTCGAATTTCAAAAACAGCAACGAACACAAAAGTTAAAACTTTGAGATGGCAGCCCCGCCATCTCCATAAGTGTCCACACAACCCACGTTATTACGACCGAAGAGGATAACATAACACTAAGCATCCGAATCGACACTTCCCACGTCGTAGTACTCACCGATACTGGGCTCGCCTGCAACAGTTTTGGAATTGAATTCCGTAAGTACTTTCGTACTTGCAAGCTACATTTGTAGGCTCATCCCAATTCAATTTCAGCATAGCATGTGATAAAGAGAAACACTAACAAATCATGATGACAATAATCAGTTGGCATGACATGAGCATGAATGATAAAGCAATATCATCACGGTGCATACCAACCATCCATACCAAGATTTAAAGCAATAAATCTCAGATTATCAAGTGATGGAAATCAACCAAGATTCATCCATGTCAATCACATTCCGTCAAACAAGACGATTTAATTATGGTTGTTCCAAGCAAGGCTCAACCAAAGGTGCAGTCGGACAAGGCAAGCAAGACTTGTCCAACGCGAGGAAGAATTGAGAATGTGTAAGTACAGGGTTGGCCGACTGTGACTTCCCACCAATCTCAATTCAACCCCACCGTGGGTGACGGGTAAAGCCTTACGACACCGGTATCGATCAGGTTTGCAGCCTGTCGATCCATCAGTAGGTGACGGTACCCCGGCTCTCACAACTCCCAATTAGCGTTTCATATTTTGTTCATCCATTTAAAAGATCACCACTAATCTTGCAATCAATAAATCCTACCATGCTATTGATTCGTCATCACATAACATAGCATCATCATATAAAAAATTGCCATCGAGTATTTCACCTCAATCACAAGCAAGGCATATAATGAATTAGGAATCTTAGCGAGCTTTGGTATACTTGCCTTGCTGGGTTTGCTCAGAATTATAGTAGTATTCAACCTGGGAATATTCCTCGTTGCTCGGTTCTACCAAAAATCGAATTCCTGGAATACCAAAATATAGCAATAAAAGAAATTTAATCAAAACCAGCAAAGGTAGAGATCCAAAGTGAATGATATGCATTCTAATAGGTATAAAATCTCTACATGAAACTAACACAATTGGTTTCGTCGAAATTGGAGGTCTATGACTCAAACTATGCACTTTCGAAGTCGCACATGTTGAAATTAGGGTTTTGTTTGTTCGTATATGATTTGCATATATGGGAAAGTATATGGAGGACATAGTGAGACCAATGCACAACATTTGTTTTGAGTTACATATGGGTACCACATATATCCCTTTTGAAGTTATCAATAATCTTCTAGAATTCATATTTCAATTTAAAGCTTAAAGGGGTATCATGGGATTTCAAATTTTTAGAGCAATGTAATATGAACAACAAGTATACCATTATGTTCTACATATTAAGAGAAAACCAACCAAACAAAAATCACCTAATTTGGAGTTGGTATGCAAGAGATATGAATTTTTGAAGTTCAATCACATTTTAGCTTTTCTCTCAGAATTTTAATTTGCGTTAAACTTATGTTATTCGTGTCTGTGCTAGCCCTAGTCATTAGTACGTGGGACCTATGGACCCAAGCACTTTTCTTCTTTTATTCCTTTTTATCCTTACCCCGCCTCTCTATGACAGCAGGGGCCCAGGCTTCATTAGCACTACCCTAAGTCCCTGATTCAAAACGGTTGGCAGGACCAGTGCTTAGTCGCCTATGTCCCGAGCGGTGGTGGACGGCGATGATGAAAGAGCATCTAGGCCCCAAGTTGGTTTTGATGGTTAATGGCAACTCAAACTGGAATCTAACGTTTACATTGAGTGTAGGCAGGTTAGTAGGTTCCAGGAAGAAGGGTCATCAAGGAAAGGATGACCACCAAAAAGAGTACAAGAGTGGTTTCCAGGACTAAGGAATGGCTGTGCTAGGCAGCTATGCCACAGCTGTGAAGAAGCCGGTGCTGTGCAAGAAGTGTACAAGCAAGGTGATGGTGACTTGATGCGTCAAGGTAGGTAAAGCCTAGATTTGCCAGTTTCTTTGAGCCCATAGGAAAAACCCGTACTATCAAGAGGGGTGATGCAGTAATGATCTGTGGAGGTTCTAATTGCTCAATGCTCAGGATGTTGGACAGTGGCACTAATGTTTTGAGGTTAGTGGCCCTGTGTCAACAGTTTTGCACAAGTGTGAAACTAGTTTTGTGCTTGCACTCTGCAGTGCTAGCAGTAGAAAACCCTAGGGGTTAGAGTCACCGGTGTGACACAGCTATGCCACAGGTGGTCTAGCGCTCTGTGACTCAGGTACATCTCTGTACCAGGGGAGAGCTTGTAAATGCTAAGGAACCTGCGCTGCGATGGCTTGTCTGCTGAGTCGGAGGGCTGTCGAAGGTTCTCTCCTTATTAGGTTTCAGAGAGTGTTGTGCGCTGAGGGCATGTCATGTGCCAGGACCAAGCTGAGTAGTGCTACTACGTCAGTTAAGGTTCACCTGTGTCAGCCTCCGGTGACACAGGTGTCGGTCTGCCTGAGCCGGTTATAGGTTGGGCATAGTGTGTAGCTGTGTCACCGGTGCCTGTCACCGGTGGTTCACTTAATCCTACGTGGCAACAGTGTAACGGTTGGGTTCCTGTGAACCCTATATATAGGGGACCAGGGGAAGTCTTCAACCTCAACCAACCAACCTTTGCCAATCCAGTGAATCATATTCAACCGTTGCAAAGCCTCTTCCCACCGAACAAAAGCCAAAGTTTCCTAAGTGTCAGTTCGGGAGAGTTAGAGTTCTTGAGCAAAGAGCATTGGTTCCTCCAAGAGTTGTTGCTACTGAATCTATTACTCTTGGAGTGTCTACTCCTAGACGGGCGTAGGAGTCGCTGGTATCACCCAAGCTTGTGTGGGCTGAACCAAACATTTGTGAAGGTGAATCGAAGTCTACCTGCTGCAAGCAAAAGGACTTCCACAAGCAAAGGAAGAGGCCTGAACGTCAGGTACTCGGAGAACAAGCATGATTCGGTGCTGGCGATCTCTTCGGAGTAGCCTCTCCAACAGAGACATACCACCCTGTGAAGAGCTGGGAACTTCAGTGAAAAACACTGTCTCCTTGTGTACTTTCCTGTATTGTCTTTAGCTTCCTGCTTGTTGCTTGCTTGTGAGATCTTAGACTTATTCTATTCATCTGTTATAGATCTCCTTTATACCTGTGTTTCATTAGCTGTGTCTCAGTTGCTATATATCTTATCTCACACCTGAGTCAGTTACCTGTTACACAGGCACTTTGATTGCTCATCATTTACTAAGTCCTTAGAACACCTGTGTTAGGCACTTGTGTGATAGCTGCATGCTAATTTACACATCATCTGTTGCCTGTGTCACTCACCTGTCACACAGCTAGCTAACCTGTGTCGGCGTAGAGACGCCTCTAGCGGTGGTCCGGAGGGACCCCCTTTTGAGTTCGGCCCAGGGGAGTATTGAGTTTCTTACGAGCCTTGGTGTGGATTAGAGTTTAGCGAATAAACCCGGTGGCTAAGAATGAAATGACGCAAGGATTTTCCCAGGTTCAGGCCGCCCCGGAAGGCGTAATACCCTACGTCCTGCTTGTTTTTTGTATATATGGGTGTATAGGGCAAGTACGATGAGTTACAGAGGTACGCACTGTTCTTCTTCTAGCTCTGGCCCGGAGGAAGAACGGTGCTTCTTCGATAAGGAGTAAACTTAGAGAGATCTAACCTAGGAAAAAAGAGCCAACCCTTTGCATGGACCAGGCTCTCCCCTTATATACTCGGGGGAATACCACATAGGTCGGCAAAGGAGAACATGAGCTGTACTTGTGCTGTAGACGACGTGGGCGCTACTGGAAGCGCCCACACCTTCATTTAATGCCCACTTGAGACTTTCGGCCGGGCCGTCGCCTCGCGGCGTGTCGGAGCAGGGGCTCTGACACCTTTGCCTTCGGCGGGCCCCGCGGACGGAGACTTACGGGGTTCCTTCTGACTGGGTTGGTAAGTCGTCCCCTCACGGGCCCCGTGGGTCAGCCTCTCATGCCGCGCAATTGGTCGCGCGGCGGCGTCCCCCATGGGGTGAAAAGGTTGACAGCGACAGGTCGTGCGGGGCGGCGCGCTTGGTCGGTCAAAGAATCGATCAGCCCGGGCCCACCCCTCAGAGAGAGAGAGAGAGGGATAGCTAACAGAGCTTATCGCCTGCACCAGTGGGACCCGGTCTGATCGTCATCATGCCCTCACAGGGCTTTGGGTTCCCCGTTGAAATGACAGGCATTAAATGCCTCCGCCAGGGCGGAGGCTTGCTGGAGAAGCTTGGCGCTGGACGACGTGCATGGACGAGGGCCCCACCAGAGGACACGTCATCCCCCGGGCACTCGGCCCCGAGCGACCTCCTTCGCTAGGAGGGGCGCCAGTTGTCTTCTACGCGCCCCTGAGCAACCCCGAGCGCTCAGGGAGCACCCGCTGGGGGGGCCGCTCGGGGCGCCTTGAAGGGGGAGCCCGAGGGAGAGTGCTCGGGGGGCGGACCCCGAGCGCTCCCCTAGGCCCCACATCCGCCAAGATGCCGAGCGCTCGGGAGGGGACCCCGAGCGCGCCCTTCGCCTTCTGGGACGCCGAGCGCTCGGGGACGGACCCCGAGTGCTCGCTCAGCGCATGGGCCGTGGATTCCCGGAGGCCCACGATTCCTTCTGGTTTGCGGATGCAGCCTCTGGAGGAGACCCCTGATTCCTTGGGATTGGCCGCGGGCTCCGTACGACGATCCGGGTGGGGCCCAAGGCCCCAGCGACCGGAGCGCCACGCGTCACCCTCTGCGGTATCTGGTTGGCCTCCGCCGGCGGTTAGGGGTACCCTGGGCCCCATTCCGCCGACAACCTGGTTCCTGTTTAAGGCTTAACCTATTCAATCAAGTTAAAAAGAAGTAATTTTTGTTAGCCTCCTATTCACCCCCCTCTAGTCGGCACCTTTGGTCCTTTCAACTGGTATCAGAGCAGGTTGCTCTTTGATTTGGCTTAACAGCAAGAGTAAAGGATGTCGAGCTATGAGGGTAAAATACCTGTTTTTAATGGAACTAATTATGTCTTCTGGAAAAGAAAGATACAAATGCATCTTATCTCAATTGATCCATATGTGTGGGAAGTTGTTTGTACAGGCTACAGGTTGGCAGGCCCAGCTGCTCTTAGCATAAACGACAAGAGAAACATTCAGAACAATGCCAAGGCTGCCATTGCTATATTTATGGGTTTGCAAGAGCATGACTTCAACAGGGTCAGCACCATGGAATCTGCTAAGGATATCTGGGACACCTTGGAGCAGATCCATGAAGGCAGTGACACTCTAAAGAAGTCAAAGAGGAGCCTTCTAGAATCAAAGCTAGAGAGGTTTGAACTCGAGCATGGTGAAGACATCAAGTCTCTGTTTTCAAGACTCACCATTATCACAAACCAGCTGAAGGCCCTAGGCTCCAACCGAGTGGAAGATGAAGATGTGATCAAGAAGTTCTTGTCAGTGCTTCCAAAAGCCTACAGAACACTTGTTCTCATGCTGAAGGAAAAAGATGGGTTTGAGCAAATGAAGCCCACAGAAGTGTTAGGAAGGATCCTAACACATGAGATGGAGCTTAAACAAGAAGGCAAGCAAAACTCCTCTCCAGCTATCAAGAAAAATATTGCCTTGAAGACTACTGCTCCAACATCACAGATTGAGAGTGATAGCAGTGAAGAACTTGATGAGGAGATGACCAGCGGAGAAGAGAGTGAACTCATCCTCCTCACAAGGAACTTCAAGAAGTTTTACAAGAAGAAGCAGCAGCTTAGATCAGGTGACAAATTCAGAGGGAAGAAGCTGTCAAAGATAACAAGTGCTTCGAGTGTGGCAAGGAAGGCCACTTTACTGCTGATTGTCCAACCAAGAGAAAGGACAACAGCCAGTACAGAAAGAAGAAGGACTTCCATGGGAAGAAGAAGACCTTCAACAACAAGCATCCAACCTACTCCAAAAACAAAGCCACTGCCAGAGCTTATGTTGGACAGGCTTGGGTATCTAAGGATTCGGGCTCAGAAGAAGAGTCAGAGGATGAAGATCAAGTTGCTGGGATCGCCATCAGCGTGGCTGATATACCCAGCTGTGACACAGCCAGGTCACACAGCTCCGAGTTTAGTGCTGAAGCTGATCAACTGCCATCCACTTCTGCCCCTTTGTGCTTCATGGCCAAAGGTTCAAAGGTACTTACTGAGGATGACTTTCCTGATTATGCTGAACTAATGGGCATTCTTGAAAGAACAGATAAAGCCTATGGCAAGGAGAGGAAGGAAAACATCTCTTTAAGAGATAAACTCAGGAAGCTGATTGAATCATATGATAAGGTTACAGATGACAGAGAAAACCTCAGGCTAGACCAAGGAAACCTAGAGATAGCTCATGAGAAGCTCAAGGTAGCTCATGAGCTTCTGATTAAGGAGCATGAGGAGCTCAAGGCAAAGCATTCTATGTGCACTGATATTTCTTCTATATCTACTGATGCATCTTTGCCTACTCATGCTGCTATTGAATCATGCTTAAACTGTGCTAGTCGCATAAATATTCTAACTTCCACAGGTTGTGTAGTTGATGACTCAAAAGAGGCTTCAACCTCTGTTATTACTAACTCTGTGGATGCAGATGAGCACAACAAGCTCAAGGAAGAGCTGGAAGAGCTTAAAAGGCTCATGAGAAAAGGCCTATGCACTGCCAATATTGGCATGCAAAATTATCAGCTCATTAGAGCTGAAATGCTCAGAAAGAATGATGGCCGAAAAGGCCTGGGTTACAATCCCTTTGCTAATAAGGATAAACTACCTGCTGTTACTAATTTTAATCTTGCAGAAAAATTTGTGAGACAGGCAGGAACAGAAAGATAGGAAGATGGCAAACATTCCATCCAATCTATCCTATGTCTTGTAGAAGGACAGAAAATGGAAGATTGTGGCTAAGTATATAGGTCGCAGGCACTTGACAAAGTGGTTGCCAGCCATCTGGGTTCCAAAGGTGACAGTCACCTGTGCCACCGGTGTCTTACATAGCTGTGTACCCACCAGTGTCACTGGTAACACACGCAGCCAACTAACCTCTCTATCTAAGGTTGCAGGTGATAGTAAGCCTAAGAGAATTCATGTCATATCATCTGTTGCTCGGGCTATCAACTATAGAAATAAATCTTCTAACTCATTAACTGCTGTTTCTGCATATTGTAAAATTGCTAAGGGAACCAAACAAGTTTGGGTCCCTAAACCCCATAACTAATCTTGCAGGATACTGCCTCCAGTGGAACTGACTGGGTTGTGGACAGTGGATGTACACAACATATGATAGGAGGCAGAGAGGAGTTTATAGAGATCACACATGAAAATCTTCCAAGTAAACATGTGATCTATGCAGATAACTCCAAAGGAAAGGTAAATGGCATTGGTAAAGTTGCCATATCTGAACATCACTCTTTATCCAATGTAATACTTGTAGATCAGATAGGTTATAGTCTTATGTCTGTGTCACAGCTGTGTGACACAGGTATGAAAGTTACGTTCTATCCTGATGAGGTTATAGCTTCCAAACTATCTGATGATTCTCAAGTGTTCAAAGGATGCAGGTCTGGAAAACTATACACAGTAAACTTCAATGAACAGCCTCCTGCAGCTCCATGGTGTCTAATGAACAAGACCAGTGTTGGCTGGCTGTGGCACAGGCGGCTAGGACATGCTGGGATGAAGCTTCTCAACAAACTGAGCAAATATGACTATGTCATTGGCTTAGAAAAGGTGAAGTTTGAGAAGGACAAGCCCTGCAGTTCATGTCAAGCCGGCAAACAACTTGGAGCTGCCCATCGTCCTAAGAATGTCATGACCACCACCAAACCTTTTGAGCTCAAACACATTGACCTGTTCAGTCCTACTACATATGAGAGCTTGGGAGGTAACAAGTATGGATTTGTCATTGTAGATGATTTTTCTCGATATACTTGGGTGTTCTTTTTGAAGGAGAAGAAACAGGTTTACAAGAAGTTCAAGCATCTCATTGTAAGAGTACAAAATGAATAGAAGGTAAACCTTGTCAAGGTCAGGAGTGACAACGGGACTGAGTTCAAGAACACTAAGGTGGAAGCATTTCTAGACAAGCATGGAATCAAGCATGAACTATCAAGTCCATATGCTCCACAACAAAATGGAGTAGTGGAAAGGAAGAACAGAACCCTGATAGAGATGGCATGGACACTGCTAAATGAGTACAAGACTTCACCAAGGTTTTGGGCTGAAGCTATGAACACTGCCTGCCACTCCATCAATAGGATATATCTACATCAACTACTCAAGAAGACTCCTTACGAGCTGCTCACCAACACCAAGCCAAATGTCTCATACTTTAGAGTATTTGGTTGTAAGTGCTACATTCTTAGGAAGGGCAAACGCCTCACTAAGTTTGAAGCTAAATCTGATGTTGGTATATTCCTTAGTTATTCAACTAACTCCCATGCCTATAGAGTTTTTAACACCTCCACAAAGATTGTTGAAGAATCTATAGATGTGGACCTTGATGAGTCTTATGGCTCCCAAGGAGAGCAAGTTGCTAATGATGTAGGGAGTAAGGACATTCAAAAGAAGTCCACTGGTGAGATCAGACCCACCATCAAGGAGGAATCTGCTTCACCAAAAGATCAAGAACCACTCTCTCCATCACTGGACGAAGACACTGGAGATGAAGACATCGAGCTCGAGTACAACCCAGCCAATGATCTCCTGGATGCAGAGTACCTATCTCAGCAGCTGTGTCGCAGGAAGAACCAACTGTGTCACAGGCAACACCATCAGCTGTGACACCGGCGATTGACCCCGAACCCTTTGTGATCAGCACAGGCTGCAGAAGGATCACCCTGTAGACCAAATCATCGGTGCCATTAATAGGGGAGTGACTACTCGTTCTCGAATAGCTAATTTCTGTGAATATTACTCTTTTGTTTCCAGTGTTGAACCCAGGAATATTAAGGAAGCTCTCATGGATGCTGATTGGATAAATGCTATGCATGAAGAGCTGAATCAATTTGAGAGAAATCAAGTGTGGTCCCTAGTGGAAAGACCCAATGATCATAATGTGATTGGAACAAAATGGGTTTTCAGGAACAAACAAGATATAAATGGACAAGTGGTGAGGAACAAAGCCAGACTTGTGGCTCAAGGGTTTACACAAGTGGAGGGTCTGGACTTTGGAGAAACATTTGCTCCAGTTGCAAGACTTGAAGCCATCAGGATTCTTCTTGCATATGATGTTCATCACAATATCAAGATTTATCAAATGGATGTAAAATCAGCCTTCCTGAATGGTAAACTCTCTAAACTTGTTTATGTTGAACAGCCACCTGGTTTTGAAGATGATAAGAAACCACACCATGTCTATAAACTACACAAAGCACTCTATGGCTTAAAACAAGCACCTAGAGCATGGTATGATACATTGAAAGAATTTCTGATCAAGAATGGATTTAAAATGGGTTTAGTAGACACAACTCTATTCACTAAGAAAAATGGAAAGGATTTATTTGTGTGCCAAATATATGTCGATGACATAATATTTGGCAGTATTAACCGCTCCATGAGTGATGAGTTTAGCTAGATGATGACCAAAAGTTTTGAGATATCTTTGGATGGAGAACTCAAGTACTTCCTAGGACTTCAGATCAAACAACTCAAGGAAGGTACATTCGTTTCACAAGAAAAGTTCACCAAGGACATCATCACCAAGTTTGCCATGAAGGATGCAAAGCCTATTCACACTCCCATGCAAACTAATGGTCATCTGGACTTAAACATCGAAGGTAAGTCTGCTGATCAGAAAGAATTTAGATCTATGATAGGATCCTTGCTTTATTTGTGTGCATCTAGGAAAGATATAATATTGAGTGTATGCATGTGTGCAAGATTCCAAGCTAATCCTAAGGACAGTCACAGAGTGGCAGTAAGAAGAATACTGAGATATTTGATTCAAACCTCAAGCTTTGGTCTTTGGTATCCTAAAGGTGCAAATTTTGAGCTAGTCGGCTATTCTGATAGTGACTATGCAGGGTGTAAGGTTGACCGAAAAAGCACCTCAGGTACTTGTCAATTTCTAGGGCATTCCTTAGTGTCCTGGTCATCCAAGAAACAAAACTCAGTAGCCCTTTCCACTGCAGAAACTGAGTATATAGCTGCTGGTAGTTGTTGTGCTCAGTTATTATGGATGAGGCAGACCTTGAAAGATTTCAGCATATCTTTTAATCAAGTTCCCCTCTTCTAGTCGGCACCTTCAGTCCTTTCAGATGAGCTCACCCGAGGAACCCACCGAGGAGTAGGGGAGGAAGAACGAGTGCACCAGCTGGTAGAGGAGCTCACCAACAACTCATTTTGGTGCTCAGCCGAGGCGGGCAGGGACGGAGTAAGATCGACGTCGACGAGGGCAAGCGGCGGCGCCCGGTGAGGAGGTGGGGGTGATCAGCTGCCATCCAAGCATGGTCGAGGAGTCAAGAAGGGGGAAGATCGCACCCAGAATCCGAAGGTGCACAAGGTTGGGCTCTGAACTTACCAGGTGGGGAGAATCGGTGGCGGCGAGGTAATGGCCGTTGTCGGAGAAGGAGAGGTGGGGAGACGAAATTACTGCAATAAAATCAAATTAAAGCGGTGAGGGAAATCTTGAGAAGGAGGCGGTTCCAATTGGTGTAGAGAGGAAGGGAGAAGAGCTACCGACGGCAAATGCCATGAAGGTGCCGATGGCAACGTGCTCGGATGCCGACGGTGTCCGTGCTCTGGAGCGGCTTGACACAGCTGGGAGGGGTATGGCGAGGAGTGGCTCGTCGGCAACAAGCACGAGATGAGAAGGGGCGTTGGGGAGGACGAACCGAGGGAAAATGGGGGAGATACCGAAGAGGAGTGTGGCGAGGTGAGGAAGAGGGAGCTCGGAAGTGCGCCCATCAGGAGGAAGGCGATGCGTGGAGAGGTCGCCCGCTACTGTGGGTCCGAGCTGTCAGCGGAAAGGGAAAACGTGAAGGAAAAGAAATGCGCCAGGTTGTGGGGAAAACGGGAATCAAGGAAGGCGGATCGGCACAGACGGGGAAGGGAATTGGGCTCGGCCCAGAGAGAGAAGAGAGGTGGGCCAACTGCTGCCCATTCGGCTGTCTAAGGATTTTTGTTTTTATCTTTTGCATTTCTGGTTATTTAAATGCTGATTTCATTTGAATCTACAGCTGCTCCTTTGTACTTAAATTATTTGTCAAAAGCCTATGGGTTATGGGAAGGTATATATACATGTATATACTGGTTATGGGAAGACTTCCTATTATACAATGTTTATGACATCCCGTGCGGAAGTTTAATATGAGGTATATTCGTAGCTATACCAGATATTGTCCAAGTACCTTTGAGGAAAATAAGTTTGAGGGTCTAGGAAGACATTTAAAATTCAATATGAAATTCTATGACATTGACCCAGTCATATACCCTCAAATAACAACTACCTCTTTGCACTATTAGGTTATTAAGGGAATGCCTCTAGTATTTTTGAAAATTATTCAGGCTCAAAGATCCTGGAATGGTATGGGGACACTGTTGAAGTATTTTGAAAACATGAGAACATGGGTAAAGGTGCTTAGTGGACATTTGTCCCACCATTTCATTGAATAGTTCCTGGGTCAAGGTTAAAAAAATTTCGGCCTACGCAGGGTTTTTAGTTGACCTATATGATGCTATGCGATGCAAAACTCCAGCTTTAAAACTTCGATAGATCTAAAGTTGGATATACACATACTTACACAAAATGGATCATTACAGGGGGAGTTGTGATTATGGATGTGCTACTTCCCTAGGTTTCAGATGATGTATATGTTGTCATAGAGCGTGTTATTGGAGTTGAATTTTAGGTTGCATGAATTCAACGTTAGTACTATATTGGAAGTTCCATGTTTGAAGTCGATAGCTCTGACTTTCATTCTCAAAGGCACCTAGTTCTGTTTCTGGACTCAGCCCTCGGACCGCGCATGTGTCCTCGGAGGTTTCGGTCGGGAGTCGGAAGCTCAGGTTTGAAGTCAAAGGCTTCGAACTTTCAATTCCGGAGGCTCTGAGTTTAGCTTCTGACCTCAGATGTGTAGGGATCTGACTACCAAGGCTTGAAAACTCTGGGGTTCTGACATTGGGGTCAGAAGCTCTCAGAGTTGGCTGGAATTTGACTTGGTGCTCTGGAAAAATTAGAGGTTCCAATCTATGAACTGGATGTTTCGATAGTGAATATTTTTTGACCACATGTTGATTGATGAATTTGAGTTTGGTCAATTTATCTCATGAAAAATTGATGGAATAGGCTGTGTTGACTAACTTGGGTCAAGTGAAAACCTTGTGCTCGCAACACTTTGCTTGTTCTATAGTGTGCAGGTACGAGTAGGGTGCAGCGATGGCATAGTCATGTGGGACCGACATAAAGCTTGGAGGGCTGAGATGTGGTCAAGGAGGTGATGATGACACCATGCGGCTTAAAAGCATGTACATGAAGGACAAGGAAGCGGTTGGAGCCAAGTCGTGATGACCAAGTTTAGTCTCGCAGTTGTTTTGTGAGAAGCATCAAATCCACCAAGAAGCTCTTCAAGAAACCACGATTGAGATGCCCGAGGAAGCGATGTAGGGATTACTTGGGTTGGAAGGAAAATCGGGCTATGGTTAAGCTACTTAGATGTTTTGAGATGCGTGCTTGTCAGGTTAAGCCCATAGGGCATGAGACCCAAGAGTGGAAGAGGCGATTGTCTCTCTCCACTATAAATAGAAGATGAGGGGTGCTTATCCCCTTAATCACTACTGCAGAACGGGCTTCTACTGACGGGCACCTAACCCCCTCTACTGACGGACGGGGGGCCCGTCACCCTGGGAATGTCAGTGGAGGGGTGACCTCCACCGACGGGCACGAGGACCGTCAGTGTAAACCAATCAGCACTGACGGTCGTCTGATACGGGACCGTCAGTGGTAGGACCTCACCACTGACGGTCTATTTATCGGCGACCGTCAGTGGTATCATCTCACCACTGACGGGTCTATTCTATCGGCAACCGTCAGTGGTACCGGCTCACCACTGACGGGCTGTGTCTACTGGCCAGTCAGTGGTAGGACCTGCAGAACGGCCATACGGGCTTCACCACTGACGAGCGTTTGTTAAGTGCCCGTCAGTAGAGCTTCTGTTGTGCATTTCCATTCAGCACCTATTGCACAAATATATTCACAATTTTCACAGATATGTTCACAAATTTACACAAACATTCACAATTCTCACAAATATAGTCATATATTTCACAAACATCCATAAATTTCACAAATATACACAAATTTTCATAAATTTCAGAAATATTCACAAATATAAAATTTGATATAACTTATTCGTAATGACATAACACTTCACGTAACCGTTAATCACAGGTATGAAAGAAAACAAGTATATTTGACGAGCGACGTAATAAAGTTTTTTAAACAACTAATCTACTGATTCCCGCTTAAGTTTAGCTTCGGAAACTGGGGGCCGGCGTAGAATTCACCCATTGGATTGATTACTTCAAGATTGATGATTTTGGCGAAGACTCTTTGGATGCGGGCAAAGTCCTGACGCCAATCGTACAAATGATGTCCTAGCTCACTCCAAGCCTTCAGTTCTTTCATATCCTTCCAATGCTTGTTCTTGTACCGGACAAATAGGTCCATATGGGCACAGGTGTAGTACCCACATGTCACGCTACCTTCAGGCTGAACTCTGCAAGGGAACTTGTAATGGTGTACCAATTTTGTCGCTTTTGCAGGTATTTTTTGATGGCCCGAGAACTTGGCTCTGAAAAAGGCTGCATCCAAAATAGAAGTGATATTTTTGAAGTTCGATCTCTTCTGCGCATCGGAGTCGAAGTAGAATGCCTTGGCCCAGCTTGGAATTATCACAATGAGGACCCAGTGGTCGCTGCGTCAATGTGAACAAATGAACGTAAGAAGGCGGAGATACATGCGTAAAAAACAAAAAAATTCATACGGTGCTGAGTTAAAGGACTTACGGAGGATTGTAGGGGGCTAGTATGTACTCCTTGTCCTTATGCACGATGAAGACACGCGATAGATATTCTTGTAGAAAGTCTCGACCGTCCGTGGTATCAGCGTAGCCTTCGTTCATGCATATCGGATCGACTATCCCGATATTGGAGTCCTGTAGACGTCTGCACTCTTGGGCTTCATAGAGAGCCCATAGCCTGACCATCGTGGTGTCGAGCCTGTAGAGGTTGAACATATGGAAGAGGTCTTCAAAATTGAGGTCGAAGGTGTCCTGGTGGTTCTCCATGAAGAAGTTGTAATCTCTTGGCACCTTGACCTTCCAATATTGGCAGAATGTTTGCGGCTCTCTGGACATCTTGAGGTAATCTTCATGCAGCGCCTTCATGTCCTCCGACAGATTGTCCAACTCGTCCTGCGGGAGCAAGTCCTGACCTGGTTCGTAATGATATCGCCAGAGACCCATGCTCCGTGTAGATAATTTGGATGACGATGCCGATGCCGAGAAGGATAAGGATTTCTTCATCTGCTCCTTTCTTTCCTTCTCGCCGGTGCCGGCCCTTCTCTTCTTGCTTTTCTTCCTCCTATGCAGCGGCTCAGGACTCTTGCCTGCCGCCAGCGCCGCTTCCAGTGTTCCGGCAAGTGTGGCGGGAGAGAAAATCTTCCCTCTAGGTTGATCCTCCTCGCGCCTTTCCGGTGGATCGATCATGGGCTCGTCCCTCGCCGCCGGGGACTGCATACCCGTCTCCCTGTACTGGTCCCCGACAAGATGGTCTTCAAGGTCTCTGAACGTCGGAGCTGTCTGGCTGAGGCCCAAGGGAGATCGTCCGACCGATGGAGACGGGTTGGTGGACGAGGGGGCCGTGCGAGGAGATGGAGCCGTGCGAGGAGAGGGCGCCGCAGCTAAAATAATTTGGCTCTTCGGCCACTGGATGAAATAGTTCTTGCACTGCCCTAGCCGTGTCATTTCCTCTTCAGGGGGGACAGGGACTAACACATCGTTGTAGTCGTTGAGGACGACGTCCACCTGCACCTTCGCATGGTGCTCCCGCATAGGAACACAGTGCAGGATTGCCCCCTCCGGCGTCGGGAAGACCTGGCCGTGCGCAACCTTCACCTTCATGCCAGGGATCTGCACCGTCAGTGTGCATCTAGTGGCTTCCTGCAAAACAGGGATAGATGTGCCGTCCTAGCTGAAGTCAGGACAACGATATCAGGATTTACTGTAATGACTCGTTTTAGCGTACGGAACTTACGGTGATGCTGTCGATTTGATTCAGCGATTCCGGCCGGCCGTCCGAGGCGGATGCGCAGCTACTCCAACCAGACGGCTGGATATCGGGGACCATCGTCGCACCGCCCTGCGCTGCGAGGACTTGCATACGTACCCACGTCTGCTCGGCGATCTCTCGCATTTGCTCACGGAGATTATCCATGTACTCCTGGCTGTCTCTCCTTGGGCGGCGGCGACCCTCGGGGTTTCGGGGAAACACCTTGTCCCACTTAACGCCATCCCCGACGCCTACTACACGGCCCCGATGCTCCGGTTTCTGTCGAGCCTTCGCCAGATCGTCGTTCCACCTCGGGCAGCTCGTGACGGAGTCCTGTGAGCTTGCAGGCTGCTGGCTCAGCTCTGTCTGCAAGTTATATCGCATGATGAGAAGATAGCGTATTTCGATACAACGTAACTACGTAAGAAAAGACACTGAGTTGAGATGTTACCAGCCGGTTGGCCACCTCCTGGAGTTCTTCAGACTGTATAATTGGTGACCCCGTCACAGGGTCAGAGCTTGTATGCGCCCTCATATACTCCCTGGCCCGTGGCTCCCTGAGATGCGCAAAAGGAGGCGCTTTCCCAGCCGCGGCCAGTTTGGCGTCCTCTATGGCCCACTTTGGCCTCTTCCCAAGGTATCCACGGCTTCCGAGCTTGTGGTCTAACTTGTTCTTGGCCCGAAGCTCCTTCCCCCAGCGACTCTTCTCTTGGAATTCCGCACTCCTTATTTCAGCAACGAATTGCTCCCAGTCTTCCTTTTCTATCTTCGGCCATCTTGCACTGATCTTCGTATCCCAGTCGTCGTCCACGACCTTCTGTGCGTCGTATCGCCAAGTCTTGAGAGCCCTAGCCATGATGCGAAGGGCTGCCGCTTGGACTCTGTCCTTGTCGGCGGCAGGAATCTGGTATTTGTCCCATAGTTTCCTCAATAAAGCTTCACGGGTCGACTCAGACAACTGGCTGAATTCTTTGCACGTGATCTTCACTTGTTCGCGGACTAAGCACCCGCAGGCGTTGCTGAAGGTCTGGGCGGCCTTCTGTGGACTCGCTGGAACATCTCTGACGTCGTCGACTCGAGTGACGACGTACGTCCTGTCCGGCAACTGGTTGCCTTTTCTCCTAGTCTGAGATCTTGTCGGGGCCGGGGGCGGTAGTTGTTCCTGGGGCGCCACGTCCTCTTCAGAGGCTGACTCGGAGCCAGAGTCATCGCTGAGGAGGTGGACTCCGAGGCAGGTTGATCTTCGGCAGCTGTGACGGCAGCAACGGGGGCTTGTTCCCTAGGCGGCTCGAACGGTGCCACCACGCCGAGGGCGACCCCCACGGGCTCTATTGCCCTGCTCTGGTCCCTGAAGTGAAAATCACACCGTCTCCGATCTTAAAGTGAAAGCACACCGGAACAAAGGAAAAAGAAAATAGGGAGAAACATCTCCCGCGTGATAAGACTTGATATGTGCGGGGCACATTGCAGTGTGCTTCTAGAGAGTGAACCTCTCACTCATCATACGTTGCAAGGAAGAGCATATAATCTGACTGTGCAAACGCCTGTGCATATTTATCATGGGCCTAAAAAATAAACTATACAAACACACATAGCTCGCTAGGTTTCGTCGTCTTCGACAATCTTCTCGTGAATAGTAATCTTCTTGGTGGTATACGTTAGTCCTTCAGCGTGGGTGCGTCTGATGTAGGGCTCGGAATCCTTAGTACCTTTGCTCCTTTTGGTGGGCCGTTTATCAGTATCTTCTGGCTCGGAGTCCGGGTCGTCGAATTGGTCATAGTCCTCTTCGTCAACTACACCATCGACTCCGACAATACTCCTTTTCCCTTTTCTGACGACATGGCGCTTCTTTTCCTTTGGGTCTTTTATGTAGAACACTTGCGAGATCTGTTTAGCTAGTACCCAAGGCTCATCTTTGGCACTGATTACTTTCACCTGTGTGGAGTCAATAGATGTCGGGGGAGGTAAAATCACGGTAGTGAATTTGTCATCGTCCATATGGACATTTTTCGCCCATCTGACACGAAACATGGGGATCTTTGTGACGGTGTACTCCAGTTCCCAAATCTCTTCGATAATGCTGTAGTATATGTTGGAAATATGCCCTAGAGGCAATAATAAATTGTTATTATCATATTTCTTGTTCATGATAAATGTTTATACTCCATGCTATAATTGTATTAACCGGAAACATAATACATGTGTGGTTTTATAAACAACACCGTGTCCCTAGCAATGCCTCTATCTGGCTAGCTCGTTGATTAAATGATGGTTAAGGTTTCCTAATCATGGACATGTGATGTCGGTTAATAACGGGGTCATGTCATTAGGAGAATGACATGATGGACAGACCCAAATTAAGTTAGGCAATTCGATCACGTCACAAAGTTCATATTGCATAGCTTTCCATTGTTAAATGTTCCGATCCTTAGACCATGAGATAATGCCACTCCCTGGTACTGGAAGAATGCTTTGGGGGCATCAACCGTCACGCCGTAACAGGGTGATCATAAAGGTGTCTTTCAGGTATTTCGGAAAGTACTTGTTGGGTTGCATGTATCGAGAGTGGGATTTGTCCATCCATGTGACAGAGAGATATACTCTGGGCCCACTCGGTAAAGCACATTCTGTATCGCTTGCAAGCACGTGACTAAAGAGTTGGTCACAGAGGATGTGGCATTACGGAACGAGTAAAGAGTACTTGTCGGTAACGAGATTGAACTAGGTATGGTGATACCGACGATCGAATCTCGGGCAAGTAAAATATCGCGAGACAAAGGGAATGGAATATTCGACATCGTGGTTCAACCGATAAATGATATTCGTTGAATATGTGGGAATCAATATGGACATCCATGGTCCCGCTATTGATTATTGATCGGAGAGGTGTCTCGATCATGTCCGCATATTCCCGAACCCGTAGGGTCACACACTTAAGGTTCGTTGACGCTAGGGTATAAAATGAGATATTAATTTGGTGAGACCGAAATTTTGTTCGGAGTCTCGGATGGGATCCAGGACGTCACGAGGAGCTCCGGAATGGTCCGGAGATACAATTTCATATATGGGAAAGTATTTTTAGGGTTTCGGAAAGGTTCGGGAATTTTCCGGCAGAGTTCCGGAGAAGTTCTAGAAGGTTCCGGAGGGTTCTAGAGTAGGGCCCACTATCCCGGAGGGGTCCACATGGACCAAGGGTACTGCATGAACAGTACACAAGTGAATAGTGTTGTGTGAACAGTAACCCCCCAAGGGATAAGATCAAATCCCTTAAAAATAGGAGATAAGATCGAAAGGGGAGGCTTTACTTGGGGGAGGGTACTGTTCACGCGCGTACTGTTCACGCGTGTACTGTTCATGGGTACTATTCCTCCTCCTCCAAGTTTCCTCCTCTATATAAAGGAGGGGAGGGGCAGCCCTCCGTAGAGATCCATCACAGCCGCCGCCTCCCTCTCTCCCATCTCCTCTCTCTCGTGCGCAGCGCTTGGCGAAGCCCTGTCCACGGAGAAACCCCACCACCTCCACCACCATGCCGTCGTGCTACCGGAGTTGATCTCATCTACCTCATCTCCCGCCTTGCTGGATCAAGAAGGAGGTGATGTCTTTGAGCCGTACGTGTGCACATCTCGGAGGTGCCGCTCGTTGCGGTGCTTGATCGGATTGGAACACGAGAAGATCCCTCTCGCGGCTGGGAGGTATAACCTAGCTGCGGGAGGCTGCGGGCTTCATCGACAACGGTCAAATTCTCCGCTGCGTTGACGTGTTCGTCGAGGGTATGTAAATATGATCTGTCTCTCGTTGCAAGCTTCTTCTAGATTGGATCTTGGTTTTCTAGATTGGATCTAGGTTTTCGTTTGCATCTCGTAGGAAAATTTTTGTTTTCTATGCTACGAATTCCATCAGTGGTATCAGAGCTAGATCTATGCGTAGATGCTTTGTACGAGTAGAACACAATTGGATTGTGGGCATTGATTCTCTTGTTGCTACCTCTTTTCGTGCACTTTGGATCTTGCGGGATAGTAAGATGAAGCGGCCCGGACCAACTTTACATGTCCTCGCACATGAGACCGGTTCTGCGATCAACATGCAACTTGTATTGCATAAGCAGCTGGCGGGTGTCTGTCTCTCTTGCTATAGTGAGATCTAAATTGCAACGGGAGGCTTGAAGAAGTTAATAGCAATACTTGAATCCACGTTGTGGCTTTGCGTAGGTAAAGAACGGTTCTTGTATGCAGCCCCTAGAAGCCACGTAAAACTTGCAAACAATAAGTAGAGGCGTCTAACTTGTTTTTGCAGGGGCATGTGATGTGGTATAGCCAAAGATGTGATGTGATATACGTGATGTATGAGATGATCATGTTTTGTAATATTTCACGGCTTGCATGTCGATGAGTACGGCAACTGGCAGGAGCCATATGGTTGTCTTTAATATTTTTGTATGACCTGCGTGTCAACTCCAAACGCCATGTAATTGCATTACTTTATCGCTATGGTTAGCAATAGTTGTAGTTGCAACGCGTGGTGGTGACAATCATGTGCGGCGCCCAAGGACCTAGGCGCCATGCTGGTGGTGATGGAGATCATGCCGGTGCTTTAGAGATGGAGATCAAAGGCACAAGAAGAAAAAGGCTATACCATGTCACATTATCTGTGCATGTGATGTTTATCCTTTTTATGCATCTTATTTTGCTTGTATGACGACGGTAGCATTATAAGATGATCCCTCACAAAGTAATATCATGTTCATGTTCTCCCTTAGTATGCACCGTCGTGAAAGTTCGCCGTTTCGAAGCACCACGTGATGATCGGGTGTGATAGACTCTACGTTCACATACGACGGGTGTCTCGACGAGCTTAGCATGTACAGACATGACCTCGGAGCACATGCAGAATACTGGGGTTGTCTTGACGAGCCTAGCATGTACAGACATGGCCTCGGAACACAGCGAACCGAAAGGTTAAACATGAGTCATATGGACGATATGATCAACATGTTGATGTTCACCATTGAAACTACAGCATCTCACGTGATGATCGGACTTGGTGTAGTGGATTTGGATCATGTACCACTAAAACAACTATGAGGGATGTTGAATTTAGTGGGAGTTTATTATCATGAACAACTAATCAAAGTAAATTTGCATAGTTCGTAGTAGTCATTGGCATCCGTTATCTACCTTACACTTAGCTTGTTAATTGAGATAGAAAAACTGAATTGATCTGGTAGTAATGATACGGAATGGTACCATATTAGTGCCAAGTTAAGATAAAGTCCTATTGCAAACTTTCGGTAACCTGACCTAGCTCCATGTGATTTAATAAGTTGTATTAATCCAAGAGCAATGATTCCAATTTAGTGTCTAAAGTCATGTTTGTCTCCGTGAAACTTGATCTACAAAATTGTTTTGAGAATTGAGGAGATTATGAGATAATCTAGGAGCTGAAAGGATTGTTTCAGAAGTGAGCAAGGAGTAACAGATATGTGATATCTAAAACCTTGTTTTGCTGCAAGATGACTGAGTATAATCTAGTGAGAAAGCGTGTGCTCATATTGTATGAGTATATGCAAAGATTGAAGACGCTAGGCATCTTGATTTCTAAATAGTTTGGCACTGAAATTATTCTCGCATACTTCCCTACGAGCTATAGTAGCTTCATCATAAAATGTTATGATGGGATGGATAAAGTGTATGGGTAATTTATTTACCGTACTTAAAGATAGCTAAAAGTGGAATCCGAAAGAACGCCAATCATGTGATGATGGTGATCAATTTCAAAGTGCAAGTCTAAGGGTGCTAGTACTTGACTAAAATCCTAAGACTATGTGCCAATATGACTGGTGCCATTGTTGATGTTGATAGATTCTTCTAAAAGGAGAGGGGACGCTGAAAGAGGATCTGAAAAATATTTGGCAGGAAAAGAAAAAACTGGAAAAGTCCAGCTCAGGTATATAGATGATATACATGTTGTAGATGTATTCTTTGCTAGTAAACAATGTAATTCTTGGGTATGTGATACTAGATCGGTTGGTATGAGTGTCATACAATGCAACACGATACAAGAACTACAATGGCCTAAAAGACTAGCAAAAGATGTGGTAGTGATGCACATTGAGAACTAAATAAAAGGGTTTATCATGTTCACCGTCTGCATCCTTTCGAGCCTTTGAGATTGATTATAAGTGCTTAGTAATTGTTATTTTGTTTCGGCTTTATGAGAACAATGGTTGTTCAAATTATGGCCATGCTCCATAATGGATGGATCATTTAAATCTTGATGGTAATACCAACATCCATAACACTGACGCTAAAACGCCGCGAGGCTAATGATTTGAATTTCACTTATTTGTGACACCTGTGTTTAAGTCATATTGGAAAGAGATGCATGAAGAAACTCCATGTTGATGGATTTTTGGAGTCATGTGATTTTAAATCATTTGACACTTGCAAATCTTGTCTGAAAGGAAGATGACTAAAAATCCGTTTATAGGCCAAAGTTGAACGGACGACTAACTTTTTGGAAATTATACATAATGATGTATGAAGTACGATATGTGTAGCCGTGTATGGTGGATTCCTCTACTTCATAAACTTTCACCAATGATTTGAGTGGATATATATGGATATATCTATTTGATGAGAAAGAAGTATGAAATATTTGAAAAGGTTCAAAATTCAGCGTGAAGTAGAAAATCATCGTAACGAGAAAATCAAATGTCTATGATTGGATTGTAGAGGAGAATATTTGAGTTACGAGTGTAGCGAACATCTGAAGAGTTATGGAATTGTTCCACAACTTGCGCATCCCGGAACGCTATAGAGTGATGGAGTGTCCGAGAGATGTAATCAAACCTTGTTAGACATGGTTAGATCGATGATGTAATTAAATAAAACTGCCGTTATATTTTTGTGGATTATGCTTTAAGAGACTACCGCTTTTACACTGAATAGAGTGCCATCATAATCCGTTGAAATGACACCATATGAGTTATGGCATGGGTAGGAACCCAAATTGTCTTTTCTTAAATTTTGGTATGCATAGCATATGTAAAGTGTTTACAACCAAAAGGGATTAAAGATTCTTCAAAGGTTATCCCAAAGAAACTTTTGGGTATTTCTCCTATCACCGAACTGAAGACAAAAGTGTTTGTCATAAAAGGTGGATTTCACGAGAAAGTGTTTCTTGCGAAAAGGTGAGTGGGAGGACAGTGCAGCTCGGCAAGATTGGAGAATCTTTGTCATTAGGTCAGAGTAGCGCAACACCGGAAGTTGTTCTGGAGTTTCCTATTATGACTGAAATGGAAGCCACTACATGTGTTGTAGAGACTTCGGTCGAGATTGCAGCTGAACCGCGTAGGTTAAGCAGACTTTGTACTAAACCAGCGTGTGGTTTGAGGATGAAGTATTGTTGTTGTGACAACGATGGATCTGCAACTTACAAGGAAGCAAATGATGGGCCCTGACTCCGCTGAATGGCTGGACGCCATAAATTCCGTGATAGAGTCCATGTGCGAAAATCAATTTTGGAACTTGGTAGACTCTCCGGAAGGCATGAAGCCTATCGGACGTAAATGGATCTATAAAATAGACAGACGTGGATGTGTCCATCCATTAAAAGGCTCGACTTATCGCAAAGTGTTTTCGACTAAGTTCAAATAGTTGACTACGATGAGATTGGATCTCCCGTAGCGATACTTAAGTCTGTAAGGATTATTCTAGCAATCACTGCATATTTCAATTAAGAGATATGGCAGCTGGATGTCAAAACTAAGTTCCTTAACAGGAAGCTAACCGAGGATGTATGTGAGATACAACCAAGGGTTTTGTCGATCCAGAGAATGCTAGAAAGGGTATGCAAACTTCAGTGTTCTATTTGAGAACTGAAGCAAGCATCACGGAGTTGGAATTTTCACTTGATGAAATTGTCAAAAGAGTTTGGTTTCATCAGGGACGGTGAAGATGCTTGTATATTTACAAGAAAGTAAGTGGGAGCGCTAAGACATATTTCTAATACTTTATGTAGACGACATATAGTTGATTGGAAATTATGTGTCTTTTCTTGATACGGTTGAGATTTCATTAAATTAGATTTTGATGAAAGACTTAGGCTAAACAGCATATTGGGCATCAAAATCTATGGAGATAGATTGAGGCACCGAATATGGTTAAGCCAAAGTGCATAGATGAGATATTGAGTTGGTTCAGTATGGAAACGCCAAGAAAGGGTTCTTGTCGCATGGAAGAGGTTGATGCAAGACTCAGTGTTTTACAAACACTTGATGAGCTAAACGCATGAGTATTTTTTTTTGTAATCATGTACGCCATGCTATGCACACAAACCAGATATGTCGTATGCTCTGAGTGTTACGGGCATATACCAGAATGATCACATTGTCACGGACCCGGAATTGCATATGATTAGGGGAACGAGAAGTCGCCAAGGACCGAAAGACTCGTCCGCCCGGTGGCACGGTACCTGCGCCGTACGCACCAAGGTAGAAGGTCCGACACCCGCCAGGTGCGAGCCGGCCGGAAGCGACCAATCTTCCCAAAATCACATACGATTCCATAATCCGGTGAAAAGTCAGAGTCGTGCCCGAATCCTACCACGACAAGCAAGGTCGGAGGAGCCCGGCAATTCTACCCACACCCTAACCTAGCTCGGAAGCTAGTGGGTCGCTCGAAAGCCCGGTAGAACGCCCACACCCTGCCTGGCCGGCACAGCATCTCAGCCAGCGGGTCACTCAACCAACCCTGCTCGACTTAGTAGAAAATGGTACGGCCTCGATCTTTCACGGCATACCCATACACTTCATATCACTCACGCATTGTGCAGGGGCAGCCCGGATTAACAACTCGGATATCGTCACAAAGCTCTACATTACGATATTAATAATAACAGTCCACGATGGGACAACCTATTACATCAGTCGGTTAACACCGGAAACATATCCGAGTACGGAGAAAATTAACAACAGCGGAAGCAAAATAATAGTCCCACAGCGACATAGCGATCGCTGAACAAAACACTAACTACCCCATACATCGAACACAACCGAGGAAACCAGACACGTCAAACATCGTCGAAAAACTCTTCGACCACCGGCTCACCTGCAAGCTCCAGGGATAACCTGGGTGAGTACGAATGTACTCGCAAGACTTATCCGTGCTTGATTAAATGTCCTACTCATACTAGTGCAACAATAATTAAACATGAATGCTTCTCAGAGTAACAATATACTTAATTATGAAAACAAAGCATAATTAACATGGAGGGAGGTCAACTAGTCAATATACTACTCAGGCAACCAACCAATCAACTTCCATTACTAACACATTTACTGGCATCATTTTCAATCACTTAGGGTACAGCCCCTAGGTTAATCCCAATCTCAATCATCAACACCTAGTTCATTCAATCTCTCGGACCGTCCCGACGAAACAACCGCTAGCGATATTCGAGAGCATTATCCCTTGGAGGTTGCAAAGCTCCAAGCGGCCTTTACCATTCCACATACCCTAGCGTTGATCTCGGCAACGTCCACGTGGTGACAAGGGAAGTAGCCACGCTGGAGTTACCTCAAGGTTGGTATCGCGACAATACACCCATTCACCTAGTCGCACCAGGCTCCTCCAGTGATACCAACTTTATCCAGCTGACCCTTTTTCCTTCGGCTCTCACATCTCACCTTAGGTTCAAATATTTAGCTCATCAATTAATTTCAACCATCACTAGGCACACAATACAACACATCCTAACATGCTAGTTTAGTCGAAATTAATGACAAGCTACGAACGATAATACAATCATCAACACATGAACGAATTAAGCAAGTACTGAACGCAAAAGGGAATGCAACAAGCTCTGCTTGCCTTGAGTGCTAGGATCTAGCTCTTGCGTGTTGTCGTAAGCCGAGTGGTCTTCCTCTTCACCTTCTGTTGCGATTAACACGAACACCGGAAAATAAACGGTAAAGAACCATAAGACTCAGCATGTATGCATGCTGAATAGATGAGGCTAGATGCATGTTCCTACAGGGATCAATTGATGCTGAGGAGCTTTGATTACTTTCATGGCTTAAGTTTATCTTGCAAAGATTATGTGTAATACTAAACATGCATGCATGACATTTCATGTTGTGTGTGGGGATTTAAGGTTAGCCATGTTTTAGTTGGAATGGGTTGTTAAGTCCTAGGGTTGTATGCATGCTCAGATTCATGCGATTGCGAATTAGGGTTTTAGAGGTAATCACTTATGGTGAAGTGGCAATGAACATGCATGTTAATAATTGATTAATATTCTGAACTAATTGACTAGCGCAACTGAAATCAATTAAATCGAAGTTACGATCAATTAGTTATGCACTTGACGAGTTAGGGTTTACGGGGTTCGACGAATAAAGGAGCTAATACCTAAGACCTATCATGCATGTATTCTTACTGGGATTTCAGTGGTTACATATCGTAGTATATCTTATGAGGATTCCAGAACTATCAAGATCGGCGAAATCGGAGCTAGGGTCATAAACCTAGGGTTTATAGGCCCTCGACAACCCTAAACCTACTACCCTAGATATCAGGACGTGCATGTTTTCAATTTCAAGTTTTGATTCAGCCATCTGGTAGAGAATCTCCTGAGCTTTCCAAATATATAAAATTTTCCAAATTTGGATAAATGGTTTGAAAGTTATGCATGTTTTAAGTTTCATTCAAAATCTGCCCTAAAATTTCGAAACCCTAAATGCTACGGACACCCGAAGGTTACACAGTTCGATCTGAAATTTCTAAACGCACCCGAAAGAGTACCCGGGGATCCCACCCCTTTATCCACGTCAGCTACCCGTGGGACCCAGCGGTCAGTGGCTCGGGCACTCGGGATCGAATCAGAACCAGCCACGCGTCCCATCCCTTCTCTCCCTCGCGCTCTCTCTCTTTTCTCTCTCTGGACCGGCCGGAGCCGAGGGCCAGGCGGCGGCGCCTCGCCGGAGAGCTCGCCGTAGGGCGCTCTGGTGCTCGGTTCTACTCGGGAGAAACGGTTACATGCTCGGGAGCTTACCCTGGTGCAGATGCGCGCAAGAGATGGACTCGGGGATGACCAGAGAAGACTGGCGACGGCGAGGGTTGCGGTGGGGCTTCGGTTTACCGGCGTCGGGGCTGCTCCGGTTGGGGATCTGCGAAGAGAGGCACACCGAGACGTTCAGGGGGATGAGTGGGTCCTCAGGAGCAAGAAAGATGGAAAGGGGGAGGACCAGAGGAGCGAGGAGATCTCGTCAGAGTGGATGACCGGAGTTGAAGACGAAGACACACGCGGGGTCGATTCCAGCACTGACTCGAGCTGCATTAGAGCGAGGGAGGTGAGGGGAGTGGTGAGGAAACTAGAGGGAAGAAAATTAGTTGCTCTAGCTCACCGGGGCGCTGGGGATTGCTCACCGGAGTGGCACCGGAGCTCGGGAAGAAAAGGGGTTGGGCGCTGGAGATTTAGGGTTAGGGTTTCCGATTCGGGAAATGGATGGGGGGAATGGAAATGGCTGTCGGAGAGGGTTTAAATACGGCGGCGAGGGCGCTCGGACCGGCTCTGTCGGAGTCAGGGCGCCGCCCACTCCGGCGTACCGGCGTCGGAGACGTGGAGGGGGAGGCCTGACAGCGGGCCCGGGCGCGCGGCAGAGGAGCGGGGGAAGGCGACCACGCGCGGAGGCGCCTTCGCAGAGGAGAAACGGAGAGGGAGAGGGGCGCGGGCGCGCGCGCGCGCGGGGAGAGAATGGGCCGGCCGACTGGGCCGGCCGAGTAGGCCGCCAGCCCGAGTAGGTTAGGGTTCTTCTTTTTATTTTATTTTTGATTTTCTATTTTACAGAATCACCCCCTTTGTTATTTTATGTACCATTCTTGCTCCAAATTTTATGAAATTTTTATAGGGACTTTGATATAATATCTAAGATGTTCTGGGGGAGTTTGAACTGGTTTGGATGAAGTTTGACCTAGGTTCCCATTCAAAATTTAATTTAGGACTTGATTTGGGATTGGTTTTTGTGGTATTTCATGTGCCAAAATAACTCCAAAAGTTATGAAATTTTGGCAGGGACTTCAAGGTGATTAATGGGACCTACTGTAAGGGTTTGAAATGCTTCGGGCAATGTTTGACTCATGACCCCATTCCTTCTCCGACTTAGGATTTACCCTTCAATTAGGTTTTAAATGCGTCCAGGATTTCTGAAATTTGTCGAGGGTTTAGGGTTTCTACCCTGGGAGCTATGGATGAGCTCATGGGACCTTCTTATCTACTAGGATCTGCTCTGCCACTAAACCCTAATTTCCCGCTCCTTAGGGTTTCCGGATGAGTGACGGGGATTCACCGGAGTGTTTGATGACTTCCTCTACCCTTATTAATGACTTTGTTATTTTGAAGATTTCAAATAAATTGATTGGTGTTTGCAACAATCATCCACCGAGGATGAGATATTAACATATTCTATAAAGTACGGTTGATATACAACTAAGTTTAAATAGGGTGTGGTTGATGATAATGCCATGTATGCATGAATGCAGGGCAAATACCTATTTACCGTAAAGTGGGTATTACACACATGTTGATCTTTGAACAATACTATGAATATCCTTAAGTACTTTGGAAGAACTAAGGATATGTTTTGTATGTAGAGGTGACAAACGGTCCATTGTAAGGTGTTACATCGGTGCTAGTTTTGTTACAGATACAAACAATTTATCTCAATTAGGCTATGTGTTTAATAAAAGGTGGCACAATGGGCTGGAAGGAGGTTCCATGCTGGATTTGGATGAATTCCAAAGTTAAACATTTTGATGGATTCCACAAACGAAGGCTGAGTATATCGTTGTTTTAACAACGACAAAGGAGGATGTTTGAGTCAAGAAGTTCGTTATCGAACTTGGTGTAGTTCCAAGTGAGCCAGTACTATGAAGCTCTATTGTGCGACAATGGTGGCAACATAATTCAGGACGAGGAATTAAGGTCCCACCAAGTGACCAAACATATACAATGCCAACTCATTCGAGAATGAGTGATGCGTGGAGACGCAAAAGATTTGCAAATACATGGATCTGAACATGTCAGATCCATTGATAAAGTTTACCACATGCAAAGCATATGAATAACACCGGAATGCCATAGGTGTTAAGTGCTTACTTATTGACTAGATTATTGACTCTAGTGCAAGTGGGAGACTGTTGGAAATATGCCCTAGAGGCAATAATAAATTGTTATTATCATATTTCTTGTTCATGATAAATGTTTATACTCCATGCTATAATTGTATTAACCGGAAACATAATACATGTGTGGTTTTATAAACAACACCGTGTCCCTAGCAATGCCTCTATCTGGCTAGCTCGTTGATTAAATGATGGTTAAGGTTTCCTAATCATGGACATGTGATGTCGGTTAATAACGGGGTCATGTCATTAGGAGAATGACATGATGGACAGACCCAAATTAAGTTAGGCAATTCGATCACGTCACAAAGTTCATATTGCATAGCTTTCCATTGTTAAATGTTCCGATCCTTAGACCATGAGATAATGCCACTCCCTGGTACCGGAAGAATGCTTTGGGGGCATCAACCGTCACGCCGTAACAGGGTGATCATAAAGGTGTCTTTCAGGTATTTCGGAAAGTACTTGTTGGGTTGCATGTATCGAGAGTGGGATTTGTCCATCCATGTGACAGAGAGATATACTCTGGGCCCACTCGGTAAAGCACATTCTGTATCGCTTGCAAGCACGTGACTAAAGAGTTGGTCACAGAGGATGTGGCATTACGGAACGAGTAAAGAGTACTTGCCGGTAACGAGATTGAACTAGGTATGGTGATACCGACGATCGAATCTCGGGCAAGTAAAATATCGCGAGACAAAGGGAATGGAATATTCGACATCGTGGTTCAACCGATAAATGATATTTGTTGAATATGTGGGAATCAATATGGACATCCATGGTCCCGCTATTGATTATTGATCGGAGAGGTGTCTCGATCATGTCCGCATATTCCCGAACCCGTAGGGTCACACACTTAAGGTTCGTTGACGCTAGGGTATAAAATGAGATATTAATATGGTGAGACCAAAATTTTGTTCAGAGTCTCGGATGGGATCCAGGACGTCACGAGGAGCTCCGGAATGGTCTGGAGATACAATTTCATATATGGGAAAGTATTTTTAGGGTTTCGGAAAGGTTCGGGAATTTTCCGGCAGAGTTCCGGAGAAGTTCTAGAAGGTTCCGGAGGGTTCTAGAGTCGGGCCCACTTATCCCGGAGGGGTCCACATGGACCAAGGGTACTGCATGAACAGTACACACGTGAATAGTGTCGTGTGAACAGTAACCCCCCCAAGGGATAAGATCAAATCCCTTAAAAATAGGAGATAAGATCGAAAGGGGAGGCTTTACTTGGGGGAGGGTACTGTTCACGCGCGTACTGTTCACGCATGTACTGTTCACGGGTACTATTCCTCCTCCTCCAAGTTTCCTCCTCTATATAAAGGAGGGGAGGGGCAGCCCTCCGTAGAGATCCATCCCAGCCGCCGCCTCCCTCTCTCCCATCTCCTCTCTCTCGTGCGCAGCGCATGGCGAAGCCCTATCCGCGGAGAAACCCCACCACCTCCACCACCATGCCGTCGTGCTACCGGAGTTGATCTCATCTACCTCATCTCCCGCCTTGCTGGATCAAGAAGGAGGTGACGTCTTCGAGCCGTACGTGTGCACATCTCGGAGGTGCCGCTCGTTGCGGTGCTTGATCGGATTGGAACACGAGAAGATCCCTCTCGCGGCTGGGAGGTATAACCTAGCTGCGGGAGGCTGCGGGCTTCATCGACAACGGTCAAATTCTCCGCTGCGTTGACGTGTTCGTCGAGGGTATGTAAATATGATCTGTCTCTCGTTGCAAGCTTCTTCTAGATTGGATCTTGGTTTTCTAGATTGGATCTAGGTTTTCGTTTGCATCTCGTAGGAAAATTTTTGTTTTCTATGCTACGAATTCCATCAGTATATGTCCTTACGGTTACCAATTTTAGCCTCTATCGTCACCCCACTGTTCTGGTACGTATTTTTCTTGTCTTGAGCCTCCGTATAGAATGTGTATCCGTTGATATCATATGCTTGGAATGTCAGGACCTTGCTCGCAGGCTCTTGTGACAACATTTTGACCGTCTCTTCTTCATCATTTGTTGGAGTCCTTTCATACCAGTAGTTCTTTAGCCAGCTTGCGAACTTCGCGTTGTGCTCTTTCGAGAGCCATGCTTCTCCCTTTTTCGGGTTTTCTTTTTTGACCTTCACCATGTGCATCCAGAGATAAGGATGCACCACGGTAAGGTGTTGTAGCACCACGAGATGTGCTCTGTCGTAGTCAGCTGATCTATTCGGTACTGAATTATAAACATGTATCGCCTTCTGTCCGCGTGCATGGCCTTCACCATCGAGCCTACCCATGTGGCGCGAAACAGGAACACCGATAGACTTTTGATCAGCCAAGTAATCCGTGCAGAACTCGACACACTCTTCGGCAACATAGCCTTGGATGATGCTACCTTCCGGTTGTGACCTGTTACGAACGTAGCGCTTCACAATCCCATTGTACCTTTCCAAGGGGTACATGTTGTGTAGGAAAGCGGGACCTAGGTCCAGTATCTCCGGGACGATATGGATCATGAGATGTACCATGATATCGAAGAATGCTAGAGGAAAGTACATCTCAAGTTCGCATAGTATGACAATGATCTCCTCCTGCAGTTTATGGCAACGCGTAACCGAGATCGACTTCTGTGATATCGTGTTGAAAAAGTTACAGAGATTCAAGATTGTCTTGCAGACCCCCGGCTCCATGAGACCTCTGATTGCAACAGGAAGTATCTGCGTGATCATCACATGACAATCATGAGACTTCATAACAATTAGTCGGCGAGTCTTCATGTCAACTAATCTCCCGATGTTTGCCGAGTAACCGGAAGAAACTTTGACACATTGGAGGCACTCCAAGAAACTAACGATCTCTTTTTTGCTCAGGGTGTAACAAGCAGCGGGACAGTTCGTCTTGATTCTGATTGCACCCGTGCCCAACTTGGTCGTTTGCTTGGTTGCCCACAGCTTCTTTCTTATACCCAAGTATTCCATGTCAGCTCGTGCCTTTGGTCCATCTTTTGTCTTGTCTAACATGTTTAGCAGGATACCGAGCAGGCTGTCGCACACATTTTTTTCAACATGCATGACATCTATGCTGTGACGTGTGCTTAGGAATCTCCAGTAAGGTAAATCCCAAAACACGGATTTCCTTTTCCAGACGCCGTCCTGCATGGGAACAGGCGGTTGTGTCTTACCCGGCGTAACAGGGGGCATTGTGTTCACGATGTCATAGATTTCTACCCCTGTCTTCTCCCGGGGCGCCGAACGGATCTCAACAGTATTATCAAACAACTCCTTCTCTTGCCTCCATGGGTCGTTCTGTTTCAGCCACCTTTGGTGGCCCATGAAAACGATTTTTTTAGAGCCCTTTAAGTGTAGACTTGTTGTAAACTCCAAACACTTAACACATCCTTTGTATCCGTGAACACACTGGCAGGATTGATATCCGTACGCGGGATAGTCTTGGACCGTCGTGAACAGCAGCGCTTTCAGATTGAAATATTCTTCTTGGAAAGCGTCCCAGACCTGGGCCCCTGGTTCCCATAGTGTAGCGAGTTCTTTGAACAACAACTGATGGTACACGTTCAGATCGTTCCCAGGTTGCTTCGGCCCTTGAATGAGAATAGAGAGGTGTATGTACTTTCGCTTCATGCAGAGCCACGGAGGAAGGTTGTACATCCATAGAACCACGGGCCATGTGCTGTGTCTGCTGCTCATGTTGCCGAACGGGTTGATTCCGTCCGTACTCATACCGAACCTGATGTTCCTCGGATCTTTTCCGAAGTCATCGTATTGGGCGTCGATTGCCCGCCACTGCGAAGCATCGGCAGGGTGCCTCATCACACCATCATCAATTTTTCGCCCCTCGGCGTGCCAACGTATCAGCTTTGCCTCCTTCTTGTTAGCGAATAAATGCTTCAAACGGGGAAGGACTGGAAGATACCAAACAACCTTTGCGGGAGCGCCACTCGTCACTGGGTCCTCATCATCGGCTTGGTTTCTACCCCGCTTGAATCTGGATGTGTTGCACGTAGGACACTTGTACAGCTTCTCGTGCTCCGTGCGGTAAATGAAGCAGTCATTCGGGCACGCGTGGAACCTCTGCACGTCCAATCCAAGAGGGCAGACAACCTTCTTGGCTTCATCGGTGCTAGTAGGCAACAGGTTGTTTTTGGGAAAAACTTTTGCAAGATAAGCCAGTGTCTCGCCGAAGCCTTCCTCCGGACAATTATGGGCTGCCTTGATCCTTAGAAGTTCCAGCGTGACCGACAGACGCGTGTGCTCTGGATCAGAACCGGTATACCACGGGGTTTGTGAGTCTTCAACTAGTCTCGTGAACTTAGCAGCCTCTCTTTCATCCTCGGGATCTATCACCACCTGCTCCACCATGTGAACATCCTGCACCATATCGGCCAAATTGTTTCCCGTTTCTCCTTCGGCGTCAGGTTCGATACTCCCCTCGTCTTCTTCGTCATCTCCGTGTTCGGCATCTTGCTGTAACACCTGATCTTCCTCCTCCTCGCCGTGACATGTCCAACGTGTATAGCCTGACATGAAACCCTTAAGCGCCAGGTGTACCGTCACCCTCCCTCTCGTATCGAACATTACCAAATTTTTGCAATCGCGACATGGACAGCAAATCTTCGTGCCACCTTTTGTCCTCATATCTCGTTCGGCGACATCAAGAAACTCGTTCAAAGCCATAGCCTAACTCTCTGTCGCCCGGTTGTCGTACATCCAACTGCGATCCATCGATCAACACCTACGACACGAAACTAATCAGTTCGATAACCGAAAATCACATCAAATACATATACGGAATGAAAAGAACAGTAGCGAGCATTATTACCGAGCGCTAGCGATCTTTTTGGCGATAAATGATAATGGAGAGAGTGGGAGTGAGAGGAGGAGGGAGAGAATGAGAGAGAGCTAGAAATGGGTCAAAAATTAATATGGATGAGGAGGAGGGAGGGAGAGAGTGAGAGGATGAGGAGGAGGGAGGGAGAGAGTGAGAGGATGAGGAGGAGGGAGAGAGTGAGAGGATGAGGAGGAGGGAGAGAGTGAGAGTGAGAGGATGAGGAGGAGGGAGAGAGTGAGAGGAGGAGCAAAAGATCTAGATCTAGATCTAGTCCCTTTAGAGCTTAGGGATGAGGGTGGGGGAGAGGGGAGAAGTGGTTGTGGGTTGGGGGGGAAGGGGGGCGGCGGGTGGCGGCGGCAGCAGCTGGGGGGACGGCGGCGCTCGCTGCTGGCCAGTTGGCACGCGAGCACTGGCCAGCAGCAAGGGCGCGCCGTGGTTTTACAGTGAGGAGCACCACTGACGAGCCCTTAAAAGGGTATTGTCAGTGACTTAGAAGCAACGTACGCACCAAATGCCGCGTCCGTTGCTGATGGACGCGCAAGTTATCCGTCAGTGAAGATAACTTCTCCACTGACGGGCAGAACATAAGAGACCGTCAGTGATAGGGCACGTCATATGATCATCTTTCCACTGACGGGCGACATTTGGGCCCGTCAGTGGAGTTGTCATCTCCACTAACGGGCGCTTAACAAGAGACCGTCAGTGAAAATGACGCGTCATCTATCCCACCTCATGTTCATCTCCACTGACGGGCTATTTTGGAGCCCGTCAGTGGTGCTCCTCACCTTCTGCTTTGCTGCGTTCTCCGCTGACGGGCTATTTGCCGTCCGTCGGTGGAGTTCCCCTCCTGCGACGGACCTTTTTATGCCCGTCAGTGGAGAGGGTTCAGGAGAGGGTCTATCTGCAGTAGTGAATCCTTTTTAGATTTTTTTTTGAGATAGTAGCACTAGAGTGTGCTTTGGCTTAGTATGAGAGTCTTGTAAACTGTAATGACCCTATTCTTAATACACGGGATCAGTGCAGATCATCGTGAATACAAACGATTTCTTTCAACACATGCATGCATGATTGCTATTTAGAAACGACACCGTTAACAAAGCCGTGAATCTAGCGTCGCTCATCTCTCACTTACTAAATTCCTTCAAGTACCAAATATTTCCAAAGGACTAACCTAAAGACTAGCAAATCGAGTAGGATCGCTTTTGCGTTTTCCCAAAACAAATAATTCCTTGAGCCATATTGTTTAAGATCAATCTTTAGCCCAAAATTTCTTTTAATATATTATTTCAAATCAAAAGTTAGAGCAACTATGATTGTCAATCCACAAACATCTAGTGAGGTGTAATGAACCTAGAGGTTCTATACCATCCTTTCTACTTCTCTCAAAATCTCTTTTGATTCACTGCTTATTTAAATTCCAAAATTGCAAACACAATGCATGAAATAGAAAAGAACAAAAAAATAAAATAAAAAGGAAGCCTTCTTCTCCTCTCCCGCACTGGGCCGCCGGCCCAGTTTTCTTCCTTCCCTCGGCCTGCTCCCCCTCTCTCTCACGCAGCACCCGCGCCCTACTTCTCAGGGCACGCCGCCGCGCCCTCCTCTGCCAATCGGGACCCGCCCGTAGCATTTCATCGCCGCGTGGCTGGGCACGCGTCCAGCGCCCTTCAACCCCGGTCCCGAGCTCCTCCAGCCACCGCCTTCGGCTGTCTCACCCAAGCCGTCGCCGTCCACCTCAGCGCCGAGCTTGAGCTCCGTCCCTGCCAACGACGAGCTACCCACCGCAGTCGCCGCGCCCCTCGTCGCGTTCGTCCCTTGCGCCGCTCACTACCGGCGCGGCTCACCACCAGCCCCGGTCTCCCGTCGACCCCGTGCGCCTCCATAGCTCGCTCCGCCGCCCGCTCCTGAGCCCCGCTCCATGCGTGCGCCGCGCCACCACCAGCCCCGAGCCCAAGGCTCGCCGCAGCCAAACCCATTGGAGCGACACCGCCACCGACGTCCTTGTCTTCACCGGGGCGCCGCCCCCAACCGAGTCCTCCGCCGGCCTTCTTCCTTGCCGAACCCCGCGCCGTCACCAGCGCTTTGGAGGCTGCCGCCCTCACCAGGTCGCCCTTGCCGGCATCCCCAACTCGCAGCCGCTCAGCACCTGCTCCGCCGCCGCCGGAGACAAGCCGCTCAAGTCGCCGGCCCCTCGAGCTCCTCCCTTCCTCAACCGTGGAACCCCGCCACCTCCGCGCTCTGCCTCACCACCAACGACGACGTCGCCCCTGTCACAAGCTTCGGCCACGCTTTTGAGCACCGACGGGGTGAGCTGCTCCCCACGCTAATTTCTCCTTCCCTGTTTCCCCTTTCTTACTTCTCTTATGGTCCTAGGGTTCTTAGGTGACTCGGCTGTGGAATTGGGCTGATGGTAGTTGCCGCTAACTGGTCGATTACTTCAGTATATATGTTCATGCTCCATTCTGTTTTGCTTAAGCACTTTCCTGAGCAATTTGTTATGGCGATGCTCTTGAGCTATAGTTTGTGATGAATCCATGGTATTGCTTAGGACATTTTGCCTTGGTAAGGACCGAGTCTACGTTTTGATGATACTGAATTGAAGTATGCTGGTGATTGTCCATAGCTGCTATATCCAGTTTATTAGTTAGAATTGCCCAAGTGTTGACCTCAGTTGGCTGCTGACCGATATTTAATTAAGGGTTAATTAACAAGTAGTTAGCCATGATTAGCTGGGCTGTGAACCAATGCGTTCGGTTGAGACATTCTTACTACTTCCCTTAGTGAATTAACCAACAAAACTAACCACTCTCTGTACTTGTATGTCTTGAACCAAAAACTTCAAAATACTAATTACCTTAGCACCTCTCTAACAGCTGTGATTAAGTTGTTAGAACTATTAATCTTCCAGTAGATGCGGGGTCTGGTCCATTCACATTTCATCTCATTTACTAATCTCTAGCACTCCTCAGATGTTTTACCCATCTAAGGTTCTAGCTGATATCCCTTCGCTGTGCTTCCTGCTAAGACATCAGGAAAGCTAACTTAATACCCTGCTTCTTGAAACCTCAATCTATCTCCCAGGGTTTTAGTTGCAACAAAATGATCGGGTATAATTATTTCCCAGCCAATTCCTACTAACACTTAATTAACATTTTGTAACAATGGAATCCATGTCGGATAGTTAGCACTATTAGCTAAATCTAAGTAGTTAATTAACAGCTAACCAATTAAGTTAGATTAGTCGTTAGCTGCTGGGCTAGTTGTTAACAGTTATCTGAAACTAATTCACTTAAGAATTCTGGTTAGCACTAGTACCTGTTAGTTAACATTGACCCAAGGGTAAATGGAGTTAGCTCTAACTAACGATTCGTTCAAGTTTGAGGCATCACTAACGCGTCAAAGGTTATCTGTTAGGTAATCACGCTTAAGAATTTAGTTGAGATAGTGCAATGCTGCTTGGCATAGATGACTCATGATTAATGAATTCACAACAACCATTTTATGCCATCTGCCCAATTGAGACCCATTGATAGGGTTTAATAGAATTAACACTCATGTGGGCTTAATGACCAAATTCGGCAAATTAATCAAATCTTGAAATCAGCAGTGCTAGTTGCTGTGGAGCAACGGGATGTTCCTTCCCACACAGTTAAGCACTAGCCAACCTATAATAAGAGTGGTAGCAGCTACCTATATAAGTAATATGTGATTTGGGTAAGATTAGTCTTTATAGGCCACCATGGTCACATGCTAATATTTGGCAAGCATTCAGATTAAATGGCTAATCAGTACCATGATATCAACATTTGAATGATCAGCATCAAACAATAGCCAGTCACTTAAGCAAAATTGTGCCAGGTTAAATATCTTACCAATCTTTTAATAGCTAGTTGAGCCCCGTGGTTAGGTTTCAACAATGTGATGAATGAATGTTGATGGCATTGCCGTTGAGTCACATATTAGAACCTAAACGTGTGCTACTTAATTCATCACAACGAGCCAATAGTTAGTATAAATGCCTCACCGTAGTGTTGAACACATTTTTAGAATATAGTCAGCGCACCAATAATTGTTATGCTAATTACCATGTATACCCGTTAGAGCATTACTACTGATCTAATACAAAGTACTACCTTAATAATATCTTTATAACATATAGGCCCACATTAATTACAGGCTTGTTTAATCATAATCATCGAAGCTAGAAGTATGAGACCTGGACTCATTTGCCTTCTTCCATACATAAACCCAACTAGGTATGAGGATATTTAATATGAGGTCTCTTTGTCAAGCCAAAGAAAGAAATAGCTAATAACTAGTTAGACTTTAAAAGGTTACAGGGAATACAAATAATCTCTAAAAGGGATGGTCCTTGTTACAAGCTCATCTTCTGAAACATAAGATTGAATGAGATAGATTCCACTGATGCTAAATTCTGAATTGCAAGTGTATCTCCTCTTTAAGCCACACATTCATCTATGTATGCTTACAACTTCCGATTAGCTCCGATTGGAACCCAATCTATATTACCATTCATACTTCATCTTTTATTTCAGCATGGTTTTGTATTTATATGCATACCTGTTGTGCAACATTTAGATAAAGAATGTGCTAAAAGGTCCTAATAGTAACACATACACTTAGAAACTCATAATTTAAGCTCTAATAGACCGAATTAAATCAATCCAATTGCGTTAGCTTTATTATAGTGTCTCCCATACCTTAGGATGCATTGCATACAGTTTGTCATTCCTTTACTTCCTGGTTTTCATTTATACCCTTTGCTGTTTTTCCGGTCTTTTGGGTGTTATTTCGATAGAATCGGACCACAAGGGTAATCTTGGAGTTAATTCCCAACCAGCTCACGATCCAGAACAACCAGGCAAGCTTGCTAGCTTGTTGATAATATTCCAGTTACTCTTTTACTATGCGTGGTTAATTGAATGATATTTGTGAGTATGTGCGACTCCTAGCATGAGCAGGTGCTATCGTTGGTTGTGGTTGATTGGTGTCCCTTTAAATCACTTAACTTAATATCGGAACCCTCTGGAAAGTTGTGAGAGACGGGATCGGGCACGTGGGAGACATGGCGAGAGGAGTTCGCGTGGTCTTGCCATTGCTGCCAATCCTTGAGCCGGCGATAAGTGTTAGCGAGTGGAGTTGGAGGGTCATAATGGGCCTACTATGAACCCACACCCATTGGAACACTTGTTCGCATGAGGTTAGGGTGGTCAACCCTCCCTCACTACACTTGAGTCGAATTGGGTGGTCAACCCGTTCGGCATCTCCCTAGGTGGGTAGCTTAGGGAGAATAACACGCGTTGGTTGTAATGGTTGTCTCCATGCTTGTGAACTTGAGAATTGGGGTGGTTTGGTGATATGGGAGGTTGGGTGGTTAGCCCAACTCTAGAAACTGCTTTGAATGTTGTACTTGTGGCAATTGGTGGATGGGTGTGATGGTTGTTCACACTTATTCAGATCTGAACCTGAGGGTTAATGGAACGAATTATCAAGTGGTAAGCTTGATAAAGTGCAACATGACATGGTATGCTTAATTGGATAGCTTGGGTAGCTTCTTCTCCATGTTATGTTGATTTGTTCACATTATCATTGCAATTGTCATGCTATGTTTAAGATTAACCTGGAATGAGCTATTTAGTAGTTTGCGAGTACGAAAGTACTCATTCGGGAATTCCATTCCTGCAGGTTGTTCAGGTATCGTAGCATATTACGACTCCGGTTTATTTCGATTTGGATGTTTAATTTGCAGGGATTGCCCAACTTGGTCAAGAGGTTGCTTTTGTAGGAGTATTAGAAGGTGGTTTGGGTTGTCATCTCAATATTTTATAAGTGCTTCCGTTGCTGTTTTTAATGTCATGTTGTGCTGTAAATGACTCTTTAGTCATGTAAAATAGTAATTGTAATGTCCCCTTTGTACGGACGACATGTATTATCTTTAATCCCTCTGGTGTAGAGTTTTGTGATGGTATTCGAGTTGTTTCCAAAGCTGTCCAGGTACAATGCGTGTATGTGATGAAGTACTTGGGTATGCCGTGAAGAATTACAGCGGTTCTTTCTTTCACTGAGTCGAGTAGTTGTCGGTTGAGTGACCCACTGGCTGAGATGCGAAGCCGGCCAGGCAGGGTGTGGGTGGATTCTACCGGGCCTTCGGGTGACCCACTAGCTTTCGGGCTAGGTTAGGGTGAGGGCGGAATCACCGGGCTCCTCCGCTTCTATTCTACCTAGTGGATTTGAGAACGGTTCTAAGTCTTCACCGGATTTTGAAATCTTATGTGGCTTTAGGAAGTTTTGTCGCTTCCGGCCGGCTTGCGTTGGGCAGGTGTCGGATCACTCCGCCTCGGTGAGTACGGCACAGGTACCGTGCCACCAGGTCGACTGGTCCTTCGGTCCTTGGCGATGATCCGTTCCTCTAGTCATATTTGATTTTGGAGTCCGTTACATAAACACAAGAAAAACCAAGAAAATCAATACAAAAAGAGTTCCAAGAGAAAGCCTATGTGTTCTTGACATTTTCCCTTTCTCATTCTTTGGATTTTGTCTCTCTGCTTTTTCTCTTCTCCATTTTGAGTTTTTTTTGGAGAAAAGGCAAGTTCTTTGGATTTTCAAATTAATCTTTGCCAAATGATTTGAGGGATGGATTAGGTTGCTATGGTGTGTGAGAGGACTCCACAGTCATCAATTATCAAGATTCCTCACAAGCACCTAGAAAACGGTGATTTGCATTTCGCCCAATATTTATGGCTGATTTGAGGGATTAGAAAAAGCTGGGTCTTTAAGGATATGTTTAAGATCCACCTTGATCTAGCATTACAAGACCCTTCTCTAAACCCGTGCAAATTTTCATCAAGATTGGATGGATGGATTCTAAATTCTCATGATTTTTCTAATATATTTCTAATTGCTAGGTTTTAGAGCAGCTGGTAGTAAATCAAGGATTACTCTTAGCATAGATTATCTTGTTATATGATTCCAATTGGTATAGCTCCTTAATATCCTTACCTACTACTGTGCAAAATTTCACTCAATTCCACCAACTAGATCAAAAATCTACGCGAGTTTCTTTGAGCAACAATCACCCTATTTTTGGGAACTCGGAGACCCGAGATTTCTATCTGTTCTCTTGAGATCGGATTTTCAAAGTATCTAGGAGACTCCGGGATTGTTCCGGAGACTCTGAGATTGCTCTCTATCCTTTCTGGATTGTGTCAAGATTATGCAACATGGATCTATTGCACAGCCCAATAGGCATATATATAGTACAAGATGACTTGGAATACAAGGCAAGAATAGAGTCCTATGGTAATAGGAATACAAAAGGTAAGCCCAATCCTACTATATCTCTAACACCCCCCCCCCTCAAACTCATGGTGGATCAACAACATTGAGTTTGGAGAGGTAGAAACTGTGCTGAACACGAGTCTGGGCCTTCATAAAGAAATCAGCCAACTGAAGCTCGGAAGGCACATACTGAAGAGCAACAACCTGATCATGTACCTGTGACCGCATATAAGAAGCATCAACACCAATATGCTTGGTGAGCTCATGCTTCACTGGGTCTCTAGCAATACTGATGGCACCAGTACTGTCAAACAACAGAGGAGTCGGTGTAGTGAGAGAAACACCAAAATCCTCAAGTAGCCACCGTAACCAAGTAACCTCCGCTGTCAAAAAAGCCATAGCACGCAACTCAGCCTCGGCACTCGAACGGGAAACTGCAGTCTGTTTCTTCGTCTTCCAAGCAATGAGAGAATCACCAAGGAAAACACAGTAAGCAGAAAGAGAGCGACGATTAGAGGGATCGCTACCCCAAGTAGCATCCGAATATGCCTAAAGCTATAACGAACTGGAGCGTGGAAAGAAAAGACGACGGGAGATAGTCCCATGAAGATATCGTAGAACCCGAAGAAGGTGACTGTAGTGAACCTGGGTAGGAGAAGAGACGAACTGACTCAGAATGTAAACGGGATAGGATATATCTGGACGAGTGACAACAAGATAGACAAGACTCCCGACAAGGTGACGATAGCGAGTCGGATCAGAAAGAGGCTCACCATCAGAGGCACGAAGATGAACATTAAGCTCCATCGGAGTCGCAATGGTGCGCTGATCAGTAAGGGAAGCCCGATCAAGAAGATCGTGGATATATTTCTCTTGGGATATATAGAAACCATCAGAAGTAGATGTAACCTCAATCCCAAGAAAATAGCGAAGAGGACCAAGATCAGACATAAGAAACTGATCACTAAGACGAGCCTTGACAAAGGCAATGTACTCAAAATCATCTCCGGTGATGATCATATCATCCACATACAAAAGAAGAAGAGTCCAACCACGAGACGAAGTGTGGACAAATAGCGTAGGATCATGAGCACTAGCTGAGAAACCAGCACCAGTAACCACAGAGGCGAAGCGCTCGAACCAAGCATGAGGGGCTTGCTTAAGGCCATAAAGAGTGTGACGAAGGCGACAAACCATGCCCTCAGGAACAAAATACCCAGGCGGGGGGTGCATGTAGACCTCCTCACGCAACTCACCATTAAGAAAGGCATTCTTGACATCAAGCTGAGAGATAGACCAGTGGCGAGTAGAGGCCACGGCAAGAAGAGTGTGAACAGTGGTCATGTGCGCGACAGGAACAAATGTCTCGTCATAGTCATGACCATGCTCCTGCTGAAAGCCACGCGCCACAAGACGAGCCTTGTAGCGCTCAAGAGAACCATCGAAGCGGGTCTTAACTTTATAGATCCACTTACAGGTGATGGGACGAACACGTGGAGGAAGAGAGACAAGATCCCACGTGCCAGTGCGCTCAAGAGCAGCAAGCTCCTCGGCCATCGCATGCTGCCATTCGGGATGAACAATAGCATCACGATAAGAAGTAGGCTCAGCAAGAGTAGCACCAACAAATCCAAAGCGGTCTGAAGGCGGAAGCGGGCGAGCGCGGAGGCCATACCTAGGAGGGGGTGGCGAATCCAGAGAAGATGAGTCACCCAGAGAAGATGACTCATCAGACAGAGATGGCCCAGAAGAAGGAGAAGGCACATCAGAAGGAGGCTCAACACGAGGTCGACGTGTGTAGACGAAAGGATAGGACGAAAGAGGAGAAGGTGCAGGTGGAGCTGTAGGAGATGATAGTGGAGAAGAGTCGACAACAGGAGTAGGTGGGGACTCAGGAGGAGGTGGAGACTCGGTGGGACGGGTGGAAGAAGGTACAACAGTGATCGGTGTATCAGGAAAGGTCAGAAAAGACAGAGACTCAACAGGGGAAGTCGAAGGAGAAGCTGGACGCGGAAAGAAAGGACGGGATTCATCGAAGGTCACATCCCGAGAAACCCGCATACGACGAGCAGCAAGATCCCAACACCGATAGCCCATATGCTCCGAACTATATCCTAAAAAGATACACTCAACAGGTCGGATCACTCCGCTTCGGTGAGTACGGCGTAGGTACCGTGCCATCAGGTCGACTGGTCCCTCAGCCCTTGGCAACCATTCGTTCCCCTAATCATATGTAATTCCTGGGGTCCGTGACATATTTATATGATAAAAATTAGATTTATTATGAATTTTGTAAGTTTTAAAAATTTAAAAAGCTTTTCTGTCTTTTTCTAAGTAATTAAATCGTAATAAATAATAAAATTATTTTTATTACTCATATTTTAATTATCCTTAGCGACTGACATGTGGGCCTAGGGTCAACTCGAGGTCAACTTTGACCGGAGCCAATGATAGTGGGGCCCACTATCATATATATTCTTTTTCTTTTATTTATTTTTACTAAATCTAACACGTGGGCCCCATGTGTCATAGGCAGCGAGAAAATATAACTTAAACAATGTATTAATTAAGCATGAATCACAATCACTAATGAACTAATCATTGTTTAGCTTTTAATTTGTCAAAAATTAACATTAACTCGGTCTTAACGATCGAGATACGGTCATTACGGCCTTTATTAACTCGGATGGGCTCGTCTGCCTGGTCAAATCATGCGTACAGTCGGTCTGGTGGCGCAATGACATCGGGAGGTGGCTTACCGGTGGCATGTGCAGAAGGGAGGAGGAGGCAAGCTCCGACAGGGCGAGCGGCGCGCCAGTGGGAGATGGGTAGACGGCACGGTGGGGTAGACCAAGGCAGCGGCAGCGGCAACACTGCAGGTGGCGAGGGAGCTCCACCAGGCAGCGGCTTCAGTGCGGCACGATGGAGCCAAAGGCAACGAGGGTGACAAGGTCCCGTGAGCAACGACAACACAACAGGCGAGCTCGGTGGATGACGGCGGTGCACGGGAGAGAAAGAACGCGGGTGAGAGAGAGAGAGATAAGGAGAGAGGGGCTCAACAGGGGATAAAAGAAGAGGAGGGAGCAGGAGGTGGCCAGCCCAGGCTACGCGCACTTGCCATGGCGAGTTGCTGCGTGGTGGCAGCCTGGAGGATAAGGGCGAGGAGACGGCTGGGCTAGGAGGTGGGCTGCAGCACAGGAGATGGGCCGGGAGGCAAGGTAGGCTGGGTTGCGGGGAAGGGAAGGAAAGCTAGGCCGGGCGGCCCGTTCGGCAGGGAGAAAAATTTATTTTCTGTTTTTCTTCTCTCTTTTTTTGAATTTTCTTTTAACCCGTCAAACAAGTCAAAAGGACTCCAAATTAATTGTAAATTTCTCCATATGTTCCTGGAATTATTTAGAACCATCTAAAAATAATTTCAGGGGTACTTTGTTCAGAGGATTTTCAAACTAGAAATGGAAATTCATTTTGAGCCCCTTTTCACATTTGAACTACAAGTATAAGAAATATTCTTCCAAAACTTTGGGAAAATTTAAGAAGCATAGAAATTCCATTTTAAGCTTAGGTTTACATTTTGAAGGGATTCCTAAATTGGAAATCTCCTCTGCTCAAGGGGTCTTTGATTTTCCCAAAATTTTAGAAATATGGTTTCTAGGGTTTTCAAAAGGGTTTCTTTTGGCATTTAAAAAATTCACAATTATCCTCATATTTAGATTCATGCATGAACGCCAGGACATGATGATGATGCACATTAACATATAAATGAAAATGGGGATGTTACACGCAGCAACCACTGAGCCTCACCGATGGCAACCGTGACCAAGTGCCGCCGCCGCCGAGGCTCACCGAGCCACCACCGGGGGGCCCGCGATGCCCGTCCTCTCTCCCGCTCTCCCCTAGCTGCCTTCCCCATTTTGTCCTCTCCTGTGCCTATCCCCTTGACCTCATGCCATCACCAAGCCGCCTCCGCAGCCTCCCTATCACCGTCGGCCACGGGGTGCCGACGTGTCAACTGTTGTGGCCGCTGCACCGGCGTGCCACCACCGCCAACCAACTACTGGCAAGCTCCCTCTCCACCATCTGCACTGACTACCCACTGCGCCTCCATCCTCCTGTGCTACCACCGCCATGGCCGGTGCGCGCCAGCTCCTTGCACCCCCCTCTACTACTACGGCAAGAACCATGGCTAGTTGCCTCCCTCATGTTGTGCTAGTAGTGCCGCTGCCATGAGTAGGAGGAAGAGAAGGGAGAAGGAGATGTGAAGAAATGGAGAAGATCGACGAAGAAGGAAAAAGGAGATAATGTCGGCAGCCCTAAGGGGATATAGAAGACCAAGGAAGGTGTGAAGATGGAGGAAGGACGAGAATGGCCTCATGCCAAGTCCCCATTGAAAACCTTGCTTTCATCATCTCTAGATTCTTCATATCAGGGGTATAAGCCTGAACCCATAAACAAGTCTATTTGACGAGATGTGACAATGCGTGTGATTGCAAGTAATTGCATAGGGTATGTTAGCTTCATTCGTCATTAGGGCTATTTCCTTTCGAGCATGATTCAGTGATCATTCAATGCTTATCATACAATGGTTTCAATAGATGAATCATAGCCCATATTGTTAGCTTCATTTCGAGTAGTAGCTCATCCATTTCTGATGAGCGGTTTGAGAGTTAGTGCCTAAATACAGCTGCTGTCCAAATTTCTATTTAATTAAAAGATGCAAATTTTTAATTGATTAAAATGACTATGTTAATGACAAAATTAAGGTATAAATCTATTAATAACTTTGTTGCATATATGTTATACGAGCCTGAGGAATCAATCGATGTTATTAATCTTGTCATCTTAATACTTAATTCAAGCAAGACACTGGAATGAAAGATATTAATCTCAAATCCTATTTCAATTCAAAACACCTTGCTTTAATCCATGAGAACATAGCTTGCATCTTTAAAATTTCATGTGCCTCATGCATGCAATTATTATCCTAATCTACACTTTGTTAAGATGAATTAACCAAATTTGCATATCATATATCATGCGTGCATCCATAATATAGTTGTATCCGGGTTGACTATAACACAACTAAAACATAACCCAAGTATAAAATGAATAAAAACATGCACATTTCATGTGTCATCTTAAATCACCGTAGTTGCATTCCATGCCTCTTTACCATGCTTGAAATATATTTTAGACTCGTTTTCTCTTCTGGAGGTTGCCTTGCTTCTTATCGTTCAGGTATTCACACTATCATAAGCAAATTCAGAAGTATTATGTGCCTCCATCCAGTTTACAGGCAAGCAAAGAGTTGTTTGCTTATTATGCATGTTGGATCAGTGGCTTCCAATAGAGGGGGGAATCTAGATTTCAAAACAACAACACGAAGCAATGTATCCAAGTCAAATAATGCAGCAAAAAACCATCGACAGAAGCAATCAAAATCAGAGGAGCCAAAACTGGACAGATCGTAAGTTCCGAAGTGACCCCATTTTGAACTCTCTGGAAAAATTGGAATATCCAATTCTTGGGTCAGAACTTCCGATGTAAATTAGAACTTTCGAAGTAAGAAAATCGGAACTTCCAAAACTGCAAAAACAGCAGACAATAGCTCGAAGAAACGAGTGACGATTTAGATCTACTAGGTGGAATTGAATGAACTTTTGCACAGTGGTAGAAAAGTAGATTATGGAGCTATTACAAGTGGAATCATATCAAAATCTTGTTTGTGCTAAGAGAAATCATTGATTTACTATCAGTTGTAGCAACACTAATCAAGAAGAAATTTTTGGAGAAAAAGGTAGCACGTAAGAAATCTCGATACAGGATCAAAATGGGAGCATCTCATTTATCATAGCAATCTATTCCAAGTCCCAAACCACCGGATCAAAACCTCTATACTTGAAAACCCCAAAAGCTTGCCTTTCCTCCAATAGAAATTAAAAATCGAGATGGGGATGAGAGATTCTTTGGGTATGCTAGGATGGAACCAAATTGGAGATGATCTTTCCATCACTAACTTGTCATACCCGAGAGAGATCAACATAGAAGGCAACAAAACAAAAATAAAAAAATTTGAGAAAGGAAAAACTCAAGAACACATAGTGATTTGGGGAAATCTTTTGTATTGGATTTTCTTGGGTTTTCTTGGTGTTTACAAGCCTCTCAAGATTAGGCCAAAGCTCTCTTGAGCAAGTCTCTCAAAAGGCATTCTCCAAAGGGTCAAGGTTAAATAACCCACCACCTCCTTTTTATAGTGAGGGGTGCACACCTCTCTCCACTTGGGTTAGAAAGCCCATTAGATGGCCTAGATCAACTAGCATGCATCCCAAAGCACCTAAATGATCCATCCACCTTTGAGCATTTTTCTTCCACCCTAATCTACACACCTTAAACCGCCTCCCAGCCACCACCACGGTTTCTTGGTTGGCTTTGGTGGATTCCATGTTTTTATCAACACGTCCTCGCTCCAACTTGGTCATCACGTCTCGTCTCCATCATTTGCCTTGTCCACCAAGCAAGTGCTTTTAGCCGCACGATGTTGTTGCCATCTCTGCCTGCATCTCAGCCCTCCAAGCTTCACACCCGCCCCACGTGACCAAACCATCATCGCATTCAACTCACACCTGTACACCATAGACCAAGCAAAGCATTGCAAGCACAAGTTTTCCACTTGTCCGAAGTTAGTTGACACAACCTATTCCACCAATTTTTCACAAGACAAATTGACCAAACTCGAATTCATCAATCAACATGTGGTCAAAAACTTATCCATATCGGAACATCCGGTTCCTAGACCGGAACCTCTAGTTTTTCCAGAGCACCAAAAACACAATCGACTTCGAATCTCCCGGAACATATCAAAAGTTCTGATCATTAAACCCGGACCATCTGATATACAACTTCCAACAAATGAACATTGAATTCACGCAACCTAAAATTCAACTCCAACATCACACTCTATGGAAAAATTATTCATCATCTGAAACTTAAGAAAGTAGTACATCCACAATCACAACTCCCCTAGGTTCTACAATGCAGTTATTCAATCTTATGCCTGAATTTTGAATTTAATTGATTATTTAGTGTCTTCTTTAGTATGCATAGGATTGAATGTCAATCGGTCTATCGATGTGTGAATGTTTAAATTGATGTCTAATTCAACTTGAACTTGTGACAAGAGTGACGAGAGGATAGTGACGGTGTCAACCTGGGAGTGAATTGGTCTTTCAACACCATTCATTAGGTGATTTGGTCTATTAACATCAGTTACCACTCGTCGTGGTTATGGATTGACACTCGATTATCTGCTATCAGCCAATAAATCGAGGGGTTATGATGGTGAACCTAGGGGTGAGATGGTCTATTAACACCATTCACCAGGTAATTTGGTCTGTCAACACCAATTACCATTGTCGTGGTTATGGGTTGATCACTTGATTACCCCTATCAGCCGTTTATGACTCCTCGTGAGCATATCATGTGTGCCGTGTCGGGTTAGTCTTTACCCTCTCAAGGATTAGCTACCCTTGTCTAGGGAGTCCTCAGGACACAAATGGTACATTGCAAATGATTGATTCCTCTATGAAAAAATTGAGAACTGGATAATGCCTTAAAGAATTGGCATGTCTATGCCTTGATGAATTGGCATGTCTATGCCCTATTGTTGTGGCATGTCTATGCCTTAATCTTTGATAAATTTGGGAACTCATTAGGTTATGAGTCTGTCTATATTATGATATTGTGTTTGTTGTTATTATCCTATTATGTTCCCCTGTTAAATGTAATCATATTTTTGTCCATATCGTCCTACGTCATGCTATTTTTCCAACTCGTATGTTAGCTTGTTTTAATTAAACCAAGTGCAACTAAGTCTCGTTACTCATTGGAATTCCATTCCAATTTAATTTGGCAAGTGACTTACTAAAGTTCATACTCATGTTTACAGCTTGCTTTGTGGAGATTTCGTGAGTTTTGAGGATGGTCTCGTAGACCATCAGGTTTTAATCTTCTTTATGTTTCGGCTGCCACATTTAATGTATTTGGTTGTTAATTACGACCTACGGGTCTTTTGCCTATAAGTAATTAAATTGCCCGTGTATTATCCTGTTAAACCTTGCTTTAGAGTTTGTGTGATGGCTTCCAAGTTGTTTATCACGTCCCTCCTTGCACCGTGTATGTATGGTTTGAAGTGCATGGGAATGATGGTAGAGAATTGGTGTTTGTATTTTTTACCGACATTGTGATCAATTTAGTTGATTGACCCGCTAGCCGAGATGTGATCACCGACTAGGCAAAGTGATGATGCTTGTATCAGGCTATCGAGTGACCCATAAGTTTGAGCTTGGGCCAACTAGATTAGGGTCTGGATACAGGTGTCAGGCTCTTCTAAGTGATTGCATTGATTGTCGCAGAATACGGATGTTAGGCCTCTATGAGGGCGTTTGGAATTGTGTTTGACCTATTGAAGGATGTTTGCTTCTGGCCAGCTAGATCCACGGTGATAGATACATACAACGTAAGTGCGTATGGCATGTGGGTCCGGTGTCGGGTTGCCCAACGGTGATAGATGCATATGATTTCATGCGCGTAAGGTATATTGGGGGACTTCTCGGTCTTCGGCGATACATTGTTCCTTTAGGTCAAGCGTGCTTTCGGGCCCCGACATTGCAATTGAGGTTTTATATCTTAAATTTATGGGTCCTCACAAAGAGTAACAGTTGGAGTCTCAAAAAATCAGCATTAGGTCTCATAGGCCATCCTAATCAGAAACAATCTCTTGACCTGAGAGGCAATGCAAAAATAAATTAATGGGTTTCCTCAAAAACTGGCTAAGAAAATTGCAAAGACTATAGCAAATTAAGCTAGTATTTACCAAAATACTCATTGTGATCATCATAGCTTCTCCAATGCGAGTGTTCGATTTTATCTTCTTGCTTCTTTCAGCTTCCTGTGTAAAAAAAAACTCAAAGGATATAAGTTAATTGTGCTTGATATTAGAACATGAGAATGGAAATAAAAAAACCATACCATCTCTATAACTTTGTACATCAGAGTCACAACTTCCTTCAAGAAAGTTTCTTCTTTGCCACATATATGCTGGTTTAACATTTTCACCAGTTGTTGGGTGAACATTTCCAGCCAACATACCATATAATTCAAAAGCCATCTGCGATGAAACAAAATAACACCATCATCACTTGCCAATAATCATCTCAATTCTCATCAGAATAGCTATGATCTACAAATGCAGCAATGTCCTAGAGCCAATGATTTGAGCAGCCAACATCCTTGACAATCAAGCATATTTTACCTAGCATATTCATGGACAGTTGAAAACAACCTCGCAATCGCTTAAGGTGAAGAAGTATGAAAGGTTATCGAAATCATGCATGGTATTGATAGCTTTTGTGGTGCAAATACATAACGTATCAACATTTTACTCTATGTCGTGTTCTAAAATATTTGGAGGACATTGTTAGAAGAAAGGGGGGAGATAAACAAGGGGATTGATTTAAAACATTCTTGATTGATTTTTACCAGATCACCTTGGCCTGATCTTTGCATAAACTATTGTGTACACAGCATAGTTCGATCCTACGGTGCTTAGAACATACATCATGCAGCCAAATTTAAGGCCATTTTGCCTGAAGAATTTCGGATACTAAAATAATCAATGCAGTAATGCAAGTATAAGCCACCCTTTGCTAATTACTAGTGTTGTACTGACATATTTTGCAGATAAGCTAGGGTTTAATTTGAGAGATATTGTTGATTTAATTTGACAGTATCACAAATTATTCCTCATAAGTAAGATAAATTGCATCCAACATATACTTTCCCATAACTTTCAAAGTGAACAGAATGTGATTCCTTGTAAGATGCCAACAGATTTGTGCAAGTCGAGGTCACAAAAGATAAATAGCATACTATCTTCGCATAAGTTTCAGTGTAACCAGAAAATCAGGTTAGGACCTTAAACTCCTTTAAGACCCAGTCCACAAGTTCAGTAAATAGATCGCATGCTTAATTTGAGGGACAAGAAAGGAATTGACCACACATGATGATACATGTAGCAAAGACACTTTGGCATAAATCTTAGGGTAGCCCCCTCACCCCATATGAGCAGATAAAGACCCATATAGAGAAGCTTGCACTGTTGTACTTCCTGTTGAATAGTTGGCAACCTAGAAAGGGATTAAGAATAGCATAATCATGATTACATCTAATTTTTCCATTGAAGATTGATCATCATAACATAGGCTGCTTTTGTGGCCAAGGTACTTGCACCATCTATTGTAATTCTTAAATTGTTTCTTCATTACTGTATCTAGCGCACAGTCGTCTAACTGAAAATAGTAGTGAAAAGGAAACGAGTAAGTGTCATCAATCCAATAATCCAAATATATCATAACTTATCATCACTTTAGTTGATCATCCATCTAAAAATACATCTACAAACCACCAAAAAAGTGTTCTTCTAAATCCAAATAGATTCAATTCTCCGATCATAACACCCAATAATTCAATGTTCCACCGAGAATAGGTGTTTCTAAATCCAAGTGATCCATCAACACAAAAGACACTAATCGAAACCACCCTTCTTGAATCCAATAGCAAGAGTTCATTTCCAAAACTTCTAATATGCTAAGGCACAAATCTATAAACAATATATCCTCCAACGTTAACCTCAAGCCATTTAAAGCTCTGAAATCCAATCAACTCAGATACGATTGGCTACTTCAGATAAAATCCTCATGTGCAATCCATAAGCAATCTAAGGCACTAGAATCCAATGAATTTCAAATTCGAATAGCTACTTCTGCATCCAACAATCCAAAGTTCTTCCAGATCATAATGATCAAATCATGGATATCCAATCCAATATATTCCAAGTTCAACTTCTCGTAATTCTCTGGGTATAATCCAACCATTGAGCTAGATGCAATATCATCCCCTAAAAGAAAATCAAACAAATAATTCTCTTCAAGATCATAGCACTACAAATCCGATTGAATGTTCTCCATGATCAAGCTCTAATAATCCCATCATTTGCATCGTCATTAATCCCAACACCTAAGAGTCCAATAATCCAAGATCATTTGTACAACCAAGTAATCAAGATATCCACCAACTTTAGATGATTCAAATTCCATGGGAGAAATCCGAAAGTCTAAGATAATCACGACCATCTAAGACAATCCAACAATTTCAAATCACCTAGAGATCATCAATAATCCACAGTTTAGGTAATCCACCAATTTTGCTACTAAAATCCAACAATATAGATCCTCCTAGAAATCATCATTGATCCACCAAATCATTATAATGTTATATAGAACCGAATTCCACCAAAATCAATCGGTTCTAATATATAGCTCCATGATTCAAAAATCCACCAATGTCATACTTCACTTATCTTCAAAGCTCTACTAATATCATCTATCTCCATATCAGATTCTAAGAACCAACGACTATTCACCACACTAGAAAACACAACTTTGCTCAAATCCTCATGGCATGACTTGTAGCTTTATCAATCACAAATCCAAGGTATACCATTATCGATTCATCATCCATATTGTCTAACGTGGCACATGTTGAATAAGCTGATCATCAACTATATCTATTTATATATGACAATGATTCCATCATGATCATTTCCTTGATTGTCCTTTGCTTTATTGTTTCTGTATTGACTTCCAAGCTGGTTGTTGCAGCTTTGATGACTTGAAAACCTTCTTGAGGGTCTATAGGTGAGAGGGAAAAAGCATAAGGAAAGTAAGAGAATCTAGCTTGAAGAGGAGGGTCCCCAAGGAGAAGCACAATTATAGTTGGCAAAGCTATCAAGAAAAAACTCAAAAGTAAGTATTCTATACAATAGTGTCAGGGCCCAGAATCACGACCCACTCGTTTGTGATGCACAATTTGAATACCTGAGAAACCATCCAACATACACGATGGATAGTCCGACACCTGCCAACATACCATACGAAGCACACATAAAAAGGTGCCAAAGGCAAAACTATACAGACAATCTTCATGCATAAAAGATTTTACATGTAAATGGTACGAGGTATATAGCGAAAGGGAACTAACCAAACTATTTCTCGACAAAGCAAGGTTTAAGGATGAAGAACCATGCACAATGCATCTACACGATGCAATTTTACAGTTCCTGTATGGATGACAAAAAATTGCGATATTGTCAGGGCTCGGAATCATGTGTGACCTTAAGAACGATTTTCCGCCAAAGGCCGAGCAAACCACCCAACACATCATATGCTTACCACAGATATTGTATGCATTCACTGTTGGGTATTCCAACACCAGGCTAACACAGCATACGCACACACAGTCACATGTATTACTGTTGGTCAAGCTGACCAAAAGCACACACCGTTCAGTAAGTCAACACAATACCAAACACCTTCATAGAGGCCTGGCACCAGTATTCTAGTACAATCATCACAATCACTTAGAGGAGCCCAGTACCTATGCCCACACCCTAACCTAGCTAGCTGAAGCATAGACTAGTGGGTCACTCGAAAGCCCGGTAGAGCTACCCATACCTGCCAACCCGGCAATCGCATCTCAGCTCGCGGGTCACTCCACTAAAGGGATTACCAAAGTCGTACAAAGTATAGATATCAGATCTCTACCATCAATTCATACACTTCATATCATTCACGCGGTGTGTATGAAGGGACGTGGTGAACAACTTGGAAACCATAACACAAACTCTAAAGAAAGGTTTAACAGAATAATAGATCACGTCCCTTACATATGCGCAATCTAGATACTTAAAAACAAAAGACCCGTAGGTCATAGTTGATAACTTGATACATCAAACTTAGCAGCGGAAACATAAGTCAAACAATAAATTCGATAGTCCATGATACCATCGTCAATACCCTTTTAGTACCCAAGAGATATTTTTGCCGACTCGGTAAGCGAAACAAGTGATAAGCTCATTAATCAACTAGATCGATTCACCTGCCAAAAGTTAAAATGGAATGGAATTCCAATGAGTACTTTCGTAATCACAAGACTTAGTTGCGCCTATGACATAAAATGTAGCATGGCATTTGACATTGTGACAATAAAGGTGTAAAGCAGATATGAAGGTATTCAAACTGGTCCAAGTACCATTACGACCATAAGTAAGTTCTGATATTGGGCTAACCATCCAATATCCAATTATGATGAGTGAAGTTAATTATTCGAGATATTCAAACCGGTCCAAGTACCATTAGGACCAAAAGGAATTTCTAACATTGGGCTAACCACCTAATATCCAATTATGACAGTGAATTTTAATGTTTTCCGCTTGCCCAAGTACCGTTAGGACCAAGCAATTTCTGATATTGGTTAGCCACCTAATATCTAATTATGAACACAAAATGTTAATCATTTAGCATCAAGAGTTTCCATGGTTCTCCAAATGTGGGATGCAAAGCCCCAAGAGGATGATCACCAATCCGGATTCCTTTTCAATGGGATCACAATTCACATGCGGATTATAGGGGGTAATCGAATATCAACTAGTAACCACGATAAATGATAATGCCTAACCACCAATTATCAAATGAAACTTGGCTAACCACCAATTTCACCCCCGGTTGACATTGTCACTAGTCCCTTTCGTCACTTTTACTCACATGTTTAAGTTGTATTAGTCATCAATTTAAATATTTCACATTGCTGAACCAATCAATATTAAACAATTGAATAGACATACGTATAACATATAAAATAAATAATTGCATGACAAGCAAACAACTCTTTGCATGCCTGACAGCCAGATGACGATATACAATACGTCCAAGTTCTCTTTTGAGAAATCCAAATAGTCAAAACATTGGCAATAACCAAATTAACCTTTAATCAAGAAATTAAGTCTAAGGAAAATTTTATATAATGCAAAAGACATGGATGCACACAGGGATGAATTAAGACGAATTACGAATCTAACATAGAGATGTTACTATTTATTCCTGGTTTATCATATTTTAGTTGGTTCACTTCTAGTGGTGCTAAAGTCTTAGTCATGGATTCAGGTATCATCTCATAGTAATATAATAGCTCAATTAATCATTTTACCTTTATATAGTTCATGTTGATGCAGTAATATCATGCATACGAAGCATACGACACTTTAAATATGTAAGTCATGTTCTTATCCATTTTAACATGGTGTATTATTATTCAAGTTGGATTTAAGATCCAATATTAGCGTTGGGAAAGACATATATGAATTTTACATTAAAGGGATATGGTTAACAACATTATTCGGTTCCCTAAGGTTCTACAATATCCAGATGACAATTTTTTTAAGCTTATGATTTAATTTTGTTGTGAACATGGTCATTTTAATTAGTTAAAGTGGCATCCATTAGTAAAAGGGAAAATATTGGAGAGGAGGATAGTTCTAGTCGTAGATCATTAGCGGTTTGTTACAAAATGCAAACAAATATTTTTGACAAAAAGCAAAAGACCACCTAATTGAGTTCAGATAGATTCAGCCCTAACTATAAACGTATAACTAGCAAGTCTATAAGCCATACAATTTGTCACAAAACTTCGCATATACATCAAGACATCACGTCTACAAGTGATAGGGCGATACCCTTGATACGTGAACATGAAGATATCAACGACGTTGAGGTTGCGAATCAAACTTCAGCAAGCCATCATCTTCTTCCTCCTCCTTTCTTCCTCTTTTCTCCATCTTCTACCCTCTTCGTCTCCTTGTTTCCTTTAACTCCTCTTTCACCATCTCTTTAGCATAACCAGCGGCAAAAGATGGCATGTCCAGGAACAAGCTTCCGTGCGACACCGAGGTGGTTGTTGATTTTAGCAACAATGGTATGGACGAAAAGCCGAGGAGAAAGCGATGGCTCGGGAGTGTGGTAGAGGAGGTAGTCGTGGTAGATAGCAATTGTGGCATGCGGCATAGCTCACCGTGGCACAACAACAACAGCTGTGGCAATGGCAAGGCGTAGGCGGCAGAGGTGGGGAAGCGGCATGGCTTGCACGGTGGCAGTTAGCAACGGCGATGGCACAGTAGTGGGGAGCACCACGGGGAGGCACACCAGCGTAGGCGAAAGAGGTGGCAGGGCAGCTTACTGGGGCTCGCTGGCATGCTAGCCTCCCATGGCCCAAGGTGGCAGGGAACACCGCGGCGGCGCAGAGCGAGGCGGGCGGGAGAGGATGCGCCGGCTCGTCTGTGTGGAGCTTGCCGGTGGCGGCTGGCTCCACTGAAGGTAGCAGTAGCATGCGTGTGCTACGGTGCAAGATACGACACGCGTGCTACGGTTGGAAGGTGGCGTGCCGCACAGCGGGGAGGTGGCCTGCCGGTTGGCTGACCGGGGATGGTGCACTAGCAGCTCGCCATGGTCACGGCATGTGCGCGCGGCGCATGGTGCCTTAGGCGACCAAGCTCCCAGGCGGCGGAGGTTCATCATCCGCACGGCATGCGCATAGCGGGAGGAGTGGCGCACGGCAGATGGGGGTAGAGGGGCAGTGGTGGTGCGCCAGCCAACGCCGGAGCCCACTAGTGACTACCGGAGGTGGCGGACGGCATGGGAAGATGAGGCTGAAGCCGGGCCATAGCTATGGGCCTTGGAAATGAGAGGCAGGGGCGGTGGTGGATAAGCTTCCCATCACCACCCCAATATTTATTTATTTTTAATTTATTGTTTTAGTTATATTTTTCTATTATTTACTTACTCATACTCTTAATTATCAAGATTGTTGAATTGATCAACCCTTTGATTAATCATTTGAACCCCAGATCAGTCGAGAAGATACTGCATCTCAATTATCTCAGCGATATGGACACAACTACGAAGCCCGACCGTCCATACGAGGCTCAATTTGCTTTCAAATACTTTTAAGAAATTCATGTCTGGGTTTAGAGATATGAATAACTTTGTGATATAAAATTTGGTTTCAAAATTTTGTTTGAAGTTGTTTCTGGTTTCAGATTTTAGGGTTTTTGAGCTGAGTCATTTTTAAATGACCTAAACGTATGCATGAGATGAGGAAAAGTTATTTTTATACATGACAATCTTCACTGATCTCACATTTTAATGGAAGGGGTCGTTACAGATATCTACGGCCAAGGGAACACTAATATGATACAGGCATAACAGACTAACTATGATCAGGATGAAATTACTTCTTCTGTAATAATCTTATTAAGAATATGCAATGCATACTTGAGAATATTCTAGAAGCCTTTGGAGTGATAAAGATATTAGAGAAGGCCCTGGAATAAATCAAGGATAAGCATGGTGGAGAATTTTAGAGGAGAACTCTAGAATTGAACAAAAATTCTAGAGCAAGATATTTTAGGTGTAGAATCTAGAATAGTTATGAGGTAAGAAAACATCTCATACTGGATAATGTTGTAGAAAACTCTAGAAATAGATATTTGTAGGTAGTTTTCTAGAGTTGTGTTGTAGGTCTTGGATTGTGTCATATGGCACAAATCCAATGATTATGTAATCCTATAAATAGGGGTGTGACCCCTCCCCTCATGTAACCAACCAAGAGAAGAACTACAAGTGTGAGAGTTTGAGGGATGGGCATGAGAAGAACATAGTGGAGTGATAGGGTAGCCACTAAAAAGAGTGTTGTATCAAAGTTGTATTAGTGAACAAAGAGTTGAGTTATCCCTCTTGTGTAGGTGTGGTCTCCCAGTTTAGCAATCTGCCAAGTTAAATTTCAAGTTTACAAACTTGCGACACTTCACTACATGTTTATTAGTTCAGGGAGCACTGATAAAATAATTTTTCTATGAACTAAATTGTGACTTAGTTCTGAATGACTATACTATTGTTAACAACATACATTCCTTACCAAAAACTTTAATCTTAGCTCTCAAACCTAGGACAGAGCTTCGACTGGGCGAGCCTAGGCCGTCGCCCCAATTGCTAGCCAAATTTGTTGGTTAGCCAAAATATTGGCAAGGCAAGCAACCCCTTAATACTTGTTAGTGTCTATTATGCTTTTCTGCACCTCCTCCTCTCTTGTTAGTTCTTTTGAAATATTTTTCAGAAGCAGGCTCCTTTTGAAACACGAGGCTTGTAGTTGAGAGTTAAAGGGCAGATTTAGTGCAAAACAGTGGGCTTTCCATTTGCATACCTCCTTGTTTTTTGTTTCTAAATATTGCTTATTTTGTTTCAGTTAGTAGATACATGCCTTTTTCTTTAGTTGAATCAAATCGATTCGGTTTACAACTTCCTTATTTTGATCTTTTTTTCCAGAGACTGGCTTCGGACTTTCTGTCAAAATACATATTTGTCACTGTTGGGAGGGCGCGCGGGGTCAAGTACTAACCTAACTATGCAGAAAGTTGAGTTTGTCTCTGACGGGGAGAAACGAAGGTACCTGCCAGATCTTTTACTGAAACAATCTGTCGGTTTGTCTAACAGCAAGGTATTATTTCGTTCTATCTTTGATATAACAATTGAATTGGTTTGCCTTTTTGTTTTTTTTCCTTGAAGACTTCTGCTCAATTGGCTATACGACAATGGTTTCCGTGCAACAGCGATCCATGGTGATGTAACACAACAGGTAATATATAGTCTGACCTCTTCTGTATTTGCCTAACTTGTTCTTTACCAGCAGTGTGGAACTGCAATAACTAGGCATTATATAACCAAAATTTTAGTTGGAACATTTCCCATGCTGGTCCCATACTTCCTGTGGCCTCACAGCCGCAGCTCCGAACTTCTACTGGACAAAATGTTTTCAGTTTCAACATCAAAAGCTTAAGAATGAGATCAAATTTGGTGAGCACGCGGGATTCTTGCTTGAGTGATTAATTTCATCCTGCCTCTCTTCATGCATCTGTATGCCCTAAGTATTCACTACTTGGTAGGTTAATAGCGATAACTTAAGGTTCTGCTTGGAATATCTCTGCTAATGCTTCAGCTATTCTTATGTACCTCTTATGTTCACTTGTTTTGTTTAGCCGAATAAACGAATAAATACTTGGTATTCATTTTTAGAGGATTGATTGTGCCCGCATATAGCTATTCCAGACATGTCCTTCGTTCCTTCCTAGATTGCTTGTAGTCATTGTCCTTATTACCATGCAATTAGATTGAGGATTACATGGCATTTTCATTTTCGTGACGGTTTGATCAGTTTAGACCAGTAGACACTGTAAGCATTTTATTTATGTTTATAAATATAGACTGATTTAGCGAATAACTGAAACTGCAGAGCGGGGATGCTCTTTTAGGGCATGATCCCCCTCCTGCAGAGCGGGGATGCTCTTTTAGGGTGTTTTTGGCAAATGCAATTATGCCAAAAAGCAGGGGGG
>JAGXJF010000338.1:0-80483 GCA_019208055.1 Stipa capillata | reverse complement strand
ATCAATGCGCTGATGCATCGCTCCTTAATCCTCTCTGCCTGAGCTCCTTTCCCCTGCTGATAATGTCACTATTTAGTCCGCTCACGGCACCCGCACAGCCGAAACCAGCAGAGTAAATTAGATCAGTCAGCATGTGTAGCACTTCCTTCCCCTACTTAAATGCCGGTATGCATTCCCGAGCTGCTACAGCACTAAATACCTAACCCTGTCTCTGCTCCTCGGAGTGGTCTTTCTGCATTTACTCCGTCTCACCAGCTCGCTATAACCAGCAGCACGAACACCTCTCTTCTCAAACAAATGTACCAGGCTGCCCGTTCAGCTCCCTTGCAACAGCAGTATACACCTAATTCCTAGGCACATTAACCGCACCAGCAGCAACTGCATTAACTCCTGCCTCCATAGCAAGCTGAGCTGCCTCTACTATCCTATTACCCCTGCCATCCACGAGCACCTCAATAGGGATTGACATTAACCATGCCACTGCTCCCTTGCGCCACCTCTTCTCCATCTACAGCCACTGGTGTCAACTCCCTGCTGTTCCCCATGCCACCTTGCATAGCTACTCCTCCCCTGGTAAATTCTCCCCAGCTCGAGCACACCTGAGCTGACCTCCATTCTCCCCAAGCAGCCAAGCTGAGCAGCCCCTTGCTCCTTCTTCATTTGCTTGAGCTCTCCTCCTTCCCAGGCACAGAGCTCCTGCCGCCCATTCTTCCCCATTCCATTTTCTTCGCCACCACCGTGCTCTCAAATCCGAGCTTCCATAGCCAGTGAGCTGAGCCACGGGAGCTGCCACCGGCCATTCTTCCTTTCCCCGAGCTAGCTTGCTCATCTCCCTCCCCCCTAGCTCCATAGCTCCTTCTTCCCCAGCTCCTTTCCCTCTCCGAGTTGAGCTCCTCTGAGCTTTCCCTTGTCGCCGCCCCTGCACCACCCAGCAGCTCACCAACCGGCCGGCCTCTCCCCAGGCCGCCGCCGGCCGGATCCCCTTCTCCCCCTTCCCCAATCCCAGCAGCCAAGCCGACGCCCCATGGCTCAAGCTCCAGCTACAGAGCTCCCCTCCCTCAGCTCCGGTAGGGCCGCCCGAGCGCCGCCGCGTACTCGTCAAGTCCTCACCGGCGAGTCCCCTGTACTGCCGTGAAGACCGCACCACACCGCCGCCTCTAGCAACTCCGAATCTCCCCAACGCCGCTCGCCGGTGAACACTCTTGCTGCCGCGCGCCTCCTCTGCCAGGTCCGCCGCCGCTGTGCTCTGGAACTGGGCCGCCGCCCCTTGCCGACCGCGCCCCACCTGGACTGCAGCGCCGCCGGCCCCGGTTTCCAGCAAGCCCCGACCGAGCCCAAGCCTCCGGGCACCCATCTCCTCCTTAATCTCTCCTCCAAACCGTCGCCGCCGTGTTCCCCTTGCCTTTCTTCCTCACCGCCGCTTGGCTCCCCTGTTCTCTCTCTCCCCTATTAATCGAGCTGGCTGCAGTGACCTACACGCGCACCCCATTCCATAGTCCCTAACCCATTATGCTAAGCTCATTCATTAAGCCCCCTAAGCACCTTTTCAACAGCTGGGACCCGCAGGTAGTGAAGCGAAGGCTCCAAATTCCTCCTTTCTCTCAGATGTTTATAAACTCCCCTGTCTAATTTCTTAAGGACCTAAGTTTTTTATTTTGGACAGTTAGATAAAATCCAACGTATAGCTAATGATACCAGTTTCCTAAGTGTTGAAAATCATTTAAAATCTAAGTTGTTTCCAAATCAAATAAAAATGATTCTAGAATATATAAATAAATATATATGTATGTATGATTGAGCTTATAGCTAATCCCGTTTGTATAGCTGCAAGAGTTATGTTAATGAAAACCCTAGACTCATGACCATGCCAAGTGGTGTCCATCACCTCGGGTCCTGAACAAAGAATCAGAACCCTAAGAACCATGCCATTCATTTAATACCTAGCTAATCGCACCTAGTGGTGTAGGTGCAGCCCTATGGGTTCCCGGTGAGTTTTTAGTTGTAACCTAAGTCCTCTGGTAGCTTTGAAACCCTCATGTGCATGTCTTGGTTGAAGACCAGTAGTATACCATGCTCCTCTCGACCCATAAAACCCCTAGTCCCGTTAGGAAAGTTCTGGAAAGAAAGAGGGAGGCCCAAACCGACGATGTGCCTTGAGCTAATGTTTCCCGTCAAGACAATATAAAGCACCCACCCTAGCTCTCAAGCAATTGCTTGAAATCAAGTAACTAATCAACGCGTCATGATTGCATGTGTTGATTCGTCGGTTTCAATATTTGATGTTCTGGTTTTTCCTCGCACCGTGGATTTATTCGCCGTTCTTCGACGTGTAGATACCGACGCTAGGAGAAATCGCGCAGAGGATTCTGGACGATTGCCATTTTGAGTTCGAGATCGAGACTTGCCGATTTGCCAGGCAAGCATTCCCACCTGACCATGTTGAATCCCATATGTACAAAATCATAATTATTTTGTTTGCGAACTCTGCATGCTATGTGGTTAATAACTGTATTTAATGTAGTATTAGCTATTCCAGTAGCTGCACTGTCCTTAGGTCCGAATAGCGACCCTTGTAACCCTAGATATAAAAGTCGGTTGTCTCGCAACCGACAAAAGTAGTAGGTTATAGGCGTTAGCCGTGCTTAGACCTGCTATAGTCAAAAATAAGTTTTTCTCGATTTATAAAACCCCTATTCGGGATATGGGAATAAAACCCTCGGATAACGTGTGCTATCCGGGGTGGTGTTTAAAAGAATGTTTGCCAAAACCTCGAATGAAAATTGGAGATGATTTGGATTCGGGCGAGAGTACTAAGGGCAGCCTGGGGCTGTAGAGGAATTGATAATGGCACGTTCGTCTGGGACGATCGTGGGTGGAGGAATGGAGTCTTGCTCGAATCAGTTAAGGACCGAGCCTAAGTGCCGCTAAACCAGTTCCCCCACCGTACGTCCACATGTCCCTTTATGGGAAGGACTTGGCTTGGTACCCGCCAAGTATTAGGGTTTGGACCCCGTGGGAAGTTAGGAGTCGTGGCTAGGTGTTTGAAGTCCTAGAGATCCACTGCCGCGTAGCGTTTGGGTGTGATCGACACAAAGGTGGAGAGCCCCAAGTCGGTGTCCGGGGCATTGCAACTTGGGTATTCACCTAGCGGGTCCAACTCTAGTATGGAAGCGGGCGACGGTCTCGTTGTAATAGCCCTGCCAATATACGTCGCGAAGTATTTCCAGGGTGACTTACATCTTGTGGGTAAAGCCGTACAACCTCTGCAGAGTGTTAAAAACTATTCGAATAGCCGCGTCCTCGGTCATGGACATGAACTGGCAAGGCCACACACTGGTTAGACTAAGTTTGGTTGCGAAAGCCGGGAAATGGGATTAGGACGTGGGCATGATGTGTCCACAGTGTGCAATTTACGCTACAGGCTGGTAGCAAGGAATTGCAGGAGAAGAGGCTAGCCGTACTGTCCGGGATGGTATGGGCTGAGCATGGAGTCAAGCGGGAGCTAGCCATGTTATTCGGGATAACAGGGCTGAGCACCGTTCTAAGGACGCTAGCTGCACTATTCGGGATGGTGCAGGCTGAGCAGTGAATCGAGACGCTAGTCATACTGCCCGGGAAGTATGGACTGAGCTGTCTCGAGATTGAGAAAAGAAGGTAGCCGGGTCTACCTCAAGAACAGTTTGTTATTTTGTTTCACTCTGATTTATGAAACTGCTTCGGATCTAACCTTACCGTATTTGAATTATAAACTTGCATCCCGCTCAATCAGCAACTTAGGTTAGAGCTGTTCCTTGATTAAACCTCTGCATGAGCTATTGCCGTATAATCTCTCCTGTGGGAATAGCTTGCGAGTACATTCAATGTACTCACCTGGCTTGTTGATTTGGCCAGACAAAGGAGGACATCAATTCCGAGGATACGTATACGAACGCGAAAGCTAGGGCGTAACCCCCAGTCAGTTGCCTGTCGGGTATGGCATACTGATGGGCCACCTTTCCGCTGGATTTCCGCTGCAAGTTATAGCCGTTGGGCTAAAGTATCAGATTATCGACCTTAACGGTCTATTTAATTGTATACGCATGTATGACAATGATATACAAGTTAACTCGTGTGTATCGGCTACTGATCCAGGGACCGGTACAGTGATCACGAGGGAGTTCCCGGCCTTAAAAACCGGGGGCGCCACACACGTACAAAGCCAAGAAGGTTCTTTGTCCTTTGGGATTGGAAGTTAAAAGAATACATGCGTGTCCCAATGACTGCATACTCTATCGTAAAGAGTTTGCAGACTTGCATGCATGTCCTGTGTGCAAAGCATCTCGCTACAAGTGCAAGAGTACTGAACCAGACCACATTGACGATGGTGAGGAAGTGATTAAAGGAACTCCAGCGAAGGTTGCTTGGTAGAAGGTTACGCAGCGGAAGAAGTTGTTGAGTTCTGCATGGACTATATGGCTAAAGCCAAGCCTATAGTTGTTCCTAGATCTCACCACGAGGTAAGGCTTCAAGGCATCGGGACCATCGGAAGGAAAGCTATCAGTGCCGATCGGGTTGGCTATGCGCAAGCCCATTTCACTGTACTGCAGCACATGACTTCAGTGTCCCCATATATCGAGGAGAACAAGGTGAAGCTGAGACAAGACTATCCAAAGGCGACAGATGCTTGGAGGACGAAAGAGCACAACAAAATGTTCAACCTGTGGTTCAAGCATCGACTGTGTCAGGGGTTGTCAACTGATATGCTTACCTGGCTAGCAAAGGGACCAACATTCACAGTTGCGACCTAGCAAGGATATGACATAAATGGATACACATTTTACACAAGAAAGCAGACACGAAGAGCACAAACCAGAATAGCGCTGTCTGTATTGATGCATTTGATGCAGTTGGGAAGAGAAGTTCGTACTATGGGTCTATAGAGGATATATGGGAGCTGATTATGGTCATTTCAACATACCGTTGTTTCAATGTCGTTGGGTCAATCTCCAACATGTTCACGTCGACAAGTACGGTGTCACCACCGTTGACCTCGACCGCCTTGCATACAAAGAGGAACCATTCGTGCTGGCAAACCAGGTTGTCCAAATCTTCTATGTTACCGACCCGTATAAAAGGCGTCACATGGTGATGCAAGGAAAGAGGAAAATAGTCGGAGTTGAGAATGTAGTGGACAAGGAAGAGTATAACCAATTTGATGATTTGCCCCTAATCGGAGACCGCATACTGCTCGAGGAAGAACTACTTGATGAGGCTGCCTATGCACGCGACGATCATCATGAAGGGCTACTATTTAAAGGAAATATGCAAGTACATGAGGAATGAATGTGTATGTAACATATTAGTACTGCTGAATTGAGCTATTTTTTTTATATTAGTCATGACTTATAACAGTTATATCATACATTTGATGAATTATGCATGCACATGTGAGTGATGAACAGAGTGGAGCATACTTGAAGCTTGACCTTTGTTTGAGCCTCTTTGGAGCTTAATAGGAGAACCAAGCACTACAATATTCAGTTCATGGCTTATTGTTGTAAAAGTTGTGAAATCCGTGATCTGATCTTTCGTGTATGTGAAATGGATGTATATATGTTTTTACTTCTGCCTCTTATTCATGTGCTATATATTGTTGTGAAAACTGTGAACTTCTGTGATATGTAAATGGTCTAGCTCATATGCGATAAGTATCTCAGACGGTTCTTACGAGCAACCGTCTGGTACGAGGCCTATCCCAGATGGTTTCACCCGGAACAGTCTGGGTACAAATATCACAGACTGGTTTAACTCTACATCCGTCTGGGATATTATACATATCGCAGACGGTTCATTTTAGTAAGCGTCTGGGATACTATACATATCGCAGCCGGTTGGAAGGTATAACCGTCTGGGATACTATACATATCGCAGACGGTTGGGAGATATAACCGTCTGGGATACTATAGTATCCAGACAGTTCGTGTCTAGAACGTCTGGGATATTAGTATCCCAGACTGTTCTGCACTTAAACCGTCTGGGATATTCTCCACTTCGTTTACTCGACACCCGCGTGCACGACCTCTCATGCACATTCATCGTCCCAAGACCCCGGAGCGCCCGAGAAGTTCTACCCTAACCGCCGGCGCCCCCCGAGCCGTACCGCCACGCTGCCCCCGCCCCCTAACCCTAGCGCCACTGCCCCCTAGCCCTTGCACCGCCGCCCCCGAGCCCTTCCACTGCCTCCCCCAAGCCCTTCAGCCCCCACATTGCCCTAATCTCCGCCTTCCGCCCCTGAGCCGTACCGCCGGCGAGGAGGACGACCGTTGGCCCCGAGCTCCACGCCGTTGCTGCCGCCGCCACCGAGCTCGACTCCACCGACAGTGGCTGTTCAAGTGAGTTTGCACCCACCGATTCTAGATTATTGCAATGTACTGATGTCCTAGCTAGCTCCAGTTGTTCTTCTCTTGTTCCTAGGTTTGTTGCTATGCATTAGGATCATGCTTGCAAGAGACGAAGGTAGCAGTAGTTGTAGTGTTATTACTTCCCATTTTTGCTAATTAACGGATGTTATCTCCATTGTGTTCTCTAGCTATTTGAGCAAATGTCTTCACATGTTTGCATTGGGAAGAATAGTCTGTTTTACCAATTTTACTAATATGACTCTTTAGATGTTGATATCTGATTGCCTGACAAGATTTTTCCATAGCTATGTCTCTAATGTTGTGCTTGAAGTGTGACAACTAACTTGTTATATATTCATCAGTGCTTTTAGTCCTTTGAAGAAGTTATAGGATCCAAAAATAGGAAGTAACGGTTCTCTTGTTGTGATATGGAGAGCTATACAAAATATTTATACTGATCTATATTTATTCTTCTTCTTTTCTTAAGTAAGGGATGTACTGAAGGACCTAAGTTTGGATGTTAATGTTTATCCGTTATTTGTAAATTGTTTTACTGTCTATCACTTCTTGTTTCTAAAGCATGACAACTCGAGAATGTAGAATTTGGTAGATATGTCTGCCGAGAATTCATCCCCGCCGGGCAGGGTCACCACAGCCTGACATGCCAGACTCTTCGGCAACAGCAAAACGTAAAGGTCGAAAGCGATTGCAGAAGCCAGATGACAAATTTGTCGTGGCTACGGTTGATGAGTACTCTGGAGCCCCTATTCAACCAGAACAAACGATGAAGAAGTTTAGAACAATCTGTGGCATTGTAGTGCGGGATGCGAGTTAACATCACGTTAACGTCATGGAAGTAGCTTAGTAAGGCGGAGAGGAAGGGAGTGGTGGATGAAATCTTACTGTCATTTGAAGCCCCCTCTAAACTTGAAGCTGAAGTGCGAAGAGCTGCAGGTCTAGCAGCAGATAAGTCATGGAAGAATTTCAAGAGCTTCTTAGTCAAAGAGTTCGTTGAAAAGGATAAAGAGCCATTTGAGAAGTATGGGTTCATTAATCCTAGATACTGGGAAACCTTTGTGGAGATGAAGAGGGTGGACGACTTCCGGCTTAAGAGCGAAGCAAAAAAGGCCATTGCTGCCAAAAACAGACACCACCATCGACTTGGCACGTCAGGGTATGCAGCCAAAAGGAGTCAATGGGAAAGGGAGGACGAGGAGGCACGACTGGCAGGGCATTGAGCCTCCTTTCTCTAGTGTCGACAACCCAAGGGCCAAGATTGGCTTTGGGCTAGGGCAAAGCCTGATTGTAAGGGCGCTTTCTCCTTCCCTAATCCGGCTGACCAGGAGGTGTACCAGAGAATGGTAAGAGAACTACCTCCCTCAAATTGTGTGATTATTACGCAACATGTTAGTAAGAGATCTAACATGTAAGCCTTCTTGCAGGAGCCATTGAGCTCAGAATCATCCCAAAGCTCCTTCGTGAGCAATAGAGAGAAAGATATACTCCCCCAGGCTTTGGGCAATGCTGAGCATTCAGGTCGTACGTGGGGCTATGGGTTGTACGTCCCTTGGCGGAAAGCTTTCCCGAGTGTCGGTGTTCTAATCCAGCAATAACAAATGTAGGGCAGCGTACGCACAGAAGATCTAGATGGTTGTACACGGGACATGAAGTTTAGACAGGTTCAGGCTCTCGAAAAGAGGTAATACCCTACGTCCTGTGTTTGGTGGATTGTATTGACTGTATCCCGTATGAGGGTATGTGTCTATGCTATGATCAGATGATCGATGTAAAGCTTGAGAGCAGGAGTGCATGCGATAAGCCTCTGCCGATCCTGGGATCCCTCCCTGCCTTATATAGACGACCGGGTAGGGTTACAAGAGTTCAGATCGGTTTACAGATATGTTTCCTAATCGGTTACAACTAATACCCGGGTATGCCGTTCAGGTATTAGTTCGTGTCTTGTACTCCAAGTTGGTGAGGCGCCCTCGTGTAGAAGTCAGACTTCGAGTAGTCGGCCCGACCCACCCTGTGTCTAGAGGGCCGGATTCATCCTCCTTGATGATACCCGGGTGCCATACCATCGTCAGTAGTCCCTGAGTCCTTCACGATCTGGCTGCTGTCTGCCTTCTCCCTTAAGCAAGTTTCCCGAGTGATATTCGCATGAGCGCGCCTTCTTGTTGCTTGCAGGGAGATTGTGAGGGACTCATAGAACTTCTGTGGAAAAGACAATAAGAAGCCGAGTAATATTCACCCGTAAGGTAGGAATATCATGGCAAATGAGTTAATAGCGGGTAAATCCAAGTGGTATCTGATCTATCCTGATGGACAGAGACCGGCTGATAGCCCAGCGTGGGACATACCATGAATCTCGACTGAATTCCCGAGTAGCACCTGGCTTCCCGAGCGGCTCGGGTCTAGCTCGCGTCCCTGTGAGGGAATGCCTCCAAAATTCGCGTCAGATCCAGAACACAAGTTATGGCACATAGGTTCTCGAGTGACGAAGCCTGATGCCCAGACATTCCACTGAATCCAGAAATTCCGGATCTCGAAAATTCCGAAGCGAAGTTCACGGAAAGTCCGGGTGGAGAAACCGGTGGCTCCGAGTTGCTCGGTGTCCGACTAGTAGCCTGCTGAAGGCGCACCATAACTGCCCTTCACCCGGGTGTATTCAAGTGATTGCATTCCTGCTGGAGGCCAATCCTTGAAAACCTTCAAAACCGTTACGTTTGGTTCCTAGTTAATCGATAACCGACTAGCAGTTTGCTGGAAGCACGTTACAGTCGCTCTTTATGGGGGTGTATTCCAAATGGCTATTTAACCCCAGAAGGCCGACCGTTGGATCCCCTCTGTTAAATGGCGCAGACTGCGGTGATGCCATGTCGGGAGCGCTGAAGAGTCGTGACGTGGGCCGTTACTGCGTGTAGTGGAATCTGAAGAGGTGCATTGTGGGCGTGGGAAAGTCATGCGCGTGTGGAAGCGGAAGAGTTGCGCCACCCAAACCGTTCCCTTTTATAAGACCGAGAAAGCGGCAGGGTCCACTCACGCCTTCCAGTGCACGCTTTGTCTCCTTTGCACCCAAATCCCCTTTGTCTTCCTTGCGCCCAGGCCAACTCAAGAGCGCCGCCACACACCAAAACCCTAGATCTGCTCCGCCGGCACTGGATGCACGCCCCCGAGTGGGAGGCAGATCCAACCGAAGCGGAGGAAGACGTATTGGTGTGGAAGCTTTTGAGTGAGAAGAACTCCCCCATCGATCCGATGGCTCCCTGGGTGAAATCGACGACGACCGAGTCCCGGCTGCAAGCTCTGGTGAAGATGGGAGTGCTGTCGCCGAAAGAGCTGGTCGAGTGGCACGCTGCTGGGGGGAGGAATTCCCCACCCCGAACATAGGCGAGATGGTCATCCACAGTTCCTTCTTCAAGCGGGGCTTCTCCGTGCCCGTCCACCCCTTCTTGCGAGGGCTGCTCTACTACTACGGGTTAGAACTCCACAACCTCAACCCCAACGGTCTACTCCATGTCACGTGCTTCATCACACTATGCGAGTGCTTCCTCGGCATCGAGCTGCACTTCGCACTATGGAAGCAACTCTTCGTCATGAAGCCACAGCCGAGCAAGGGCAGCCCAGCTATGGTGGGAGGCGCCGGGTTCCAATTGAGGCCCAGAGCAGCGAAGCACTATCTGGACCTGCCATTGTTGACCTCCAACAAGGGATGGCACACAGATTGGTTCTACTGTGCCAATCCCACGTCGTTGCTCCCGGCGTTCGTGGGTCAGCCCCCGGAGATCAAGCCGAGCTAGACCGTGCCGCCGCTAGACCGAGAGCAGGACGGAATCGTGGTCATCATGTCGTAGCTCGCCGAGGCGATCAAAACCAGAGTCACCGGGGTCATCATCGTCTCCACCTTCATCCGGTGGTGGGTGCAGCCCGTGAAGCTAAGGGCTCATCCGATGTTCGAATACACTGGCGAGCAGGACGCGACCTGGGAGTCGGCCGAGGAGCTCTCGGAGGATGAGGTTCAACGCCGAGTTGGGAAGCTCATGGCCCAGGGGACAAATCTGGACCTCCCCGAGCGGCCACCGCCCTTCAGTAGATCGAATCCCCTGAGCCAGGTAAGCAGTCAATCACCCGACTCTTCTTATCTGTAAATTGTGATGCCGCCGAGTCTGACTCAGGTTATATCTGTGTCTTCTGATTTCGCAGGTTCTCTTCGACTTCAGTTCCAACGTCCCTCTCCAAGAGAAGGAGTTCTGAAACCTGTCGTAGTACGCCGACGTTCCCAGTGATGGGCCGCCACCGCAGGGAGCAGCCAACTCATCCTCCTTCGGATCCAGGGTGTCGAAAGGAAAGGCCCCAGCGGCGAAGAAGCCCAGCGCCCCTCCGCCTAGTGCGCCTGCCCCCTGAGGAGGAGGAAGAAGAGGAAGATGATGCTCCCCTCATTATGAAGAGGAGGAAGAGGCCAGCCGCCGATGCTGGCGTGGGGGGACAAAGCGGCTCCTCCACCTGTCTCGACCCGACGGTGCCGGCCGCTGCTGCCGAGGAGATTCCTCAGGCGGCCAGTGACAAAGTCCCCCCTAGTCGGAGGGTGAAGAGGACTGTCGACTCTGCCTTCAGGGGGCAGAGCGGCCCCACGGTTTGGCCTGCCCCGACAGCCGGCGCGCCGAGGCCCAGAAAACAACGACCAGTGGCCCGATCCGCGAAGTAAGCCATTTGTCGGGCATCATCTATTTCCTTCTTTGATTTTGTTGCCTGCAGGAATAACAGTCGATCCGAATGCCTCTACAAGGTGAGCAAGGCGGTGGATCCCAAGGGCATGCCGAGTGCCCAGGGGTCTGACTAGGGAGGAAGTGGGTTGGCGCCGGGGGCCCAACCCTCGTCTCTTGCGAGGACCACAGAGGTCCCTCCACCGCAACCTTGCTCCGAGCCGGAGGGTGTGGCGCCAGCCCTGCCACCGGAGGACACGACGCCAGCGTTGCTGCCGGAAGGTGCGCCGTCGACTCCCCCACCTCCGCCACCTGCAGAAGAGCCGGCCGAGCCCAGTGCTGGGGCGCGGGCCCCTGCCATGGCGGAGGCTGCGGGTCCAAGCCCGGCCGGCGGGTCGCTGCGGGACCATCAGGGAAACCTGGTCCTCCTGCAAGAGGAGATAGAGGTGGACCACGTGCCGGCACCTCTATCAGGATGCGAGCTGGCCGTCCCCCCGCTTCAGATATGGGAGAGAGATCCGGCGAGTCCGGGCGTCGTCCTGCGTGAGGTCAATGATGTCCGGGAGGTGGAGGAGTGGGAGGAGCTCCTGAAGGCTACCACCGAGCTTGGCAAGAAGCTCCCGGGCCTACTGAAAGGCATCTGGGAGAGTGCCAACTTGGTCAACGGCCAGATCCACCTGTTGGCGGAGATATGTGGCAAACTCTTTGCCTTGGCTCTTTCTTTTGCTTTGTCGTGGGTGCACGGGGTAGTGCCCCTGCTGATATGTAGCCCTCGAGCCCTTGACCAACTGGAGCAGTCGGGTGGGGGCTCTTCGTTAGGTAGTAGTTTTCACTCTGGGGGCACGAATAGTGCACCCAGAGGGTGTAGCCCCCGAGCCTCCGCTTGGTTCAGGGAACCAAGTGGAGGGTCCTGAAGAGTGTTCCCGAGTAGCTAATTCTTTGTGGTTTGTCTTGCAGAGCTTAACCTGGTGGTCTATGGAGAAGACCGAATTCCTCCAAGCTCAGCTGCCGGCCTTTGAGTGACTCAGCCAGAGGAAGGCCGAGCTGGACAACTTGATGGGCAGCCTCAACGCGGTGCGGGAGGCCGAGGTTGAGTCGTTGAAGAAGGGCATCTCCGAGGAAACCGCCCAAGCTCAAGGTAACAACCCTATGCCTTTGTTGGTTGCCATGTTTTTGGTGAAGCTGACTCTCCCATGTCCTCTGTAGCTGCTGAAGATGAGGCCGCCCAGTTTCGAGCGGAGCTCGAGGCGGCGAATGCTTGCCTTGGTCAACTGGGCCTTGGCGGAGGAAAAAGCGGCCAAACTTGAGGAGGAGCTCGGCACAAAAAAGGCGCACATCGAGCACCTCAAGAGGGGAGGCGGCCATGAACGACGGCTGTCTGAGGCGAGCCGTGGAGGCCACGGAAGCGGTGAACAAGAGGGCCAACGACTCCGCCACTGGTAAGTGCCTGACTCAGGTTTGCCAAGTCGGGGTCAGCCGGGAGTTTTTCTAATGCCTCTGTGTTGCCTCCACAGAATTCTAGGAGCGCCTCGGGAAAATCACCGAGTCGATGGGCATGCTGTATGCGGCCGGTCGCATCACCTGCAATGCCCTGTGGGAGGATGAGCCGGTGCCGGACCAGGCAGACGTCCTTGCGGAGTGTCTCCGAAGGGTGCCGGACAAGGTCAAGGCGCTGTCGTACGAGCAGTACCAAGCCGGGGTGGAGTTCGCGCTCACCGTGATGAAGTCCCACTACCCGGCGGTCGATGTGGAGGAGATCCAGGACGGGATCACCGCTGACGTCCCGGAAGACGTAGTCCCTGCGCTGTTTGAAGCGGTCCGACCCGTTGCGGAAAACCTGGCCACCGGGCAAATCAGCAGGAGTGGGAACATGTAGATAAACCTACTTGTACTGGACTTAGGGTACCCGAGTATAATTTATGCATGCTTCTTTTGTTTAGCTTGTGTGTCTCATTTTTCTTAATAATTCGTTCGTGTGTAAGGTTAGCTTTTTGTGTGTGCCCTTGTCGACCCATCGTAGCCCCTTTGCGTAGGAATAGCCGTGGGCTGCATTCCGTGTAGCACTGGGTTGTGGCGTAGACCGACGAAGACGAAGGGTTGACGTCCAGCATGTTACATAGTACTAGAATGGATTGTGGAAAAAGAGTAAAAGATCCGAGTGCGCGGATGTGCAGTCAGAGGGTGTAGCCCTGGAGTGTCTGCTATGCGTAGCCTTGGGCGTTCATAGCGGGTTAGAATAGTTACTCGGATGGGGCAAATATAGCATTTTATTCATTCGTAAAGTGTGGAAATACAAGACTTTAAGCATAGAAACGACGTAGCTATTCTATGTTCCAGGCATTGGTGATGAGGTTGCCATCCTTGTCCTTCAGTCGGTAAGCCCCCGGGCATAGTACTTCAGCGACGACGTATGGACCCTCCCAAGGCGGGGAGAAGCTTGTGCATGTCTTTGCTGGACTGGACTCGGTGGAGAACCAAATCGCCAACGTTGAAGCGCGCCCGCGTATGTTCCGGCTGTGATAATGCCGCAAGCCCTGCTGGTATTTAGCCGACCGAAGTAAGGCAACTTCTCGTGTTTCTTCAAGCTGGTCGAGAGCATCTCGTCTTACTTCCTCCGACTGAGCCTCATCATAGGTGTGAACACGCGGGGATCTGTAGTCTAGGTCAGTCGGGAGTACGGCCTCGGCTCCATATACCATGAAGAAGGGGGTGTATCCAGTGGACCGCTTGGGAGTAGTCCGGAGACTCCAGAGTACCGAAGGTAGCTCTGCTGCCCATTTGCCCGCGAACTTCTACAGGTGTTGGCAGATCTGAGGTTTGATGCCCTGCATGATAAGACCATTGGAGCGCTCGACTTGCCCGTTGTGCGTGGATGTGCCACGGCAGCAAAGTTGAGGCCGATGTTGTAGTCGTCGCAGAATCGAAGAAAGGCGCCGCTGGTGAACTGAGTGCCATTGTCTGTAATGATGCTGTTGGGGGACGCCGAAGCGATAGACGATGTCCAAAAAGAACACGACGGCCCGATCAGTAGTGATTTTTGCAACTGGCTTGGCTTCAATCCACTTGGTGAACTTGTCGACAGCGACGAAAAGGTGTGTATAGCCCCCGGGAGCCTTCTTGAGGGGATCCGACCATGTCCAGGCCCCAGACGGCGAAAGGCCATGTAATCGGAATGGTTTGTAGAGCCTAAGCCAGCAAATGTGTCTGCCGGGCGAAGTACTGGCATCCCTTACAGGTGCGAACGATCTACTCGGCATCTGAGACGGCGGTTGGCCAGTAGAAACCTTGTCGAAAGGTTTTCCTGACTAGCGACTTTGGCGCCGCGTGGTGACCGCAGACGCCCGAGTGAATGTCGTGCAGCAGCTGCTTCCCTTGTTCTGGCGATATGCACCGCTGGAGGATTCCAGAGGTGCTTTTCTTGTACAGTTCGCCTTCGATGACGACATAGGCCTTGGCATGTCGGGCAAGGTGTTGCGCCTCGGTCTGATCCTGTGGGAGTACGTCCCGTAGGATGTAGTCGAGAAAAGGCATTGTCCAGTCGGGAGTGATAACCATGACTTCTTGCTCTGTTTGTTGAATATCATCAGTCTTGTTGGCTTGAGGCTCGTCGATCTCGGATGCGGACTCCACTTTGATTGAGGGTGTGTGTAATTCCTAGAGGAAAACTCCAACTGGAACAACATCCCGACTGGACCCCAGTTTAGCAAGTGCGTCGGCCGCCTCATTGTCTCGGCGAAGAACATGCGTGATCTCGAGTCCATCAAACTTGGCTTCAAGCTTGCGCACCTCGTGGCAGTAGGCTTCTATGGTGGGGTCTTTGCATGACCACTCCTTCATGACCTGCCTAACCACCAGTTCAGAATCTCCCCGAGCAAGGAGTAGACGAATCCCGAGTGACGTGGCGATGCGCAGACCGTGCAACAAAGCTTCGTACTCGGCGACGTTGTTGGACGTCAGGAAGTGAATCTACAGTACGTACTTCAAGTATTCCCCTTTCGGAGAAATGAGCACGATGCCAGCCCCCACGCCCTGAAGCATCAGCGATCCGTCGAAGTAGAGAGTCCAATATTCGAGGTCGATGATAGAGGGCGGGGATTGGACTTCCGTCCACTCGGCCACGAAGTCAGCAAGGGCCTGGGACTTAATGGCCGTGCGGGGGGTATAGATTATGTCGAATGCTAATAATTCCATTGCCCATTTGGCAATCCGTCCCGTGGCGTCCCGATTGTTGATGACGTCGGCGATCGGGAAAGAACTGGCCACTGAGACCGGATGTCCTTGGAAGTAGTGAACCAGCTTCCGAGACGTGATGAACACATCATAGATAATATTTTAGATCTGTGGGTACTGCACCTTGGACTCGGAAAACACTTCAATGATGAAGTAGACCGGTTGCTCAACCTTCTGGATGTGGCCCAGCACGGGGCGTTCAACAACCAAGACGGTACTGACCACCTAAGTAGTTGCCGTGATGTAAAGGATCAGCGGTTCGTTGGGCATTGGGGGAACCAGCACCGGGGATGTAGTCAGTAGCTTCTCCAAACCATCGAGGGCGTCTTGAGCCTCAGGAGTCCAGGTGAAGTTGTCAGACTTCTTCATGAGCTTGTAGAGGGGCAGGGCTCTTTCGCTGATTTGGGAGATGAATCGGTTGAGAGCTGCCATGCACCTGATGAGCCTGTGGACGTCCTTGAGGTTTTTTGGTGGCCCTATTTTGACGATGGCGTCGATCTTCTCCAGGTTGGCCTCGATTCCCGCTCGGAAAAGATGAAGCCGAGCAGCTTTCCCGAAGGGACCCCGAAGACACACTTCTCCGGGTTGAGTTTCATGCTGAATCGCCTGAGGCTAGCGAATGTTTCCGCCAGGTCGGTTAGGAGATCCTCTTTCTTTTGCGACTTGACCACCACATCATCGATGTAGGCCTGTACATTCCTGCCGATCTGCCCCTAGAGGCAGCACTGTATGCACCGTTGGTATGTAGCGCTGGCGTTTTTCAAGCCGAAAGGCATGGAGACGTAGCAGAAGGTACCAAATGGAGTGATGAACGAAGTCTTGATCTGGTCCTCCTCTTTCATCTTTATCTGATGGTAGCCCGAGTAGGCGTCGAGGAAGCACATAATTTCGCAGCCGGCAGTGGAGTCAACCACGTGGTCGATGCGAGGCAAGGTGAATGGATCCTTGGGACATGCCTTGTTGAGACTAGTATAGTCGACACACATCCTCCATTTTCCATTCTTTTTGCGAACAAGGACTGGGTTTGCTAACCAGTTGGGATGATACACTTCTTTAATAAAACCAGCTAACAGAAGCTTGGTTATCTCTTCTCCGATTGCCTAATGTCTATCTTCAGTGAAGTGGCGCAGGCGCTGCTTGACTGGCTTGGCATCCGGGCGAACATTGAGAGAGTGCTCAGTAGCTTCCCTTGGGACTCCGGGCATGTCGAAGGATTCCACGCGAAGATGTCCCGATTGTCCCGAAGAAAGCTGACGAGCGCACTTTCCTATTTGTCGGAGAGCGCTGTCCTGATATGAGTCGTCTTGGAAGAGTCCTCCGGATCGAGTTGAACTGCCTTGGTATCCGGGACCGACTGGAAAAAGCTCGACGTTGAAGCCTTTTTAGTCGGGGGTGCCTCCTCGACCACGGTCGACTTGAGGTTGTCAAGCTCGGCTGTTGTGACTGGGCCGTGGCAAGTTTGCAGTTTTCAAGATCACACACGTAAGCTTGTTGAAAATTGCTTTTCACTGTTATTACCCCATGGGGGCCCGGTATCTTGAGCTTCAGGTAGACGTAGCTGGGGGACAGCCATGAACTTGGCGTAATAGGGACGCCCCAAGATGGCATGATATGAGCCTAGGAAATCGATGACCTCGAAGGTGAGGGTCTCGGTCCAGAAGTTGTCAGGTTGACCGAAGGTGATGGCCAGGGTGATCTGGCCGAGTGGCTTGCCAGCTTACCAGGCACGACCCCACGGAAGGGTGCTCCGGTGGGCTGGATCTTTGATCGGAGATCTTCATGTCATCTAGGGTCTTGATGTACAGGATGTTCAAGCCGCTGCTACCGGCTGGATGATTATCTTTCCTTGCGTCGAGATGGGCGCGTCGTCTGGCATCGAGAGTGTCACGCGCATCGCGATCTGCGTCAAGTCGATTATGAACAGACTCGGTGGGGTGACAAGCCCCCTGATCGCCACGACGATCGTCATTGGCGTGTGGGCTCTCTGGTTGGGAAGAGTGCCTACTCTTGGTGCCTGCAGGAGAGGCCGCACGGACCTCAGAGATCTCGGCCTGCTGGAGGGCCGCTGCTTCCATCAATATGCGGAACCGTCAGAGCTCGTCGTGTCCCGGAGTTCCCTCCGGGATGTTGATGGCATGTGCCGCTGCCGTGGCGGCGACAAGATTGTGACTGGGGAGAGGAAATATCGGGACGCCGTCTCTTTCATGCATGCGGAGTGCGTGGCCGACCTGGTGTCCTCGAGTTTGCAGGTCCTCATTGCGTTGTCTTTCTTCGTGCTGGTGAGCAATCATAGCCTGCTGCTCTGCCAGCCATTCCTCCGCTGCTTGAAGCCGAAGCCGAGTGGCATCAAGCTGCTCGGGAGTCTGATCCGCGATAGGGATCGGGTGGTCATCATGATTTCCCTGCTCCTCTAGATCAGCCATGAGAACTTCCCGGGATGGATGGTGACTTCGTCCCGATCTCTCGTAGTCATCTGAGTCGTACTCGAGGACGGTTGTAGAGGGACTCGATGACACCGATGAGTCGGGTTCCTAGCTTGACGGGTGAAAACCTGTGTTCAAGCGGTACTTCCGGCCCTTGCATGACTGGTTCCTTCGGAGCGATCGTCAGAGCCCACGACCCGGTTGTGAGTCCGGGTGAGGACAGCGGTGGAGCCTCGGCCGACTGGCTTAGAGCCGAGTCGCTGAGGTGAAGCTTGCCGAATGCATCGGCAATGAAGTCCAGCTTTCCGAATCGGAAAGCTTGTCCAGGATTGGCGAGAGGGTCCTGGAGGTCAAAGCTGATGACCAAACCCAGGACGAAGTCGTCGTTGATGTCGAAGAAACCCATTTGGACCTTGTTCAGATGGATTTATGCACACAGCCCCTACCTAGCGTGCCAACTGTTGATGTTTTGTTCACCGCCAAAGATATCTACCCATTCGGCGCCAGAGCATCCAGCTAGTGAGCCCCAGCAAGAATGCCAAGCTATGGTACCTCCTCCAGTTCGAGCTCCTTCGGCGCTTGAGCAACTGGCTATTGAGCCCCACAAAGAAAGCCGTGCTATTGTACTAGTGCGGCCTGCAAAGAGTGTTTCAGCAAGGACTACAAAAAAGGGGGCCAATGGAAAAGCGAAACAGACATATGAGGATGTCCCTTTCATGGAGGTAGCTCGCAGGTTCGTGCTTGGAGAACCAATGTTATCCGATGAAGATCTTAGTTCGGTTGGGGTTATTTGTCAGAGGTTGCATGCTCACTACATGGGAAGATCTAATGCACCGGGCATCCAAAGGGAATCCGGTATAGTACTGCAATTCCAAGCTGATCATTTCAAGCATAACCCGTCATTCTTCACAATAGACTATGAGGACTTATTTGATGCCTGCCTGATGAGAATCTAGACATCGTAAGTGTTTATAACTTTTGTCTACGTTCACATAATACCCTCATGTTCATACATTCATATAACTCATTGTTTTCTTACGTATGCCTACATAGATGCATGATATAATTATCAAGAAAAAAGAACCTCCCGATAGGTTACCTAGACCCACACTTGATCTCCGCGCAAAGCCTAATGCTAGATAAGGATCTTGTCGAGCAATACTTCACGAACGCATTACGCTAGCTCAGGACAAAGAAATAATATGTCTTGCCTGGAACCAGGAGTAAGTGATGCATGCATTCTTCAACTCATTTTAACTTTCAACTAGGTGTAAGTTATTAAAAGCGAAATCATTTTCTGTAGAGGACACTGGATCTTAATCATGATTGAGAAGGTATGGAAGAAGGTCTATTACCTGATTCCGTAAGGTATAAAAAGAGGGACTGGTCTGTAGTCAATGGTTTAATCGACAGGTTAGAAAACAATCGTCCGTACATTTTTCTTTCTTTACTTTATTTTGCAAATCCGTGCTGAGCAAGATTTGCTCCTACCACATAGGGCATGGGCGGCATCCGCAAATCAAGGTGGCTCTTACAGTCTCAAACACTGTTTTGCTTACAAGGTACTGCCTAACTTAAAAAAAAGCTTTTATCTCATCAAACATCAAGTTATGTCGTGTACATAAATCTAAATTTTTTTTCACAGTGCCACCAGCAGCCAGCTGGAATAGGGCTTTGTGGCTACTCACCACATGAAGCTCATATTGTATGGGACAAAGAGCCTGAAGCATAAGGTTAGCTAACCTATCAATGATGAATCTAAAATTTCTAATTGACAATTATTATTGAATTTAATCTTCATGACAAATCCGAGGGGACCTCGCCTTGTTCATACTACCTGATGTTCTCGCCAAAGAAGGCGAGTTCCACTAGAAGATGTGTTCTTTGCAATTCTATGACTATATGTTTACTTATGCAATGAAATTGAGTACACTTTTAACCCCTCTGTTACTTATATTTGCAATTGTATGTATGCTGAGATATGTGAGATGTGGAATATGCAAATCTGTGGAGTTATCAAATTACCACTACTGCAGATAGGGACACCAGTGACGGGCCTAAAAAGCCCAGTAGTGACGAGCGGGCCGGCCCGTCACTGGTGACCAGCCACTGGTAACTGGTTATCAGTGGCGGGCTACCCGCTCGTCACTGGTAATTTAGTTACCAGTGACGGGCACACATGAGAGCCCGTCACTGCTATGGTATACAGCAGTGACGAGCCATAGTTTCGGCCCGTCACTGGTAAGATATACAGCAGTGACGAGCTCTCCAGTCCGCTCGTCACTGCTGTTATGAGGGGCCCAAGCACGTTGCTGCCGCGGCAGCAAAAACAGCCGTTTTGGCTGCCGCGGCAGCCATTATGTCTGCCGCGGCAGCCAAAAGGGCTGATTTTGCTGCCGCGGCAGCAACGTGCTTGGGTGCCGCAGCAGCCATTTTGGCTGCCGCGGCAGCAAAAACAGCCGTTTTGGCTGCCGCGGCAGCCATTTTGTCTGCCGCGACAGCCAAAAGGGCTGTTTTTGCTGCCGCAGCAGCCATTTTGGCTGCCGCGGCAGCCATTTTCGCTGCCGCGGCAACCATTTTCGCTGGCGCTCCTAGGGCGTCGGTCGCCGTTCTCCTAGGGCGCTCTCCAGCCCCTGTGTACTACAGGGGTCCTGGAGGGGGTGTACCCCTTCGGTCGCCGTTCTCCTAGGGCGTGCCGCTGTGGCCTAATAGCGCTTGCGACGATGCCTCGTTGCGTCGGCATCCTACGTGCCCGGTATGCTTCGAAGGCCACCTCACTCGCGCTCTCGGATGTCGCACACGATAAGTACATATGTCAAACCGAGTACGAAAGTAACAAGTGCCAATACGTAAATATGTGCAGAAACGTACAAAGTAGACCAGTTCGGGAATACACGACCACAAACACAATACATATGCAATGTTTTTCCGTCCTCTAGGGCCAAGCTACATGTGGGCACGCGAATGGGTCTTCGGTCGGGATTTGGCGAACTCGCTGCTCTGTGCGAGCGGCGTGTTCCTCCCTTGGGTCAGTGCCGGCGTAGAAAAGCCCCGTATCGGAGACGACGTCCTTGTTGATGATGTTCGCGAACGCATTCTGGAGGCGTGCAAACTCTTGCTTCCAGTCATATGGCTTGTGCTCGAGGTTATTACTCCACTTGCGTAGGTCGTCATGTTTGCGAAACGTGTTCCGTGCCCGTACAAAGTCGTCCCTGTGGCAGCAGACGTAGTAGCCACACGTCACACTACCCTCCGGCTGCTGTCTGCACCACCAATCGGTCACGTGTTTAAAGCGTGGAGCGCCACTTATTTTTACCATAGTTGCTCCTCCTCCCTTCTGTGCAAAGTCGAAGAGAGCATCATCTAGAACTTTCTTGAGCAGGGTGTAGGCTTTCTTCACCCTCTTCATGGAATCAAAGTAAACAACCTTCCTTTCCTTCGGCGTTAGCACTAAGAGGATCCAGTGGTCGCTGCGCAGACATGTGAACAAACCAATATTAACCCACGAAGTTGGCTAGGTGCACAAGCGAAAGAGAAATTTACGAAAGCACAAAGTAGAGAATGACTTACAAGGGATTGTAGGGCACGAGTAGGTAGTCCTTGCCCTTATGCGCTATCATCGCACTCACGAGGTATTCTTTCATAATCTCCCTACCTTCTTGGGAGCGAACGTTGTTCTCGTGCATGTGAAACGGATCTGCTATTGCAACATCGAGAATCTTCAGGCGTCTGGTCTCTCTGGTTAGGTGAAGCACCCATAGCCTGACGAAGGATGCTTCGAGCCGATAAAGGTTGAACATGCCGAAGATCTCCGCAAAGTCCAGATAGAACTTGTCCGCGGGATACTGCTCGACGAAATGGAAACCCTCTGGCACCTTCGCCGTGTAATACGATACATTCGTTTCATCGGGTCCTAATTCAATGTCTCGAATGTTCTCGTGCAGAATCTTCATCTCGTTCGGGAGGACGTCGAACTCATCCTTCGGTACCATCGGGTGACCCGGGATGTGATAGGCCCGCCACTGACGACCCTTTGCTGTCTGTGCTGACTGGGAAGATGCTGCGTACGTTAAGGATTTCTTCAACCTGGCCTCACCCTGTCTATCGTAAGTTCCGGTGCTAGCATGTGCCTTCTTCGCCGCCCCTTTTTTGCTCGTGCGCTCCGTATCCAGGGATACGGCCCTCTGACCGGCCATCGCTTCTTTGGCTGCGCCCACGAGTGTTTTAGGAGTCAACTTCGTGTGGTCTTGCCTGTCATGCTTGGGTGGCGGCGTATCTACAACTTCTCGTGCCTCCTCGTCACGAGGCATGCCATGCTCCGCTCCCTCCTCGGCATGCTCCATCTCCAGATCCTTGTAGGATAGAGGTGCGGAAATACCCAGAGGAGATGGTCTTGCTGATGGACTGTCGGTGTGGCTTGGCGAAGGTGCTGGACGATTGGAGGTCTCAATCAATTTAATCGCGTCCTTCGGCCACCTAAGGAAAAACCCCTTGCAGGCTCCTAGCTTCTCGTATCCCTCTTCAGGGGGGTCATTCAGAACCAGGTCCTCAAAGGTGCCGACCACCTTAGTCAACTCCACCCTCGCCATGTTTGGTGGTAAATCCACGCAGTGCATCCTGTTCTCCGGCGTTATTGGGTGGACTCGACCGTACGCGACCGTCACCATCGAGCCGAGCACTTGGGTCTGGAGATGGCACGGAGTTATCACCTGCGGAACATACGTACGGGTCAGCGATGTTAGAGTCCAAACAACGAAATCTGTACGAGACCCTTACGGTTTGTTGAGCCGACGACGCTTACCGTTAGGCCGTCGATTGTATTTGGCGACCCGGGGCCAACGCCCGATATGGAGGGGCTGCTACTCCTTGCAGCAGTGAAGGCCGGCGGCTGCGTATCAGGATGCGTGGGTGGGCGTCGTAGTTGATCGTATAGAGGCCCTAACAGACGTTTCACAGCCGCCTCCACTCGCGCATCGAATTCTTCATCCTGCTTGGCTTTCCTCCTCTCGCGGGTAGCCTCGCGGGTTTGGGGACCGTAATCAGCCCACCGAGCCCCATACCCGATGCCCATGACGCGGCCACGAGTCTCCGGCTTCCCGAGAGCCTTGTTGATAGGGTCTTGCCACCTCTCGGTACCGACAGAGTCCTGGGAGCTCTCAGGTTGCTGGCTCAGCTTTCTCTGCAAGCAACATGAACCGTTCAGAAACGTAATCTTTAGGAAATTAATCTACGTAGGACAAATAAAGTAAAATGGGTTCAGAGGTTACCAGTTCTTCGTGCACGTCCTTCATTTTCTCGTGCGTGAAGATCGGTTCCCCCGTCGCTGGGTCAAATTTTGCGCGGGCCCTCACAAAGTCTTTTCCGCGCCCTGGCTGGATGTCCGAGAAAGGGGGTTCTTTCCCAGCCGCAATCAACCTCGCATCCTCCTTGTCCCATTTAGGCCCCTTCCCTTGGTAACCACGGCTGCCAAGTCTGTGGTCACCCACAATCTTCCCCCGCATGTCCTTCCCCCAATCACTCTTCCTCCTGAATTCCTCGCCGGACCGAGTTTGAATGAACTCGGTCCAGTCCGCCTCATCTATCGTGGGCCATTTCGGCTTTATCACGGTCTCGAAATCTTGATCCTTCATCTTATTGGCATGGTATCGCCAGGTATTCAACGATTTCGACATCATGCTGAGGGCTTTCGTTGCGACTCTATTTCTGTCGGCCTCCGGGACGGAATACCTGCTGAATAGCCTGTCCAGGAGGAGAGTTCGAAGATGCTCGGTTTCTCTCGTCCTTATGTCGGGAGTTGTGATCTTCACCGTTTCACGCAGGATGCAGCCTACGGCGTTTGAGTACCCCTGTGCGGCTCTTACAGGACTGGCAGGTTTACCGAGATCGTCCACTCGAGTGATTACGAACGTCTCGGTACTCAACTTGTTAGGTCTCCTAGGCGCGAGCCGCCTTTTCCGTTTGGCTGGTGGAGCCCCGTCCGCCTTTTCTTCTTCCATACCGGTCTCGTATTCACGGCCGGTCCCTTCGTCACGATCGGTCGCGTCTTCAGCACCGCCGGACTCTTCGTGGGACGACTCGTACTCGTTGTTATCCCCGGAAGCAGGGTCGTCGACGATGGCGGCCCCCTGAGATGTTTGTTGGAGGGCCAGGTCCCGGGAAGCTTCCGCACGCCCCTCGATATCTCGGGACGATGCGGGGACATCCGTTGGTGTCCGCGATGGAGAGGGGCTACTTCCAGCCATTTTCTAATATCCATTCATTATAGCAAACAAGGGTGGGAATTAAAATTTTATTTGCAATTGAGATTATGAAATCTTGTTAAACAAAAGCATATAACTGTGCATGACAATGAACAACAATGACACGAATATACCGTACATACAATGAAAATTGAAAATTTCGGCATGACCTTTGCTAAAATTATGCAAAATTGAGTATCGAACGTTGACAAAATGTTGACGAAGCAACATTTAGTCTAAACGTTGAACTCAGTTTCCCTGAAAAATAAACAAAAGCAACGAGTGTTGCCTCGGCTCGACGGCCGGTACCACAAGCATATATGAACACGACAATTGAATCAAACAAGCCTCAATGCTTCATACTTTGAACAAAGCCTCAATGCTTCATACTTTGAACAAAGCCTATATATAGAAAACTATAAACGTGTCCATGGAACACCCAAACTAGTAAAGAGTAAATGATCGTAAATATAACTTAAATATTTTATTAGAAGAGTTAACTCATCACTTCTGCGGGATAATATAACAACTCGTCTCTTCAGTGCACAACAAAAATAGTCTTAATATTGTTTGTATTGGTTTTTTATGAACATACTCACCAAACTTTCATGATTTTCTTGAAGTGTTGTTTGCATGAAATCTTCAATTTTCTTAGCTTTCATGCTATTAATAACCCATATACAGGAAACTAACCAATGATCAAGAAGATGTGTTACATTTCATTTCAAAATAAGAACAGTGTCATCTACAGATATATTTTCATATATATATAAAAGCACACATTTGTCTAGTGTCATCTAAAACAGTATCTATTTTCTGAAACAATAGCTAGCTCGGTGTGGATTTTCAACTCATACTTCAACCAAAAGGGCGGGGCACCTGGAGGACGGCGGTGGTAGTGCTAGGGCGGCAGTTGGGGAAGCGCGAGGGTGGCGTCCGGTGAGACGACGCGGCGTCGGTGAGGGAGGCGGCGTCGGTGAGGGAGGCGGCGTCGGGTGAGAGGAGGCGGCGTCGGTGAGGGAGGTGGCGTCGGTGAGACGAGTCGGCGTCGGTGAGGGAGGCGGCGTCGGTGAGGGAGGCGGCGTCCGGTGAGAGGAGGCGGCGTCGGTGAGGGAGGCCGAGGGCGGCGTCGGTGAGGGAGGCGCGAGGGGGCGTCCGGCGAGGAGCGGCAGCGGCGTCGGGTCGCGCGAGGGCGTCGGTGAGGGAGAGTTAGGGCGGGCGGGCGGGATTTGGAGAGTTTTTCTCTAAGTCCCGCGGATCCGCACCTATTTATTTCGCCGTTAGCAGTGACGGGCCGGCAAGGCTGCTCGTCACTGGTAAATTTTAGCAGTGACGGGCCGGCAAGTCTGCTCATCACTGATAAATAATTTACCAGTGACGCGTAGACATAACCGATCGTCACTGGTAAATAATTTACCAGTGACGCTCACATATAAATGCTCGTCGCTGATAATTTAGTAATTAGGGTTAGTGCTTAGAGTTAGTTAGTTACGGTTAGTTAATTAGTTAGGGTAAGTTAATTAGTTAGTTACTTAGTTCATTAGTTAGTTAGTTAGGGTAAGTTAATTAGTTAGGGTTAATTTGTTACTTAGTTAGTTAGGGTTAGTTACTTAGTTAGTTAGGGTTAGTTAGTTAGGGTTAGTTACTTAGTTAGTTAGGGTTAGTTAGTTAGGGTTAGTTACTTAGTTAGTTAGGGTTAGTTAGTTAGGGTTAGTTAGTTAGAGTTAGTTACTTAGTTAGGGTTTTAGTTGTACTTAGTTAGTTAGGGTTAGTTAGTTAGAGTTAGTTACTTAGTTAGTTAGGGTTAGTTACTTAGGTTAGTTAGTAGGTTAGTTAGTTAGGGTTAGTTAGTTAGGGTTAGTTAGTTAGAGTTAGTTACTTAGTTAGGGTTTGTTAATTAGTTAGGGTTTGTTAGTTAGGGTTAGTAATTATTGATGAGACCGTTTGTTCATTATTTGCGTGGGCAATGATTAGTTTATGCGTACATATACAATTAACATAAATATCATTATTGTTATATACATAAATTTCACAAAAGTGAGCTATACATCAATAATTAACTTAATTAAATTACGACATTCTTCGGCAATCTTGTCACTCTTCGACAGTCTTCTCAACGGTAGTCTTGGTCTTCTTCCTGGTATAGGTTAACCCCTCGGAGTGACTTCGTCTTTTGAAGGGACGCACGGCGGGACATGTAGTATTTCTCCTTCTGCTGGGCCGTGGCTGATTGTCTTCCTCCATATCCGGGTCGTCAAATTGGTCATAGTCGTCTTCGTCAACGACACCATCGATTCCAACGATACTCCTTTTGCCCCTCCTCATGACATGACGGCTTGGCCTCGTCGGGTCGGCTATGTAGAAGCATTGGGCCACTTGTTTAGCTAATACCCACGGCTCATTTTTGGCACTGATCGCTTTCACATTTACTGTCTCAATAGGAACTGCTTTTCGGTATGACCATGGTAGTGAAATAGTCTTCCGTTTCGACATTCTTCGCCCATCTTACCCGGAACATGGGGATCTTGGTTACGGTGTAGTCCAGTTCCCAAATCTCTTCCAACCTACCGTAGTATCTGTCCTTTTTCTTACCGGTCAGGGCCTCCATCGTCACCCCAGAGTTCTGGTACACGCTCTTCTGGTCTTGTGCCTCTGTATAGAACGTGTATCCGTTGATGTCGTATGCTTGGTACGTCCCGACATTCATCAGGGGTCCCTGTGCCACGTGGAACACCGTCCGTGCTACGTCATCATCTTTTGAGAAGCTATGTTCGTCGAAGTAGTTTTTTAGCCACCTGGCGAACGTTGCGTTGTGCTCTTTCATGAGAGCCGCCTCGGTCTTTCTTGAGCCGTGCTTTGTTTTTAACATAGCCATGTGCTGAATAACGTAAGGACGGACCACTGACAGGTGCTGTAGCACTACTGTGTGCGCTCTGACGTAATCGTCTGATCGGTTCGGAGAGTCACTGTGCACATGTAAATCCTTCTTTCCGTGGCGGTGACCTACGCCATCGAGCCTGCCAATGTGCCGATTAACAGGCACGCCTATAGGTTTGTCGGCTTTCATGTAATCCGTGCAGAACTCGACGCTCTCCTCCGTGAGAAAGCCCTGGACGATGCTCCCGTCCGGATGAGACCTGTTGCGAACGTATCGCTTGATGACCCCGTTGAACCTCTCCAACGGGTACATGTTGTGTAGGAATACTGGACCTAGGTCGATGATCTCCGGGACGATATGGATCATGAGATGAACCATGACGTCGAAGAAGGCGGGCGGAAAGTACATCTCGAGCTCGCAGAGTATTACAATGATCTCCGCCTGCAGTAGCCGGCAACGCTTCTTAGTGATGGACTTCTGAGAGATAGTGTCGAAAAAGTTACAGAGGTCAAGCAGTGTCCCGCGGATCCATGGCTCCATTAGCCCTCTAATTGCAACTGGAAGTATCTGCGTGATCATCACGTGACAGTCATGAGACTTCATACCGATTAGTTTGTGGTTATGCGTGTCTAGAAATCTCTGTATGTTTGCCGAGTACCCGGAAGTTACTTTGACACATCTGAGGCATTTGAAGATTTTATCCAGCTCATCTGTACTTAGAGTGTAGCAAGCGGCGGGACAGTCCGTCTTGATTTTCGTAACATTCCTGCCCAATTGGTCTTCTCCTCCTTGGCCCACAGCTCTCGTCTTATCCCCAGTTCCTCGTAGTCAGCTCGTGCCTTCGGCCCATCCTTTGTCTTGTCTGCCATGTGGAGCAAGAGACCGAGCACACTCTCACAGACATTTTTCTCAATATGCATGACATCTATGCAGTGCCACGTCTCGAGAAAAGGCCAGTAAGGCAGGTCCCAGAATACAGATTTCGTTTTCCACACGCCTCCCAGCGGCTTTACCTTCTTCTGCTTCTTTCCCGCCCTAGGGCACTCGCCCCAAGAGTTCAACATCTCGTATATTTCTTCCCCACTCCTCTTACGTGGTGGTCCTCGGGTCTCAACCGTATTGTCGAACTTTTCTTTATCTTGTCTCCACGGGTCGTCCTGTTGAAGCCATCTTCGGTGGCCCATGTACACGATTTTGTGAGAGCCCGGTAGGTGATGACTTGTTGTATCTTCCATGCACTTAACACATCCCTGGTATCCGTGGCAAACCTGGCCGGATTGATATCCATAAGCGGGATAGTCTTGCACCGTTGTGATCATCATAGCTCTCATATTGAAGTAGTCTCCTTCGTGAGCGTCCCAGACCCGGACCCCTGGTTCAGCCCACAGTGTATCTAGCTCCTCCTTCAGTAGTGGTGATATACGTTCAGATCGTTCCCTGGTTGCTGTGGACCTTGAATTAGCATAGACAGGTGTAGGTACTTCCGCTTAAAACAGAGCCACGGAGGGAGGTTGTACATCCATACGACCACGGGCCAGGTGCTGTGCCTGCTGCTCATCTTTCCAAAAGGATTGAGACCGTCCGTACTCATTCCAATTCTGATATTCCTCGGCTCTCCTCCGAATTCGGGGTATTGGTCGTCGATTGCTTTCCACTGGCAAACCGTCCGCAGGGTGTCTCAGCACGGCGTCATCTTTCCTTGGCCTCTCGTCGTGCCAACGCATCAGCTTTGCCTCCTTCTTGTTTGCGAATAGACGCTTCAAACGGGGAATGAGTGCAAGGTACCATACAACCTTCGCAGGAGCACCGCTCTTCACTCCGTTCTCACCATCTGGTTGGTAGTTCTTTCCCCGCTTGAACCGGGATGCTTTGCACTCGGGACACTTGCTTAGCTCCGCGTACTGGTTCCGATATATGATGCAGTCATTCGGACACGCGTGGTATCTCGTCACCTCCAATTCAAGAGGGCACACGACCTTCTTGGCCTCATCGCAACCACGAGGCAACACGTTCCCCTCCGGCAGAACTTTTGCGAGATACTCCAATGTCTCATCGAGGCTTGTGTCCGTGCTGTTGTGGAGTGCCTTCAGTCTTAGAAGTTCGAGCGTGACTGAGAGGCGGGTGTGCTCAGGATTGCATCCGGGATACAAGGGAGTCTCGGAGTCTTTCAGCAGTGTCTCCAACTTGGCAGCCTCTCTACGAGCCGCACTATCGTTATTCGTCTCCTTCACAACCTGCTCTTGCACATGACGGTCCTGGACCATTCCGGCCAAATTGTCCCCCGTGCTTCGCGTATCCGCTTCGGCCTCTTCATGTCCTCCGGCATCTTTATAATCCAACCGTTCTGCTTCCGGCTCCCCATGTCCTGCTTCTTCATCTAACCCTTCGTCGTCGGCAACAACCTCATCCTCCTCACCGTGACTTGTCCACCGTGTGTAACCTGCCATGAAACCCCATCGCACCAGGTGCATGTGCAGAAAACCAGATTTCCTTTCGTACATCTTCAGGTTTTTGCAATCACGACACGGACAGCATATCTTCGTGCCACCCTTTCGCACCATATCTTGCTCGGCGAAATCAAAGAACTCATTCAAAGATGTATAGAAACTTTGTGTGTTCCGATCGCCGTCATACATCCAACTTCGATCCATCGGTCGTTCGATCCCTAAGATATACAAAAATTAATTAGTACCAACCTTTCATGAGAGGCTAAAACAAAATTTTCTTTCCAATTGAGATAAAAGTTTTCTTTGCAATTGAGATTTTGAAATATTACTTAAAACATTTCAAGATTTGGCAGGTTATTGAAATAAATTGTTGAAAATTCAAAATTTTGCATGACCTTTGCTAAAATTATGCAAAATTGAGTATCGAACGTTGACAAAATGTTGACGAAGCAACATTTCGCCAAAACGTTCAACTCAGTTTCCCTGAAAAAATAAACAAAGCAACGAATGTTGCCTCGGCTCAACGGCCGGTACCACAAGCATATCTCACATTCACATATATGAAATACATTTCATGCACATCTCACATCACCACAGATCCACCGAATCAAAGTATCATTTGCTTGTCTTCCAAATTTTGAAATATCATTTGCTTGTCTTCCAAATTTTGAAGGATCATATTGAAGTACGTACTTATGTGTTGTTTCCCAAACATATGACATAAGCTCTGGAATCATGGCGTCTTGAGAAGTTAAAAGATATCAAAAGTGCATCTACTCAGAATTCAATAAATTTGGGCCTCTCCAATGAGGAAGCATGTATGTGAGCTTTACTGTTGAAACTATAACTTCTATGTGTTCAATTTCTTTTGTAATGATTTACATGCATTCGATATGCAGCAACTTAGCAACCACTGATAGTCATAATCAACATTTGGTAACTAGATCATTGAAATAATACATATAGAGAAACTCACCTGGTAAAGCAAATTAATTTGGGGGAGAGGGAGAGCAAGCTAGCTAGAGGTGATGATCTAGCTAGAGGTGATGGCAAGGGAGCTAGGGGAGCTAGAGGTGATGGCAAGGGAGCTAGGTGATGATCTAGCTAGAGGTGATGCCAAGGGAGCAAGCTAGCTAGAGGTGATGGCAAGGGAGGTAGGGGAGGTGGGGGAAGATTTTGGAGGGCTAGGATTTCTCCTAGGGCGTGTACGGCGGCGGCAGAGGTCAAGGCGATCGGCGAGCTCGCTGCTGGCCAGTGGAGGTACTACTGGCCAGTAGCGAGCTCGCTGATCCTTTTATAGGGCAGGTTACCAGTGACGGGCACGTATATACGCCCGTCACTGGTAAAGACATACCAGTGACGAGCCTAACGTGGGCACGCCACTGGTATGAAGGCTAGGATCAAGTTTGGCGGGAAATGTTATCAGTGATGGGCTCGTTTGTGCGCACGTCACTGGTGTGTAATCTATCAGTGACGAGCCTCTCTGTGAGCCCGCCACTAGTAATTGAAACTTTACCAGTGACGGGCTGTAATGTGTGCTCGTCACTGATAATTATTTACCAGTGACACGTGACAATTGACGCCCGCCACTGGTAACTTTTCGGTTTAGCAGTGACGAGTTTTTTTGGTGCTCGTCACTGATAATATGCCTTCTATAGCTGTTTCTGCAGTAGTGTACTTATGTTTCAAATCTGTTCAATTATATATGTGTGATGTGATGATGATATCCAAGAAATTTTTCATGTATGTGAGATTGTGATTATGCTACTTGATGCATGTGATAATTGGATCTGTTTCATGTCTATTATTCTACTATTTTTTAGAGGGCAAGGCTAGCAATTCCTGAGGCTAGCCGAAAAATCAGGAAAATTCTGGTGCTGTAAATTGATATCCCAGATGGTTTTTCTTTCAATTAACCGTCTAGGATATGTGAAAAACCAAGCGGTTCTAATGTAGAACCGTCTTTCATCTGATACGTATCCCGGGCGGTTGATTAGCCAAACCGGCTGGGATATTTTATGTATCATAGGCGGTTCTCTGTTCGAACCGTCTAGGACATTGTAAGTATCCTAGGCGGTTGTCTAAAGGAATGGTCTGGAATATTGTATGTATCCCAGTCGGTTGCCTATCTGAACCGTCTGGGATATTTATTATCCTAGACAGTTTATTAACCGGCTAGGATTGGTCCTCCACATCCCAGACCATGAATCCGAGTCGGTCACCTAAACCACCTAGGATGACGTTTATGAACCGGCTGGGATTAGCCATCCTCTAGTAGTGGGTTGACTGGTGTTTTAACAGGAAATGGATCAAGGCTGATACTGAAATTACTTATATTGCTCTTTATTTTTGATGGAAAAAATATTTATACTGCTCTCAGTAAAAGATTTGGCATAGAAGGAGTATTATTTTAGTTCAAATGATTTGGCATTACTGAGAGAAGTGAAGAAATGATTAACCTGCGGCTATCAATTTCCAAGTAGTAGTGGACTAGCAGGGAGAAAAAGCCAAGTCAAACAAGTGTATCAAATCATACCCGACTAAGCTCCATTTGTATAACCTTTTTTTCTTTACCATAGATTAATTTGACACTACTTGAACTGCTTCTAGACCTGAAGCCTTCAAACCAGCCATAGAAACATTGACACAATTTGTGAGAGTCTAGTTTCAACTACTAGACGTGTACATCCTCGTTAGTCCAGGATCACGCTGACGGTACGCAGGCAAAATGAATAACATTGCATACATTCAAAGTTAAAACTTAATTTGAGTATGGTATGCCACATGGCTTACAAAGTACCATGTCTTAACGACATTATTACATCAGAGGAAACAGCGGAAACAAAAGCGAAGCGACTCCATCCGTGCCACAGGCAATTGACGGAGGCCACGTGACCTACTCTTCGGGATCATCGTAGAAGAAGTCTTCATCGACGCCTTCTTCAGCATACTCCTCTGCACACAACCACAACAAAACATGCTCGATGAGTACTTCACGTACTCAGCGTGCCACCTGGCGGCAGATGGTCCTACCATACTACATGCAAGGCTTCAAAGGAAGGTTTTATGACTCATTTGCATAAAGGCGGTTTTAGTTGAAATATAAGAGTAGATTCGAAGGCATCATTTTGATGTAAACCAGTTTTATTATCAGGGGTGTTTTTTATCATGTGTGGTGCACGACCAACACATTCAAGCAAGGAACTCGTACCTTAACTCGACCATAGGTACCATTAGCAGAGGGATAGAGGGAAGTAGCAAGGGGGAGGAGGACAGGTCCTTTTCATCAAGAATGAGTCTTGTGCTATTCGTGACCGTGGACACGGCTAATCAATTAGTTTATTACTCTATAGAGTTTGTACACTTTACCCACATAACACAATCTCGTCTTGTTGCCACTGACCGTCGCCAGCATAGTACACACCCATCGGTGTACCGGCAGGCGGGAGACTAGGACGAGGTCTTTTAGCTAGATACCCCTAAGGTGTGACATTTCCACCTGGTCTGGCCCGGAGTTGAGAGTACATCCCCACACTCTGGTCCCCCCATCTGCACCGAGGGTCCTCGTAGCTATGTCCACCCCTTCTGCGGTATGGCGACATCGACACCAAAGGCTGACTAACCTACTTGACCAAGCCAGTGCTCATATAGCATGTGGTTGTACTGTTTTCACAATTCTCGGGTTCAAAACTTTGACCTTATTCGATACGGACGACTAATGGCTTCTTCATCTCATGAAGAACGACCATTGCTCCTTCATCACATGATCCAGCTATGACCTGCACCTTTTAGATGGTATATTTCACCCAGAGTAGAATAGGAAGAATAGAGAGAGAAGGAAACATCGGGCATCTAGCCCTAGCTCAGCGAGCTCGACAAGTTTCAACAAGAATCATCGATCCAAAATTCATTCCTCCGTAGAGGCAAATCAAAACAACCTAAAGATATAGCATTTTCTCTACCCTATTTAGGATAAAACCTATTAATCTACTCAGGGTATCAATTAAACATGGCGACAAGCGGAAAGGTAAAGGTGTGTCAATCGACACGCTAGCTACTGGATTAAAACAGCATGCATATTTGTAAATGACAAAATATAATGACTTTCAGAAATATGGGATCAAATATGATCAAGAAAGAGGGGGCATGCCTTCGTGGGAGTACTGGCCTTCTTCAGCTGCTTCAGATGCTGGATCGGTCTCTTCACTTCGTATTGTCGTAACGTAGCAAGAGTGAAACAAATAAATAACCAACTCCAATATAATCATTTCGGAAAACAACAAGAGAGAGGGAAGCACGACGAAGGTAAGATATAGATGAAAAGAAACGATGGCGCGATAGCGTCATCGCGATGAAGATAGAATACGTCTCCTAAGATTGGCCATAACCATATATACATATAATATATATATAACATAATATATATCCCCTTTCGGGCATTAGCATATATATTCTTATATATACACATACATCATATACCCTAACATGCTATTTATCATGACAAAAGGTATAACAATTCACAATTAACCACAAATAAATATTTAGGGGAATCCTAAATATTTATAATGGTTAATAACAGTAAAAATAAATTAATAACATATATACTCGACGCCGCGTCGTCAAGGACGTGAGAGTCAAGAAGAGGTGCTCGGGGGCTCACCCCGAGCACTGTATCCACTTGGCCTATCAAGGGGAGCCCCGAGTCGTCCCTTAAGGATGCTCCCCGAGCACCCAAGACGACTTGGCCCCCGCTCAGGACGCCGAGTGCCTCCCCTAGAGGGTGGAATGACCTAGGGTGTGTGCTCGGGAGTCCCCGAGCACGGGAAACCCGAGCACCCCTCGTGGGACCTTCCTCAGTACACGTTGCCCTACAGGTGCATTTAATACCTGTCTGACGGGCATACCTACTCCAAGTCCACTGCGGACAAGATGGCGGTGTCCTGATCGGTTTTCGTCCCCCCAAGTGATAAGCCCCATTAGATATCGGTCTTGGCAGGGGATGGAGCGGTCTGACACCTTTTTGATTTTGGGACGCGCCGCCGCGCGCCCAGGCACATACCTCCGGTCCCTAATCTGTGGGACCAGGGTAGTTGTAGCATGGTCCGTGGCAGAAGGCATCCCAGGAAGTCTTCATCTTCTGACCCAACCACGTCATGATGATCCAGATCCCAACCAAAGCGTGACAGGAAACTATTCCGCTACAGCGACCCTCAACCACCGGCGTGGTTTGCCCACGCCCTATTCGTCAACAACGGTACTATTACAATGTATTTACCTTTCGGCCATTGTGGTGACCCCCGGGTATATAAGGGGAGAACCGAGGCCATGCAAAGAAAAAAGGAAAAAAGAAAAAGGGAAAAAAAGAGAGGGAAAAAAGTAGAAGAAAAAGAGGAGAACAACCAGGACCTAGAAGAAGAAGAAGAGCAGGAGCACATGTGCTGCTGGCTCATTGTAATCCTCCAAATATTCGCAAATACACAACGAGCAGGACATAGGGTATTACACCAAGAAGGTGGCCCGAACCTGGGAAAATCACAGTCTCATCTCTAGCTTCTTGCCTTCAAGCTCCGCGTAGCTCCTGTCCCTTCGGTTCCCCGGCCGAATCCCAAAGGGGGTCCTTCCGAACCACCGACGCCGGCGTTTGTTCACCGACATCTGGCGCGCCAAGTGGGGGGACCAAGGTTCCGACGCTACGTCATTCATGGCAGGCCGACAGTCACGTAACCAGCAGCGGGGATATCAACAGCCATCCGCCCTAGCACACTCGGTGCCCTCTCGTGTGCAGGGGCGCCATGCTGTGCCCGGCGGCACTGCAGCAGCGGACGCTGCGCTGTCGCAGTTCCTGCACCTAGCGCACGAGGGTGAGGCGGATGCCAATCCAACCTTCGCCGAGCTTCCCCAGCCGGTGCGGCGCCGGCTGGATTTCGACGAGTCGGGTGAGGTAGGCGCGCTGCATGCCGCGCAACTTCTCCTCCGGCATCCTCCCGTCCAGGTAGAAGGCATATCTCCTATGGGCCCTTGGCTCTAGGAGGTAGCCAACCTGGTGGACACCGCTCGCCGTCAGGTGGCGGTCAAAGGTTCTCATACCTCTTCAAGGCATGGAGACGCCCAATCCAGCCCCTCAGAGGCACCGCCGCCACTACCTCCACGTCTTTCACGTGGTAAAGCGAGGGAGCTCCGTAGCGGGTCCCACCATTCGGTTGCCTCTCCTATTTTAGGAGACGGCCCAGATCTTCGCTAGCGCATCAACCAACGGATGGAAGACGAAGATGCGCGTGTCACCATCGAGCGCCACCGGGAGAGGCGGTGCAAGGCAAGGGCTGTCGAGGGCCAATCGTCCTCCGGCCCCGCTGCCAGTCGTACATGCTCTCCGGTGCACGTCCGAGCGCTGCCGGTCGGGAGGGTCGGCACCCCGCTTTATGGAGCGGGCTGTCAGGCTTTTACTCCTAACCTTCGCCACGTCAGCTGGCCCGAGAAGTTCCAGCCCGAGCTGCCGCAGAAGTATGACGGCTCTTTCCACCCGGAGGAGTTCCTCCAGATCTACACCACCACTGTGCAAGCACCTGGAGGAGCCAAAAAGGTAATGGCCAACTGGTTCCCCATGGGCTTAAAGGGTTCTGCCCGTTCATGGCTCATGAACCTTCCCCTGAGCTCGATTTGCTCGTGGGAGGACCTTTGCCACTAGTTCGTGGCCAACTTCTAGGGCACTTTCGAGTGGCCTGGCATGGAGAGCGATCTCCACGCTGTCAAGCAGCGTAAAGGGGAGACGTTACGGTTCTTTATCCAACGCTTCAGCCAGGTTCACAACACCATCCCCAAGATTTCCCCTCAAGCAGTTATCGTCGCCTTCAGGCAGGGTGTCCGCGATGAGAAGATGCTTGAGAAGCTAGGCACGCGCCACATCCAGTCCACGGTGGAGCTGTTCGCGGTCGCGGACAAGTGCACCAAGGCGGCTGAGGCCCGTGCGTGGCACAGTTCGCACCCCGACCAGCCAGTGGCCGACGGTGCAGTTATGTCCCGTCCCCCCAGGCGGCGGGAGAATAAGAACAAGAAGCGCAAGTCCGAGCCCATCGCGGCAGCAGAGGTCAAAGCGCGAAAGCTGCCGCACGCCGGATCAGGTGGCGGCAAGAAGCCACCCAGGGCCCCTGAGTAGGGCGCTGGCAATTGGTGTGAGATACACCAAAACCGACCGGCACGACCTTTCTGAGTTCCGGACGGTGAAGTTCCTCGCCGAGAGGAACAAGAAGCAGTGTGAGGAGCGCCGCGAAGGTGGCGACGACAAGCGCGGCGGTGAGGAAGGTGGTCTCGGGTTCCAGGAACCTGAGGCCGTGGCATGCGTCAACGGGGGCGCCTCCACGCCCTCTTCGCGTCGCCAGTTCAAGGTGATGGCCTACGAAGTGTGCTTGGCGACCCCGAGCACCAGATCGACTCGACCACTAAAGTGGTGGGGTGTCCCGATCACCTTCGACCGCTCGGACCACCCCGAGAACACGTCGGGCATAGGCTGCCTCCCGTTGGTGGTCTCCCCGATGGTATGCAACATAAAGGTAACCCGCATGCTAATCGATGGGGACGCAGGACTTAACCTTCTGTCCCCCAAGGTTTTTAGCCAAATGCAGGTGCCACCTGGGCAGCTGAGGCGATGATGCCTTTTCACGGCGTCACCCCGGGCATCACCCTGCCCCTGGGGCAGGTGTCCCTGATGGTCACGTTTGGGACCAGGGACAACTTCCGGATGGAGAGCGTCGTCTTCGACGTCACCGAGTTCGACCTCCCATACAACGGCATCCTCGGTCGCCCGACGCTCGCCACCCCGAGCAGTCAGCAGTGCTCGGGACCAAGCTCGACCCCTCGGGCACTGTGCTCGGGGAGGTTCCGAGCAAGGGCCATGTCCTGCAGCGGCCCGTCTACTTCGTCAGCAAAGTGCTACGTGACGCCAACACACACTAACCGCAAGCCCAAAAGATGCTCTACACAATTCTTGTTGCGTCGAGAAAGATACGTCACTACTTCCAAGCGCACGAGGTATCGGTGATTACTGCCTACACCCTCGACCGCATCCTGCACAACCGGGAGGCCACTGGCCGCGTCGTCGAGTGGGTAATTGAACTCGGGAGTTCAACCTGCGTTTCGTCAGCAACCGAGCGATCCGAGACATGAAGGGACCGAGCACTAGACGATGCACTTTGACGGATCCCTCACACTTAGGGGCGCGGGGGTTGGAGTGGTTCTCACCTCCCCAACGGGTGAAGTACTCCAGTACGTCATGCAGCTCCACTTCCACGCTACCAACAACATGGCCGAGTACGAGAGACTTCTCGCGGGGCTTCGTGCAGCCGCGTCCCTCGGAATCCGGCATCTGCTTGTCAAAGGCGATTCTCAGCTGGTCGTCAACCAGGTGTCTAAGGAGTACCAGTGCTCGGATCCACAAATGGCAGCATACCTGGTCGAAGTCAGGAAGTTAGAGCGGTGTTTCGACGGGTTGGAGCTCCAACACGTTCTGCGCTACTACAACGAACTCGCTGACAACCTGTTGCAACTGGCCTCCTCTCGGGAGCCGGTCCCGGCTGGGACCTTTGAAGAAAGGCTCTCTCGGCCGTCCGTTGAGGCCGCCGACCAAGACGAAGGGGGAACCTCGCGCCAAGGCGAGGCTACCCAGGCAGCACCTTCAGTGGAAATCCCCGTCAGGTTGCTGCCGCCCGGCGAGCACGATGTGCTCGCCACCTGTTCTCAAGAGCCTTCCTGGATCAGCGAGATCCGGGGATACCTGAAAGAAGATATCCTTCCCGAAGACGATGCTGCAGCAGAAGGGATTGCACGACAAGCCAAAAGCTACACCCTGGTGGATGGGGATCTCTACCGGCGTGGCACCAACGGCGTCCTCCTGAAGTGCATTTCCCAGAACGCCGCGACTTGCTCGCGGATGTCCACGAGGGCGAGTGTGGTAGCCATGCATCATCCCACGCGCTGGTCGGGAAGGCCTTTCGGCAAGGCTTCTACTGGCCAACAACCCTCCAGGATGCCATCGAGCTGGTTCGACGCTGCGAAGCGTGTCAATACCACGCAAAGCAGGCCCATCAACCGGCTCAGGCCCTCCAAACCATCCCCTTATCATGGCCCTTCGTGGTCTGGGGGCTGGACATTTTAGGTCCGTTCCCCCGAGCAGTTGGGGGCTACGAGTGCCTCTATGTCGCCAACGACAAGTTCACTAAGTGGACGGAAGCCGAGCCGGTCGTCAAAATCAACAAGCACAGAGCGATCAGGTTCATCCGAGGCATCGTGAACCATTTTGGAGTGCCCAATCAAATCATCACCGACAACGGCATGCAGTTTACCAGCAACACGTTCCTTGAGTACTGCGACGCCCTCGGGGTCAAGATCTGCTTTGCGTCAGTTGCTCACCCTCGCGCCAACGGACAAGTTGAGTGCATCAATGCTCAGGTCCTCAAAGGGCTCAAGACGAGAACCTTCGATCGGCTCAAGAAGTGCAACGCTGGTTGGATCGACGAGCTCCCTGCCGTCCTTTGGTCAATCCGAACTTCTCCCAGTAGGGCGACCGGAGAAATGCCTTTCTTCCTCATATACAGGGCAGAGGCGGTTCTTCCCCCGAGATCACCCTCGGCTCCCCTCAGGTCGGAGCTTACTCGGAGGGCGATCAGGAACAGAGAAGGCTTGAAGACGTCAACTACCTAGAAGAGTACCGATGCAGAACTACTCTCTGTGCCACCACATATCAGCAGAGCCTAAGGCGCTATCATCAGCGCCACGTGCGGGCCCGGTCGCTAGAGGTCGGGGATCTAGTACTTCGCCGCGTTCAAACGTGGGAAGGAAAGAACAAACTCTCCCCCATGCGGGAGGTCCCCTACCGAGTGATCGGCGTCTCCCGACCGGGCTCAGTTAGATTGACCACGGATGACGGTCTGCCGCTGCCCAATGCTTCAAACATCGAGCATCTGTGCAAGTTTTATCCGTAAATAGCTCGGGTGAGTTTTTCTTTATGCTTTGGGTCTGACTCTTGAGTAGCAAAGTGAGTCACGGGAGTGTTCCAGGTTTGTCGCCTAAGCCTTGGTCGCCTTGCTTGGTTTCTACACCCTGGGCACCAGACCAGCCAAAGGCCGCCCGAGTACCCCACGCGCTCGCGCACATGCTCGGGGGCTCCCTTGTATCATAAGCTATGTCAATAGCATTGATAGTGTTAATATAAGTAATATGTGCCTTTTCAATTACTTGTCAAGTTTTTCTATCCCCTCGCTTGCTCACAAAAGAGGTTACTCTCACGAGTATCGGGCTCCCATGTCCCCTTTGTGCAAGTAGATCCCTACTGGTCTGTGGTATGAGGAGTCGGGGTAGTCTAGTCTCTGGTGGCGGGCTGTTGGCGCTCGGACTACCGATTGTACCCCGAGCACTCCCGAGTCAGGGCACATAAGCCCCCCACGATGCGTGCTCGGACTGGTCAATTGCCCTGAGCGCTACCGAGCCTCAGAGTACTCGGATAACTTTACCTCTCGTACTCACGACCAGTCGGCTGACTCGAAAGCCTTTGGGTCCTGACAGCGGAGAGTTTCAGAAAAACTCGGAGCAGAGGCATTTTTTGCCAGCAGTTTGTTATAATCGCCTACGAGTTTATAGATCAACCATGGTGAAGTTCTCGGGTGCCGTTGACAATATCAAGACGAAGACCCAGGATGAAAAGCCACCATGGATCCCCCTGACGTCATCGTCAATTTTGAAGATAATATTCAGGAACGAGAGGAGAAGCCTCCCGATTCGATACTACTCATAAGCTAAGTTTTTTCTACCGCGTTTTCTTGGCTTTAAGGCTTTTATACCATCCCCGTGAGTAGTTTTTCACGCCAGCGATCCCGTGCGCCGCTCGATCATAAAGTGTGGGTGTTCTGGAGTAACGATGTGAGTCACGGGGAGTGTTCTGGGTTGTCGCTCAAAGCCCTGGTCGCCTTGCCTGGTTTCTACACCTTGGGCACCAGTCCGGCCAAAAGCCGCCCGAGTATCCTACGCGCTCGCACACGTGCTCGGGGGCTCCCCTAGAGATGAAGGGCTAGCGGCGCAAGGGATCCTTGCTGCGCGAGAGGGAAACTTAGTGGAACTAGGTGGAAAAGTCGGCACGATAAAACATTCGTTGATGTCTAGCTATTTGTATAACCATCCCAGCACGAGTGCTTGGATGAACCTGCAGGAGCGTCAAGGCCTGAAGGTGTGCAGCCCCGAGCGCTGGAGATCGCTCTCGATGCGGCGGTCCTCGCTCGGTGTCCATCTCTCGGGGGCCTGGGGTCCTTGGGGTCCCGAGGCGTGGCCTGCTCAAGGACAAGTTCGATGCATCCAACTCTCGGGGGCTGGGGTCTTCGGGGCCGCCCCCCAAGGGTCGGCCCGCTCAGGCACGAGCTGGACGCGTCTAAAAGAAAGATACAAAGAGAGGTGTGGGGAGCCAAGTCCGCACCTAGCATTGCATCAACAGTAAGTTCTTTACAAAGAGGCTCTTTGGCTTTGAATAAAGAACACAAACAGATACAAAGGGAGCGAGCTAGTCCTTGCCGCTGTCACCACCATCGTCATCGTCGGAGTCGCTTCGTGAAGTGCTAGGCGATCTCCCTGGCGACCTCGCGGACGGCTTCGTGGGCAGCGTCTCCCTCCTCCTCGGTGACCCCGAGCCTAGCCGGCTCCAAGGAGAAGTTCGGATCCTGGCTTCAGTAGCATGCGAGCACATGCTCTGCCACCGCGGCGGCTAGCTCGCGCCCCTCCCGAGCCGCCACGTCCTTCACGGTCGCCGACAGCGTCTGTAACCACTCGGCGATCGTGCCAAAGGGAAGGACGAAGTGGCCCAGGGACTCCAGGTGCTGCCCGCCCGTGTCTATGCGGCCGAGCCTGGCAGCTGCCACCGCACGACATGCCCGGTCGAAGATATCGCGCATCATTGCGGTGGTGCTGTTCCTTTCAGAGCGCATCTCCATGAGGCGATCCCTCTCTTCGGCCACCGTCGACTCCAGCTGCCGCAGCTCCTTCACCCGCTCGGAGAGCTTCCGCTTGATGACATTGCCATCCTCAAGGCGCTGTTCCACCTCTTGGATGCGACGGTCCCTGTCCTCTTCGGCTCGACGGACTTGCTCTCGGGTCTCCGCCTTGGTCGCCTCCAGCCGGTCGGCGGCCTCTTTGCGAGCGGCCTCGACGTGCAGCTCCACTTCTCCCTCCAGCTCCTGTGTTCGCCACACCAGAGAGACCTCCCTTTGTCGAGCACCTTCTCTCGCTGGTGGAGCACGGCCTCCCACGTGGTGACCTCTACTCGCGGAGGGCGACCTACTCTTGCCGCCGGGCTACTTGCTCACCCTCATCGAGGATCTCCACGCGCATCTCCTCTAGGGCCTCTTTTTCCCTGAGGATCCTTGCGGTGGTTCTTTGGTGCTCACTCTGGGCGATCTGGACCTGCGTGACGAAAGCTTCCTTGGCTTCCGCGAGGGCGGCCTCCCGCTCTTCCAGCGCTATCTTCTCCGAGGTGGCGGCGGCCCTGATCTTGTTCACCACGGCGTGCGCCATGTTGAACACTTCAGAGAAGAGCCCCCGAGGCGTCCCAGCTCGGTGCACGAAGCCCCGGTCCCTCGGCAAGGCAGTCGAGCTCGAGCTCGCTCCGGCACCTGGACTGTCGCGGACCTCCTTGAGCACAAAGAGGGGCTCCCCGCCTTCTGGCACCGAGCTCCCCCCGAGTACTGCCAGCGGGCTCCCGGGTAACTTCAGAACTGCTGAGTCCCCGAGCTCCCCCTCGGGGCGCACCCCATCGGTCTCCGCCCTCGTGTCCCTGGCTGACGCGGCGGGCGACGGAGTATCAACCGCCACCACCTCTGCCAGCATTCCCAACGGGGCTGTGCTCCGCTCAGGCGTTGCGTCCTCGATGTTGGGGATCAGGCCTGGCATCATCCACACAGCCTCGGCCCTCGGAACTGTCTCAGCTCTCGGGGCGTTTTCGGCGCTCGGGGCGGCCTCAGCGCCCGGGGCGGCTTCAGCACTTGGGACGGTCCGAGTCTTCTCTGATGCCCTGACAACAACGGCACAATGAAGCTCGGGTCAATCCCCAAGCACTCTATTCACCCTACAGAACGAAGAGGAAGGGAGTTTTCATCTTACGTTGGCGAGGGCCCTTTGTACCGCCAGCGCGCGGTTGGGATCTCGAACCCTGGGCTCGTCGACGACAACGGCTCCTTCCTTTTCTTGCTGGTTGCCTTGGGCTTGGCAGCCCCCGAGCTTGGCTGCGTCGGGCACCCGGCCGGCGCCGACTGGGCGCTGCCTCGCCCCGAGCTGCTGCCCTCGGTACTCGTCACCCGCTGGCTGGGGGACGGAGGAGGGGGCAGCGGCGATAACGAGGAGGACAGGGGGAAGGTGCCTGCGCCTTCTTGCCCTTCGGGTCCGCGGGGTCCTCGCCGGCGACGCGGGTCCCCGGGTCCTCCCGGTGGGATCCTCACCGACATCGTCGCCTCTCGGAATCATCAGCGAGCCGGCCGCCCTAGCCGCGTCTTTCGGCTTGATCCCCTTGGAGTCAAACTCGGGGAGGGCCGTGCGGATCGCGTTGCGTTGCAGGTGTGCACAGAGCGCAAGGTGCAGCCTGGGCAGATCGGCGGAAGCGGCATCTCCGATGCCCAGGAGAACCCGTAGCATCATTTTCAATGTGTTGGGGCCAAGGTCTCCCGCCTCGCCGATCTCCGTCCGACCGATATCCCGCATGCTGGTGTACATCCAAGCCGGGCGGCCATGCTCCCGCAGCGGCGCTAGCCGTCGCCGGAGGAAGTCACCGACCTCCATCATCGCTGTCAAGCCCATGGCCCGCAGCCACGAGATCCGCTCCAACACCGGCCGCAGCAGGTCGTCGTCCTTTGGCAGGAACTCCCACTTCCTCTTGTGCACCGACCCTGGCCCGGTGGGAAGCAGTAGCTAGGCATGTGGATCGGTGGTGATATAGCACCTCCGCGTCTCCTGCAAGATGTAGCCATCCCCGATCTTCTCCTGGAGGCGGAAGTTGCAGCTCCTCGCGGTATCCACCCGGTCGGAGCCCCTGCTCTTCCCCGCCGACCGTAGCACGAAGAAGTGGCGGAAGAGCGCCACCGACGGCATCACTCCCACAAACATTTCGCAGAGATGGGCGAAGCTCTCCAGCATCACTACGGAGTTGGGGGAGAGGTGGATGAGGTGGATCTGGTACTCCGCCAACACCTCCAAGAAGAAGGGAGAGAACGGCGGCACCAGGCCCGCCGCGATGAAACTCACAAAGATCACCGTCTCCTCCGGCCTTGGCGCCGGCGGGTATGTGGCTGGTGTCACCCTCACCGCCCCCCTCTGGCCTTTTGGGACCAGCATCTTTCGCACCTTGTCCACGCTCTCCTCGTTAAGGAGACGGGATTTGGAAAGGATCGCATTGGCGGTGCCGGACGGCGGGGAAGCGCGGTGCCTTTCGCGTCTCGGCATGGCGGTGGTGTGGCGTGGAAGCTGGAGGCGAAAGGGCGCAAGGAGGTGAAGGAAGATGAGGAGGCGAAGGGTGCAAGAAAGGAGAAGAAGCGTTTGCGGAAGAGGAAGATGAGGAGGCACAAGGCTGGCGAAGCGTTTAAAGGAAGGGATCAAGAAGTTGAAGCGTTTCGTGTAGTGGACGAGCTAGAGGTGACGGTCCTGTTTCCCTGACAGGATGCGCTCTCCCACGAGGCACGAAAATCAAAGTGTTTTTCCCTCGCTCGGCAGAGAAGTACTCGTCCCACGGCGCGCGAAGATCGAAGCGGTTCCCCCATTTGGCGCTCAAGATGGGCCGGGATCTTTGTTGGCCCATGGAGTGAAGGCCCCGACCCTAGCCTCGTCCTTTTTCTGGGCCATCACCTGATGACAGGCCGGGTGCTAGTGTCAGCGATACGGGGAACAGGGTCCCCTAAACCGCTGGTAAAGGCCGAACTCGACGCCACATCGCCAAGGACGTAGGAGTCAAGAAGAGGTGCTCGGGGCCTCACCCCGAGCACTGTATCCACTCGGCCTATCAAGGGGAGCCCCGAGTACTCCCCGAGCACCCAAGGCGAGTTGGCCCCCACTCGGGACGCCAAGTGCCTCCCCTAGACAGTGGAATGGCCTAGGGTGCGTGCTCGGGAGTCCCCGAGCACGGGAACCCCGAGCACCCCTCGTGGGACCTTCCTCAGTACACGTTGCCCTACAGGTGCATTTAATGCCTGTCTGACGGGCATACCTACTCCATGTCCGCTGCGGACAAGATGGTGGTATCCTGACCGGTTTCCGTCCCCCCAAGTGATAAGCCCCATCAACTATCGGTCTTGCCAGGGAATGGAGCGGTCTGACACCTTTTTGACTTTGGGACGTGCCGCCGCATGCCCAGGCGCATACCTCTGGTCCCTGATCTGTGGGACCAGGGTAGTTGCAGCATGGTCCGTGGCAGAAGGCATCCTAGGAAGTCTTCATCTTCTGACCCAATCACGTCATGATGATCCAGATCCCAACCAAAGCGTGACAGGAACTATTCCGCTACAGCAACCGTCAACCACCGGCGTGGTTTGCCCACGTCCTATTCATCAGCAACGGTACTATTACAATGTATTTACCTGTAACACCCAGATTTGATAATTAGGGTTTTGCTCTGCATTTCATGCATACATGGCATCATCATCACCCACAACTTGCTTTAACTTAGTTGTATATCAATCTTACTTTATAGAATACGTGCATATCTCATCCTCGGTGGTAAAATTTCACAAACACCAATCAACTTATTTGAAGTATCAAACTCCAACCACAACATTCGCAAGTGGTGGACCAGTGGACCCCGTCGATGGATCCCTCCTCTAACCCTCTCTTTTCTCCCCAGTATTGCTCCAAAAACCACATGAAACGACCACTCAATCCGGACGTCCAATTGCAAACCCTAAAGTGTCGAAGAATTAGGGTTTCGACGATAGAGCAGATCCCAGTGGATGAAAAGATCCCAAATTCCATAAGTAGCCCCAAAAGTCAAAACCCTAGCTATCTACCAAATTTCAGAATCTTGAATATCTCTAGGGCTTAGTTAGGGAGCAAGTCCCAATTTAAAACCCTAATTCAAATTTGAATGTGAACATAGGTCAAATAGTGCCCAAATCAATTCAAACCTTCCCAGTAGGTCCCATAAACCATTTTGAATCTCCTGCCAAAGTTTCATAAATTTTGGAGCAATTCTGACACATAAAATATCGCAAACACAACCCAGATCAAGCCCTAATTTGAAATTGAACTGAAACCTAGGTCAAACTTTACCCAAATTGATTCAAATTCTTCCAGTGTCTCTCAAATAATGTTTTCAAGCTCCTGTAAAAATTTCAAGAAGTTTCGAGCTGTTTTGGAGCATAAAATAACGCAAATAAGTGTGCTGCTGATAAGAAATTAATAGAAAAAGAAAACCCTAAGAAAATTGGGCCTAGGCCTGCTCGCCGGCCCATTTAACCAGCCCGCGCCTCAAACCCGTTTTCCTCTTTCCCCAATTCCGCCTTCCCCTTCCGAAAGCGTCTCCGAGCCAGTGCGCTTTCTCTCTTCCAGCCTTCCCCTTTTCCTTTTCCGCCTCCACCTCCAGGAAACGGCTTTGGCCCTGTGCGCCTCCTCCCTCACACCCGACGGCGGGGCCCGCAGGTCAGACCCCCGCCGCCACGTCGCTGCCGCTGGATGGCCGGAGATGGGCGGCGCCCCTCCTTTCCGACCGTGCCGCCGCCCCATAAAAGCCGTTCGGACAGCCCCCTTTCCCCCTCTCCTCCTCCCCAGCTCCCAGAACCCTAGCGCCATAGCTCCAGTGCCCGAGCTCTCCCTTCCGCCGCCGTTTTCTTCCCCAAGGCCGGTGGTTGCTCCGGCGAGCAATTGCCGAGCCCCCGGTGAGCCCTTCGTCCCCCACTGCGTTCCCGAGCAACCCCTCTCCTTCCCTCACCCTTTCCCCTCCTCCGATTTGCAGGTTAGCACCCGGAAGCCCGTCGCCGGCGGCCACCCGAAGCTTCACGTCGCCCTCGCCGTCGCGCGTCTCATCCCGGCCGCCGCAGCTACCCCACGCTCGCTCATCTCACTCGGGGTGAGCTCCTCTTCCCTCCACCGTCCTCGGCCGGGTGAACCGAGCCCCGTAGCGCCGTCGCGTTGCTCCGGCGAAGCTCCGGCATGAGCACCACCGCCATGCTTCCCGTCCAGCACAGAGAGAAAGAGAGGAGAGATGGGAGGGTGAGGTGGCAGGGGGGATTGGCCCCCGAGGTCCAGTCACCTGCTGACTGGGTCTCCCCTGCCCAGTCAGCCCTGCCGCCCGGGGGCCCGCCTGTCAGTTGGTTAGGTTTAGGGTTGGGGAGTCTGGTGTAGCTTAGCCCGGGTGCGCGTAGGAGATCAGATCTGGATCTGGGGAGCGCTCGGGTAGCGTTAGCATTTAGGTCTGCGTGGATTAGGGCTAGGGTTTGGATTGCTTTTCCGACGATTTTGAAACGGCGATATCTTTTGATCCGTAGCTCGGATTTTAGCAAACTTGGACTTTCTGGAAACCTTAGGAAATTTCCTACACTTTGGCTGAAACAAAAATTTAATTTGAGCACATGCACAGTAATGTAATTAGGGTTGTTATTTTACCCCTGTTGCGACCCGGTAAACCCTAGCTTCGCGAGTCTAACTCCGTTGGGCACGATTTCCTTGGCATTGAGCTTGCATGTCATGCTATTAACCCGATATAAACCTATTGAACATACTCGCCATGCCCCGCCACTAGCGGCGCCACACTAACGCATCGAAACCCCTTAACCTGACATGCATGCATGATTAGTGTTCCCCCGTAACTTCGACAAGTTAGCCTAACACCATGCACGTAGTAATAACTTCTCGACACCCACTGTACACCTTAGGCACATGCAGCTCGCATTTTATATACATGCATATAGTTAGGATTACAAGTTTACTTCCACTAGGTTAGCCGGAGCAATGCTCGCCGTAGTAGGACCCTGACGCCACTAACATATCCTAGAAACCCTTTTACTAGCACTGGCATCATGTCTCGTGCCTGCCTACACTACTAGGATGACACCCTAGTCCCTACTCACGTCACCTAAGAAGTTGTCGTAACACCAAACCCCTAACATCCCTAGGATTGCCTCATCTTAGTCATACATGTTTATCATCACCTACCATACATACATGCTGAATCTTAATTTTCCCTTTTACTGTTCTTTTCCGGTTCTCCGTATTATTTATAAAAGAGCCCGAAGAAGGAGACCACCCGGCTCACGACCTCACGCAAGATCAAGAATCCTACGGCCAAGGCAAGCAGAGCTTGTTGCATCCTTGCATTGTCACTTATATACTTTACTTGATTATATGTTGGTGTGTGGATCGCTGCTTGGAATGTGTGGTTTCGGTTCGGTTCAGTAAACTAGCATTTTAAGACGGGTTCTCTGTTGTGTCCAGCGATGGCTGGGAATTAATCTGGTGTGTCTACTAACTTGAACCTACTAATGTGAGATGTGAGAGCCGAGGGTGTGCTCGATGGATACGGTTGATAGGTTCTACCATCCTGAGGAGATTCCGTTCGACGGATACAGTTGGTAGGTTTCTACCATCCTGAGGTGATTCCGCTCGATGGATACGGTTGGTAGGTTCTATCATCCTGAGGTGATTCTATCGTAGTATTTCCCTTATCACCGCGTGGACGTTAGCGGAAATCTCTGCCATGGACGTTTCGTATGGTAAGCCTCGGTCACGTGGAGATTAGCTACCTCCGGGTGAAGAGCACTGGTTATTTCCATGGGGATGTATTTGCCGGTAACGATCCGAGAGATTAAGTGAATGTGTGTCATGATGGCTCGTTGTCAATGTGAGATGGGGACTGTCCCAAGTGAGTGGGAAGTGGCAAGAGAGTGCCATATTGTCTATCCATCGAGGTGTCTAGTTGGCAAGTGAGTGCCTCTATACCCTTCCATTGTCAATGTTGCGATCTAGGTTGTCCCAAGTGAGTGGGAAGTGGCAAGTGAGTGCCATGTTGTCTATCCTTCGAGGTGTCTAGTTGGCAAGTGAGTGCCTCTATACCCCTCCATTGTCAGTATTGCGATCTATGTTGTCCCAAGTGAGTGGGAAATGGCAAGTGAGTGCCTCTGTGACCATTAGTGGAAATGTGTGAATTTTGAGCTGTGAGTTATGATCTATGGTTAACCTCCTTTCTGTCAATGAGATATTTGCATGTTTGTACCCTTTTCAGCTTGAGTTATGTCATGTTTAACTACTGCTATACTAGTATGTGTAGGACATTTAATCAAGCACGAATAAGTCTTGCGAGTACGTTTGTACTCACCTAGGTTATTCCTAGAGCTTGCAGGTGGGCCGGTGGTTGAAGATTATTTTGATGATGCCTGAAATTGCGTTTTCTCGGTTGGCTATTCGACCCAGGGATTGTTGTGGTTTTTGGTCAGCGGTCAATGCGCCGCTGTGGGACTCATCTACTTTTCTTCCGCTGTTGTTTAATTAATCCGTACTCGGATATGTTTCCGGTTATGACCGACTGATGTAAACTTATGGTCCGACGTGGACAGTTAGTTTAATATCGTAACCTAGTGCTTTGTTGTGATATCTGAGTTGTTACTTGTGGTTGTCCATGTACAATGCGTGTATGTGATGAAGTATGTGGATAACTGTGCAGCGGTGGTATTGTGTGCTAGGATTGCGTTTCGTGATGGCAGAGGTGAGCGAACCACTAGTCCTGTGTAGCTTTGGGTTGAGTTGATCCAGGGGATTCATCCCGTACTCGCTAAGCCTCCTACGACCGTCGCGCCTCGCGCTGACGGCAGAGCAGAGCTGGATCCTCCCAGAGTCGCACATCGTGGCTAGGTTAGGTTGAGGGGATGCACGTCCCGAGCTCTAGTCCTCCTATGACTATCGCGGAGCGTAGGCTTATCACGCGGTGTTACCCCTTCACCGGTATCTGGAATCTATATGTGGGTTGGGAAAGATTGGTCGCTTCCGGCCGGCCCGCACGTGGCGGGTGTCGGATCGTTCCGCCTTGGTGCGTACGGCGCAGGTACCGTACCACCGGGCTAGCGAGTCCTTCGGTCCTTGGCGACTTCGCGTTTCCCTAATCATATGTGGATTCCGGGTCCGTGACATTACCTTTCGGCCATTGTGGTGACCCCCGGGTATATAAGGGGAGAACCGAGGCCATGCAAAGAAAAAAGGAAAAAAGAAAAAGGGAAAAAAGAGAGGGAAAAAAGGAGAAGAAAAAGAGGAGAACAACCAGGACCTAGAAGAAGAAGAAGAGCAGGAGCACCTGTGCTGCTGGCTCATTGTAATCCTCCAAATATTCGCAAATACACAACGAGTAGGACGTAGGGTATTACACCAAGAAGGTGGCCCGAACCTGGGAAAATCACGGTCTCATCTCTAGCTTCTTGCCTTCAAGCTCCGCGTAGCTCCTGTCCCTTCGGTTCCCCGGCCAAATCCCAAAGGGGGTCCTTCCGGACCACGGACACTGGCGTTTGTTAGCCAACACACATGCTTTTATATTATTTTAAAAGACTTGAATTTAGCGATAAAGCTATTCTCTACCGTTAATATAAGCTAACTAAGCATGGATCATCCTAGAATATGTTAACAGTACCAAAACAGTACCAAAACTGATTTAATAATAAAATTAAATCTGAACATTATTTAATTAAAGCCATTTCTATCTTTCTAGTGTAACAATTATATAGAAAATAGCAATTTCAATAATAAATCATACAAAAGGATTCAAATGATATAAAACCAATTCCAGAGACATTTCATGATTAAAAGTGTTCTGGAAATAAATTTTAAGTAATTAAAACTATTTTTCTAAGCATGAAAACTACTCTAAAAGCATTATGTAATATTATTAAATTATCCAAAAAGGGTCCTCATGACTTGAAACCATTCTTAGGATATAACATGATTTATTGGGCACTGGAAATGTATTTTTAAAGGCCAAAACATATTTATAAAGAACTATTGCTAAAAACAGGATTTAAATATCTATTTTAAATTATCCTAGAACACTTCCTGATTTTTAGAGCTCAAACCTTTGTAGTAAAAAGGTATTAATTTACATGGTAAATTACTTCTAAGGCTCTCTAATCCTAGGCAAAAATTGGATATAAATAATAGAAAGAATTGCTATTTTTAATAATTAAAATAAAGCTTAATTTAATTTTAGGAAATTCTACACAAGTCCAAAAATTATGAAACTTTACAGAGGTGCTCCTTAGCATACTAGTAATCTATTGAAAAATAAATAATTTCAAAATAATCATCTAGTACAAAGGTAGCTCAAATTTTGGTCAAATTTCATCCAAATTCGAATGGTAATTAAATTCTAACGGTCGGATTAAAAATCAGATCGCACCAGTGGACTCGTTGGATCCCTAATACCCCATTTTACTACTAAGATCACATGTTTGCCAAGATTTGCATCGATATGGGTGATAGACCAAAATATAGAACATATGGTACTGTGCAAGCTACAATAACAGAGGTAGCTACTGTAGCACATACTATAGCAGAGGGTTTGTGGATGAATTCAACTCCTGGTTCCACATAGGGGGTGATCTAGAGGCGAAATTAGGTTGGGAAAAACATTCTACGGGTTAATGGGAGTCTACCACCGCGAAGGATTGGAGAGGAACTCACCGAGGGTGAAGAAATGGAGGAGAGAAGGAGTTCGTCGGAGTTAAGGAAGATGCTCGTGGTACGGGTGACGTAGTGGATGAAGCTCCCGAATTCTTGCGGTAGGAGAAGTGTGACGGCATGAGGAAGCTCCTAGCAGCAACGCCTCGGTGTGGGGTGCGTCGTGGTTGCCGGAATTCCTCGCCGGAGTTGTCGCTGGAGTTGGAGAAGAAGAAAAGGTGGAAAAGAAAATTTGGAGAGGGAAAGCAAAAGGAAAAACACATGGAGGAGGGTCCTATTTATAGGGGAGCAGCAGGGGAGTGGAGATGACATTAGAGGAGGTGAGGAGATGCACTGGTGCAAGAATTTACGGCCAAAGAAACGGAAGAAATCGACCGGCGGCGGAAGAAAAATGGCCAGTGGCGGCGCTAGTGCGTGTGCGTTACGCACGACACTCGGCTGCTGTGGCCGCTCGGCAGGCAAAGCCTGGCCGGCCAGCAAGCGGCCCAAGCGCGGCCCGCAGGCGCGCGGCCTGGCAAGGCCTGCCAGCCGGCGGCTGTCCCAGACGGAGGGTGGGGCGGCCAGGCCTGGCAGCCGGCCTAGCTGGGCGGCCTGCTGGCCCAGGCGGCGCAGTGGCAAGGCCGGCCTGGCCGGGTGGGCCAGCTCGAGCAGGGAGGAGGGAGGCGGGCTGAGGAGGGAGGCCAGCCGGGCTGGGCCGTCGGCGGCGAGGCAGGCTGGGCCCAGGCGGGGCAAGCGGGCCGGTGGGGCGGGCGGCCCAAGAAGGGAGGAAAAAGGCTGCCGGCCCAGGAAGGCTTAAAAAACATTTTTTTAATAAAATAACTCTAGAAAATCAAATGAAGCCTTAAAAAATAGCAAAACACTTCTGAAAAATCTCAAAAAATCCAATAAATTAATTTGGACATGGGGAACTCCATAAAAATATCTTTTGGAGGAAATTTTCAAATGATGATCCACTAAAAATTCAAAAACAACACCTATTGCTCTCAAATTAATTCATAGCCTTGAATTAATTTGGAATAAAATCCAACTAAAATACATATAGGCATATTGTTCAATTGCACATCCTCTTCTCTTTAAAAAAACATTTCAAGCCCAAAAAAAAGAGGATGTTACACAATTGATTTGGCACTAATTTTACTTCCTAATTTTTTGTGAGATATCAATTTTACTTCGCACAATTGGTTTGGTTCGAATGCATCAGGAATTTTAATCCTCATCGGTGAATAAGCATTGACCCAAGATATTTAATCATCCAGTCTAGAACATCAAATCAACACATCTGAATCGAGAAGCAGAGAGAATGTTGCATGTTTACCTAGGTTGGACTTTGCAAGCCTGATGAAGAGATGCTGCTCGTCACCGATCTTGCAAAGAGTCTCACTAGGACAACAATCTTGCAAGGAATCAACTGAGTTCTACAAGCACAAACTGAGAAACTGAGTTCTACAATCTTGCAAGGAATCCCCTGCTTACAAGGCAAGATTGGATACTGTACCAGCAAGCCTATGGAACAAATTATCAAGATCTTGGCATGCGCGGTGCTGTCCAAGAAGTAGGCACCCTCGTGAGCATAACTGTACTCGCGGGAGCCAACTTGAGACAGGTACGCTTCCCGCGGCGTCGCTGTGTCGCCTTTGCCGATGAAGTCGACGGCGCTGCCGAAGTACTCGCTCAGAAATACGTCACCGGGGAAGGCGAACGAGTTGAGTGCAAGTGCGGCCACCTGCAGCTCGTGCATGGCCACACAGCGCATGATCTCCAAGCCCTAGAGTCTCTCGCCGGCGAACCTCACCGACGTGAGGAGGTGGCAGCTCCTCAGGCTCAGGAACTCGAGCAGGTGATAGCTAGAGACCACGCCCCATATAGTTGTGTAGGTGACGTCCCGGATCTACCGACGAAGAGGAGGTCGAGCACGAGGAGGGAGGAGACCCTGGGCGAGGTGGCCATGGAGATCAGGAGCAGAGAGATGTGGACGGGGAACCAAATGCGACCGTTGGTGGCGACCTCGAGGACCTTGAGGAGGATGCGGGGCACCAGGAGGAAGAAGTCCTGCAGGCAAAGGGACACGGCCACGGTGCGTGGCCGCTCACCGGTGGCGAGGGTAGATCTGGGAGCCATGTGCATTGGTAGAGGTGAGAGCCAAGGTGAGGGAGATGGGAGGGGTGGCGGCTTGCAGGAGGAGTCAGGTGGATTGGGGATCCGAAGGAATCGGGTGGGGATTGTAGCTAAGGTTACACGCACATGCAGGCCACCCATTAGGGTTACGGAGAATATGGGCCACACGCCGTTGTGCGTAGGGACGAGATTATTTCAGCCGGTTTTAGGGAAAAAACCGACAGAGTATTAAAACCGACTAAAATATTAATTTTATCTTAGTCGGTTTATTTTATAGACCGTCTTAAATATTATTAGAGTTGGTTAAAAAGTAGAACCGACTAAGAGTACATGATTTTTTAGTTGGTTATTTCTTTGCAGTCAGCTTAGTTAGCAAAACCGGCTAAGATATTCATTGTTGCTATCAGTTTTTAGAAAACCGGCTGAGATGAGGGGTCTAGAAAAGTCCTTTTTGTAGTAGTGCCCGACTCCTCCGCTACTTTCTCCTCTGGCAACTGTCGTATCAACATTGAGCGTCATCATACCAAGTGTTGGAGCTACCCAGCGGGCATGCATTCAAGGGAAACACACAGGAGAAGAGATCTATGCTATAGTCGAAGATATCAAAGTGTTGCATGGGAAGAGACAAAAGCTGCGGAAAGACATCTAGAAAAAAAGATTGGCATTTTGAGACTTGCCTTATTGGAAGGTGCTATATCTCGGTCACAACATCGATGTCATGCACGTAGAGAAGAATATGTGTGACAGCTTGATTGGTCTTTTACTGAACATTTAAAATAAGATAAACGATAGTGATGGCATGGCTTGACATCCAAGAAATGGGTATAAGACCTAAGTTAGCACCGGTAGTGGTAGAAGAATTGAGAAAAACATACATTCCACCGGCTCGCTACACTCTGTCAAAGGCCGAGAGAAAGATATTTTGTGAATGTCTATATGGTGTAAACGTTCCATCCGATTACTGCGTCAACATAAAGAAACTCGTTTCAATGAAAGACTTGAAATTACTTGGCATGAAGTCTCATGACTGCCATGTCATGATGACACAGATCCTTCCTATCACAATTAGAGGTATCTTGCCAGGCTTGGTCCGTGAGACAATCACGAACCTATGTAGTTCTTTCAACACGATTGCTCAAAAATTGATCAACCTTGAGTGATTTGCAATACTGCAGTTTGAGATCGCGGAGATAATATGCCAACTTGAGATGCAGTTTTCTTAATCATTTTTCAATATCATGATCTATATTGTTGATGAGACAGCAGATCTGGGACCCATTTTCTTACATAGCATGTATCCGTTCAAGAGGTATATGGGTATTCTAAAGTGTTATGTTCATAAAAAATATCGGCCAGAGGGTAGTATTATCGAAGGCTATGCTGCTGAAGAGGTCTTCGAGTTCTGCATGGATTACATGGCTGCACTCCGACCCATTGGTGTGCCTCGGTGTTGACACGAGGGCGGGCTTGCTAGTATTGGGACCCTTGGAAAGTGTTCCATCACTCCGGACCCATTGTTGCACGCTAGAACCCATTTCACGGTCTTGACACACATGTCGGTGGTAGACCCCTATATCAGAGAGCACAAGTCTGTGTTGCGACTTGAGAATCTAAGCAAGTTGGCTGCTTAGATCACAAAGGCGCACAACAAAGGTTTCAACCGGTTCAAGGAACGAATATATGGGATCAAGCCTTCAAATGATGATGATAAAGTGGTGGCTTGGTTGGCAAGAGGGCCATAGTTTACAACTTACGTCATGGTAAGGATATGACATAAACGGATACACATTTTGTACAAGGGACTGGGACAAAAAGAGCACGTACGAGAATAGTGGGGTCTAGCTTAAGGCCTACGATCCCAATAATGAGAAGAACGACTACTACGGCTTCATAGAAGATATTTGGGGGCTTGAGTATATAATAGTGAAGATCTCTATATTCCAATGCCGTTGGGTTCATCTGAAAGGAGTCCATGCCGAGTACCATCACTTCACAACTGTGGACCTACAAAGAGCCATTTGTCCTCGCAAATTAAGCAGGTTGGTCAAGTGTTCTACATGATTCATCCAAAAAATCAGAACAGCCACGTAGTTCGGAATGGTAAAAGGAGTACTGTTGGAGTGGACGATGTAGTGTATAAGGAAGACTACAACCATGTCGATGAAGAAGAATATAATCCTGATGAAGACATGATGAAAGTGTGCCTAGAACCAAGTGATGAAGGAATCTACCTCCGTAGAGATCATAATGAAGAGCTTACGTAAGGCGAAAAGCTAGTGGAAGATTAGTATTTTGTAAGAGATAACTGTTGTAATAATTATGTCCAGTTCAATTAATTAACGTCTGATGCATTTAGTTTATCTTCAATGCACTGAATATGTCAAGTGCATTGCAGACTGAGCTAAGTGAACCTGTTACTGGAAAACTCATTAATGATGGGCTAGGTGGAGAGCCCATTTTTGACCATCTGCGACAAGCTCTGAAAGGTACCCGTCTTTGATGGATTTTCATATATAAGCGAAGCCAAGGTGTTTCGGCTGAAAACTCTCATTTCCACTCCCACGTGTCCCCAACGCTTCATCTCCAAGCTAGCTAGTCTGCTACTTCATTGAATCCACCGAGCCCTAGCAAGGCCACGACGCCCTCCATGCGTGGAGCACTAACACTATCAATATCGAGGACCAATGCCCCCAACCTTGATGACCGCAACTCATGCCTCCTCTCCTTCCCGGACTAGTGGATGCATGCTATCGATGAGTGCCGCTCCCCAAGTCGCCACCTCCGACAACCACGCCCCCAAGCCGCCGTCTTCTATCTCCGAGGGTAACTATGGCCACCTCCTCCTCCTTCCCCCACCTACTTGCTCTGTGATGTCAGGCACGCAACCGTCTCGAGAACCAACAACATCCCCTTGATAACTCTAATTCATCTGTTGCTAGCATGTTTCTAAGATGTTGCTACTTATTCTACGCATTAATTTGTAGTGTAGATCAATGGCGTTACGGAACACCTCACCATCCTAGCTGGAAGCCTCCGGCTCTATGAAAAAATTGAGCAGGGCTTTATGGACCTAGAACAAGTTGCTTAAGGAAAGGATGGTGGTCACTGAGGTTGATCAGAGAGGCAAAAAGCCTAAGTTGCTGGAAGCCATGATAGAGAGTTCGTCATCGTGTACGGAATACTCACATGACAACGGATACCAATCTGGTTCAGCAACCGGATAGAGGTACTGGATGTGGAGATCGAACGCGTCGAGGATAAGACTACAAAGGTAAGGCCCTGTGTGAGAGGAATGTAATCCTGCACACTCTGGGAATTCGTGGTTACGCTAATAAGATCCCAGTGTGGGAGTGGGAGGACGCCGCACTACAAGAGGCCCGTCTACCAGTCCTTATGGAGAAATTGATGAACACGCTCGTAACTAGGTCCTTGGCCACTTGAACAGGTCCTTCGGGTCTGTCAATTTCTAGAACCCCATAGTTGAGGACGTGTCTCGTCGCCTAGTAAATCCACGTTTTCTTGTAGTTTATGCCATATAGCTCTATTGATGCTGACATAGCTTGTGATTACACTATAGATGCAACTAACCCAGTAGTCAGCTTTCAAAAACTTTTTCAGCAATCACAGTTGGGATGATGCTCTCTCACGTGCTTTGGGAAGCTTGGAGAAATCGGGTTGCATGCGAGGCCTAGGGGTCTTCATTCGCTGGTTCAAGGGATTCCCCCAAGCTCGGAGGAGGACCAATAATGAGAGGATGCAGTAGTCGATAAGGAGGCGGCCTAAGCAGATCTAGAGGTGAAGTTTAGCAGGGAGTTTGAAGAATGGAAGACAGCTGCCTTGGTGCAACAAAAGTAGCTGCTTGGCGTTTGCCCTGAGGAGAGTAGCCCAGCTGAATCCAAATGGAATAGTTGTGCATCCGCTGATTCTACTCCCGATTCATACCCTTGCAACCGCGTCAACGTAAGTTTCATCTTATACATGTATACATTCTATACATCTATTCGAAGCCTCAGTAGAGTTTTAATTGTTTCTTCGATCTGTAGAGTGCATGGCCCTGCAAACTGGCATATAGTCTTCCTAGTGGGATTCCCATGGTTGTTGCCCATAGGATATTTCATCCAATTCAGCTAGGGGCACGCATGCTCAATGTCCTCCTGCCGGCGGACATGGGCAAGTGTCAGGTCAACAAGTTAGTGGAAGTCTTCTATGAGTTCAAGATCTCCGTGCCCCCTGAAGAAGGTCTGACTAGGCTAGGACAAACTATTCGGTATTTCGTCCAGTGGCTGAGGTCTGGGATCATTATAGAAGAAGATAGGCTCACTTACTTGCAACAATCACCGTCAAGTGACTATCAGACTCCTTCACTGAAGCTTAACATATGTCAGATGAGGCTTTGCTTCTTGTATGGGACACCAGAGATGAGGAGGAACCCGTGGAAAGAGTAGTGGATGGGCCAAAACAGGCTGCCCTTGCCCGTGCCAAAGGAGACTGCACTTGATGACCTCAAGTGTCTAGGACGAAAAGAGCCAAGCCGCTATCTTAACACAACATACCATGCCATCTTTGGTCAAGTACACATTTGAAACACAAAAGCAATACAATAGTAGCAGTACAGCCTAGCCCAACAAATAGAAGGATGCCAAGGACAAATGTTCGAAGGGAAGTTCACATGATCCATATGAAGATCTCCCCTATGCCCCTCTGGCCCGGAAATATAAATTAGGTGAGTCATTCGTGCTGGAGGATCAAAACCTTTCATTGAGTTGTAGAAATATGCAAAGTTGGTACTTGAATGAATGCGGAAAGCTAGATGAGCTAAGAAATATTGAGATCAAAGTGCCAGACAAGTACGGTTTTTTAAAAGAATGTGAGACAGGCAGCTTCCATGTCAACTTTGATGACTTGTTCCTGCTCTACAACCTCAACAAGCTAGACAGACAACCCATCAGATGCTGGAAACTGCACATGATTCAAAAGGTCAGGGAGAAGCGGAACTATCTAGTTGCATTCCTTGATCCTTTTCTGTTCAAACACATTATCATGAAGGAGACATAATTTTTGCGGGACTACCTCATCGAACAATGGTACACTCTTAACGATAAGGAGTTCATCATCTTCTCTTACAACCCAACTTGAGTTCTTCACTTTTTTGTCAAATAATTATGCACTTATGTGCAAAATTAAATAAAGTTAATGACATTTATTGCATTTATGTAGTGACCATTGGATCTTGGTCATTATCGCATGCCCATGGAACAAGGTCTTTTACCTTGACTCCATGAAAGGTAAGCGTGATTTGAGCGGGATTAGAGATGTCATCGATGCTTCATTTCTTGAATACGGTGTGAGAGGAGGGCGTCACAACAGACCAAAAGGTGGCAAGCTAAAGCATGTCTTCGACTTCTTGTGCATACAAGAGCCTACACCTTCCAACTTATGTTGGTTCTATGTCTGCGCAAACATGGAGATTCTTCTTGGACTGCGCCAAACACCCTAGAGAAGAAATGGAAGATCCCAGCCAATGAGACCATTCAAGAGGATGAGCTCACCCGTATTAGAGGTATTTTGGTGTTTTTTCCTTAATCATCATACAACAAATGGCAACAACGAGTACAACATAAATGCATTGGATGTTTAGACTTGTTTGAAATTTCTGTACTTGTGAACGGCTTGTGTTTGCATGCATGTGAAGTACCTTTTTTTTATATAGTAACTTGCAAATTCTAACTTCGTTCTGCTTACATGAATGCAATGTTGTGTTGTCTCATATGAAGCACCAGGTTTCAAACAGAATTGTAGTCTTGTTTCAAACCTTGAAGTATGTGAGATATATAAGTGCTATTTCAAACTTTTCTTGCGCAAACAACATTGAATGAAGTTCACCTTTAAGATGCATTGTTTGTTTGCTAATTTTATGATATATGATTTTTTTGTGAATATAGACTGCGATGGAATGCTTGTGTGAATATGTGAACTATGATTGAATAATGCTTGTGTCTATCTGTCTGTGAACTATGAATTGGGCATGGTACCAGTTTCTAAGGCTAGCTAAAAGCAGAGAAAAACATGTTACGGTGAAACAGTCATTAACGACGGGTAAGTTATGAAGCCCGCTAGTGAGAAAATATTCATCAACAACGGACCATAGAAACGAATAGTCAGTGAGGGTATTACCATCAATGAAGCAACTCCTGAAGAGCCCGTCAGTCCAGATGAAGTTGTCAATGACGAGCACTTTATGAGCTTGTTAGTCTAGATGAAGCCATCAACAATGGATTGTCCTACACGCCCGTCACTCCGGACTAAGTCATCAGTGGTGGATAGAGAGAGCAACCCGTTCTTGATCACCAACGATGTTCAAAGTTACCCGTCGTTGATGACCTCAAACAGCCAACAATTAGCGACGAGCCCGACATCCGTCGTTGATCAAGGATTTAGCTCATCGTTGATCTGTTGTTCTATAGTAGTGCATAAAGCCCAACACTACCACCCACCACCTATTAAACCCTAACTACCACACTCATGTCCCCCTGCCCGTCCCCCATCCCCACCCCTATGGCCTCAACCCTTCTCCAGATCTGAGCCATCCCTCTCCTCTCCAAATTGATCGATCGCCTCCTCTCTTCTCCCCTTCTTGAGATCTGAGCGAGCTACCCTCATCCTCCCACGTGCTACCCCACGGGCCCCTTGTCCTCCCACTGGACTCGGATTCTTTGACTTAGCTTCACTAAGTCACCACTGTATACTCTAATTTACTTTCATAGCCATCAGATCGAAAAATGAAGGAGTAGATCAATCAGTTATTGTAGCTAAGCACTGTGCAAAAACACCATTCATCTACCACTGTAGCAATAGTCTTATACCATCAGATCTGGGCCATTATTTCTCGATCTAACGGCCTAGAATCATTACAAAGTCACAAACGGTTCCCTATTGACTTACCCTCAGTAAACTAGAGACTCTCATTCCCCTCCCGCTACCCCGCCGCCCCCTCGTCTTCCCGCTACCTTGGACCAAGCCATGCCATCGCCGGCAGGACACTGCTCAGATCCGCAACTCGATAAGGAGCGAGGCAACCCTGGCCATCGATAGTGTGCTCGTGCTCTCGTACGTCCTTGACTCCACAGCCTCGAATGGCAAGCCTATATGGAACGGCGGCATCTAGAGGGTTAGATACGTATGTGTTGTATTGATTTCTTGATCCATTCTAGATCTCTTGCTTGTTATTTGATGTAGTCCAGATCTTTTTTCTGTTGCTCCTTTTCCTCTTTAGGGACATTGATCCACCTTGTCTTTTTTTGATGATTTGTTGCCTTTTTGTTCTTTTGAATTTTCAATTCAACTTGTTTATTTGGTGATGGCTAGCTGGAACGGCAAGGCACATGCATACGGAGGGCATGGAGCTAAGGGGCGGACAAGAAATGTGGATAGGGAAGCCTTGGAGGAGGTTCACCCAATAGAGGTGACCGGCGGGAGGTTTGGAGGGCAGCGGTGTTGGGCAGCTGGAGGGCAACAATGGCGGTGTAGATGAGGAGAAGAGCCATGGGGAGGTGAGCTGGAGCAAGATCAGAGGTGGCTCACCAGCAGCCGGCGTTTTTTTTTACAATAAAAAAATCCACGTCAAAGATGGGTCTAAACCTGAATCGTCTATCATACTTGTCTCATCACAGATTGTCATCACAGACAAACCCACTCAGATGGTTGAGAAATCCGTTTGGGATGAGGGTTTTTTTCCGTCTATGATAAACGGGATTGTGCACAAAAGGTATACACAGGCATAGAAAATGAGTAAGGTGCACACTAAATAGTTATTAGTTGTCCCCGCCAAGTAAATAAAATAAACAGTTATTAGTTGGAGCAATTAAAGATGTGCATACATAAATCTTTTGGGAACTGCTACAAATCGGCATATGCCAATATTAGCATTCGATCGGCATACGTCATAGCCATCGGATGTGACAGTAGAATTAGCAATAAACATAATTAGCTAAATTTACGGGAAAAAACTTTAGTGACCGTAGGAAACAACATAAGTGATCATAGGAAACATGGGCCATTGTTTGTATGCAATATGTATCATGGGCTCCTTCCATTAGCGGCAACATTTGTATAGTGAGAGAAAAATATTTTACTAGATCTTGCATAATAAATTTTTCGAACCAATACAAAAATAGAATATATACAATATAATCCCATATTTTTGGGAAACTTATAATTCGAATTGCTAGATTTTCGGCATCGTGGGCTCCTTCCGTTATGGCAACATGGAAATATTTGTGTAGTAAGAGGGAAACAATTTATTCAAACTTGCACAACAAATTTGTCAGACCAATACAACAACTAATGTTTCTTCATCCGGGCTAATTTGTTTATGTTTCATTCATCCAGGTATTTTTTTTATGTTTCATTCATCCGGGTATTTTGTTTCCTACACAACAATAATTTGTTTCATATACAACAATAATTCGTTTCCATCGACTTGCAGCGCAATGATGGTGTAGGGGACGGTGCTGGCGTGGACGAGGCCTATCGGTCGAGGTACTCGCGCCGGTGGCATCTTAGAGCTTGCATCCACAGCCGGCCACGAATACGATGCGAGCGCACTTGTAGGTTCCCACGATGTACCTGGCCCTTGTCCTCCATGACGGTCCGGCTCGCCCTAGACAGCTCCCGCTGTGCCGCCGCCTCAGTGCCCGTGAAGACGACAACATCCTCATGCCGCCGATGCCAGAGGCCGCCGACAAGACGGGCGCGATGGCGAGGAAGGATTGGAGCAAGTTCATGGTGGTGCTCGGGGCGGATTCGGGGTGGACGCGAGGCCGGAGAGAATTCGTGAAGGAGAGAGTTCATGGTGGTGCTCGGGGCGGATTCGGGGTAGATGCGAGGTCGGAGAGAATTCGTGGTGGCAGTGAGAAATGGGAGACGAGAAAAATCTAATTAATGGGGGGCATGGATCAGATATTTTATAGCCTATAGAATCACTGTTGGATGAAGTCTATAGAAATCAATGGTTAGATGGAAGGCCGATGGGCTGCCTTCCATCTATATGCCGATAGGTAGAATTTCCCACATTTAAATGTATCACACTAAATTATCAATAGAAAGTTATTGAAATAGCCGCGTAAATTACTCGGGTTGCTATATTAGTTAGTATAGTAATATTAATATCGAGATAAGAGTGCGTACAGGGTTGTTCTATACTTCTACTAAAGGAAAAAAAATGGATGAATAGATATGTGTACAGATAGATTGATTGAGGGACAGATACGTCGAGCGTTAGATTTGCTTCAGATCAAGTATTTATGGCTCTTAGGACTGCGTCTTCAGTTAGCTAACCGTGGTCGGCCGTATGTTATTATCCCCGCGAGACCTTGACCTATTCGACCTGCTCCACCGGCTGACCGGCCGGAAGCTACGCGGGCACCAGAAACCTCTGGAAACTTCCCGTTTGGTATTAGACCAGCCTGATGACTCCGCTCAAGTCGTCATGCTATCCTAGCTGATATTGTTCTGAACAATATACTGAAGCAACGCAACTAGCTGGCTCCGGTAACTAGCTTGTGCACCCAAGCCACGCTTGATGGCTCATAATTCTTCCTTGATCGTGTGGCATTGGCATGTTATTGCAGTTTTGCTATTTATAAGTTGGTTGATATTTTTAGTGCAAGTAGATTTCCTGGCCACCGGACGAGTTTATATGTCTGATTTGAATATATTACTTTTATTAGATTATTTTAAAAAAAGATCAGCATTTCATAAATAGATTACCACCTATATGGTTATCGAAATCGGCAACTAGCTTCGGTCGAGATGGATCGGAAACATGCACCGTGCAGATTTAACTGTCAAATTAATTTATGCCTGCCAACTAAAACTTACAGAACCTTAACTGTCAAATTAATTTATGCCTGCCAACTAAAACTTCAGAACCTTACCCTCGAAGAAGGGAGATACGAACATGCAGATAAGATTCCGGAGACAGAGACACATATATACACTTTTCTGGCTCTTGACTTAACCAACGTACGTATGCTTACTTTGCTATATATTACTAACTTTCATGATTAGTTTGTCTTCTGTGACTAATCTACCTGTAGTACCTTGAGACGAGAAGAAATCGTGCAAGTCAACTATGATAAGCTTTACAATGATCCTCCAACACCGGCAGACATCTGCTCCCACTCCATGACACCAGCGACGCGCTGTTCCCCTACGTGTGATGGATGCTAGGAGGCGATCGAGGAAATAGCCCCGCGCCCCGGCGCAGAATAGGGGAGTCTGTTACGAGCTTACAATGAGTACGTCTTGCACATAAACGAGACCTGAAGGCACCGATCTACGTACCATTCCTCAATAATTATTCATCTCTTGCTCAATCATTCTTTTTTCTTCATCTGAACTCAACTTTGGAAAAGAGATAAAATAATATATTGCCACAACACTCATGAACAGTAGCAATATTAATTACGCATCTCTTCTGGACATAGTATGTATGGTAATGGAAGATCACGAAAATCAGAAATGGACGGAGCAATCCCAAGGTATTACAATACATACGTTCGATAGGGTCTGAGTACGGGAGTAATCCCGGCATGGCCAACACATCATCAAACCAGCACACTAGCTACCCGGTGGAGTATTATATATGACCGGCATCATGCAACCCAACACGCACTACGGTGGAGCAAGCAGCTACGCGGAGTTGGATAAGAGGCCGATCACTGCAGGCACAGCTGCTACAATTATCGGCGTCGGATCTCCAATAATCACCCCGATGATGATACGCACGACGGCCGCAACCATCTTGCAAATGCGCTCAGTCTTCTTCAGCGCAGTCTTCCTGACGAACGGGACCAGCTTATTATCGTCGGTACTCGAGCCGCCGCCGGCGAGGTTCCCGAGTGCAACCTCCTTCACGCACCGCACGTGCAGGTACACGGTCTTGCAGGTGGAGCGGTAGAACCAGAAGTCCCGGACGCCGCCTGCTTCCCCGCAGCTGTTGCACCGGTGGGACGCCTCCTCGCGGAGCTCGAACGTGAGCTCCTCGTGCTGGATGGCCATCGGCAGCTTCGCGCAGCAAGGGTGGAGGTCCTGCTGCTTCTTGGCGCAGTGGTAGTAGAATCCGAGCACCTTACTGCCGCAGGCGTCGCATAGCCTGTTCTCCCTCGGGGGCTCGTGGTGGAACGTGATGTCCTTGAGCAAAGGGTGCACCAGCGTGTCTTCTGCGAGGGCGCAGTCCTTGTGCAGGTCGAAGTCGCAGGTCCGGCACGTGTACCTGGCGCCCGCGCCGTGCTCATGGCAGCCGTTGCACTCGAACTTCGCGTCGTCGGTCGCCACCAGCTTCAGCTTGTGCTCCGGGTGGGCGCGGCGGTGGATCTCCGCAGGAGCATCCTCGGAGAGAATTGTCATGGTTTTGTCTCTAGAGCTCAGCTTCTGATATGTAGATGATTAGTTTCCTTGGAAAAAACCATAATGAAAATAATATAGGATAATATTAATTAGCTGTACGAGATAAACATATATGATTTGCTGCAGGCACAAAGAAAAAATGGAAACATTTTAACTATTAGATTAAGAATATATGTAATGAAAATGTGTCACTCGACAACAAATATAGCTTTATATTGCCCTCTTTTCCCTCAAAAAATATACGGCTTTATATTGTTGCCGTATGTTTATCTAGCCGCAGAAAAGTTGAACTATTATTAACTGATACAACTAAATCATATAATCACATCCTTGTTGATAGATAAGTAGTTATGCGTGTAAAACAAAGTGTTTGATAGTTTACCTGATCGATCGGATATAACAGCTAGTAACGTCTTCGCCGATTCTGTGGAAGAGAAGGGAAAACCAGTTATGACTTACGATTGAAGCCCAATTAACCTGATGAAATCTGCAGGTAGCTAATAGCTATAGGCTTATATGGGATGTGCAAGAACTGCTAGAGGAGGCTGCATATTTATACACGCCAAAAGAACGATATGTTAGTCCATAGTCCATACTCCCTCCATCAGTCGTTTTTGACTTGTCGCCCTTTGCAATGCAACAAATATTACTGTAGGTTTTATAGTAAAGTAGCATAAATAACAATAGAAATATGATGGACGTAATTTGCAAGATAAATCCAATAGCATTATTATTATGTAGTAAACTTATATACCTTTTACACTGCAACACATACGGTGATGGTTTAAACTTTAAGAATGATGGAGGAAGTATGAGTAAGTCTTCTTTGTGCTGATAATAGTATCGGTACGTATAGCCCGAGCATATATGATTCCAAAGTTTGTATTAATATTTTTGTATGGTCCAAGTTAATCGAACACACAAGTGACAAATTCTTAAATTATTTTACATGGTGCAGATCTCACTAGTCCGCTAGCTCGGGAGTCATTTTGCTCGGTGAGTTGATCTTCTGCCCCACCAAACACGGAAAGCAGGAACCCTAGGAAACCTGTGGAGGTGATGTATTGAAAACATTCAGGTCGTCGTTGCTGATGTCGATCGGGGACGGGGCATGCATGCAAAGATCCGACGTACCTTTCTCCTCGTATCCGTCGAGTTTTAAAAATAGTTCATCAGCGTGTGTTATAACCGCGAAATTTCTGAAAAATGACGGTTCACACTAGCCAGCAACTCGGACCAGAAAAACATACACGATAGACTGCCTCGAACGTGTTGGTAAGTCGGTCGTCGCTCCACAGACGATGACCCGTTTGTTATTACGTTCCCCGGTTCCCCCTCTTCCACTAATTAAACAAACTTCATGGTATGTAACGACTCGAAGCAAGTTGGTCTAGATCTACATCGACATGTAGCTACATCCCCGTAGTAGCTAGGGAAAAGTACGCAACGACTACCGGATTTCAGCATCGCGTTAGTTTATGACTCGTTTGTCTAATGTCCTAGCGTTTCGGTGGTGAAGGTCGAACTAGTGGGCCCTCGTGATCGCGAGAGATCTAGAGAGGGACAGAGAGCTCAGTCATCATATATGGAGTAATATAACTCGAGACTTGTTAGTGATCTCGACGTAACGGTGGGGGCATGTGTTACCCGCAGAGACCGGCTTGACCTATCAATTTGCGTGCCGCGTTTCATCTCGATCGATGTCGCGAACGCGGGCGCCAAGCCTAGCGCGCGCCCGGCGGCTGCAGGGAAACTTCACCAAAGTAACGACGTTGCGCTGACCGGAAAATGCATGAGCGGTTCCTAGCTAGGAGTCCAGACGGCCCTAACTAATCGGTCTTTCTCTACTGAAATTTAACGACGGAATCGATCGACGCATGCGCTCCCAGATCGACCACGCGTCCCGCGGCTAGCCTGTACTGCTCCGACCCGTGTCACTCGCGATCATTATTAGGGGGTGTTTGGTTGGGCTTTTCAGCAGCTTTTCACTGGAAAAAGCTGCAGCCCAACCAAACGGTCAGTTTTTCAGCAGCTTTTGTCAACGGTAACTGTGGGCTTTGCAGTGTAAATTCAGCTGTTTGGAAAAGCTGCCTTCTGCCAACTTTTTGCAATATGCTGAAGCTTCAGTGCTCATTTTCCAAAATACTGTAGATTGTTTGGATCAACCAAAAGCTATATATTCACTTTCCCACAGCCACAGCAGCTTTTCCAGACAGTCAGCCAACAGCAGCTTTGTCAACAGCCACAGCTCAACCAAACAGGCCCTTAACGCGGTTAAGTTTAGACACTGGCTCTGCTGCGCGCGTTTCAAAAAAGTTTAGAAACTGGCTCACCGAGTCATGGTCTCTCCGTAGACATCTAGCGTCTGCGCGGCTACGCCCTGGTGTCTGGGTGGGGTACAAGGACAGAATTTACGGGGAAGGTGCTCGATATAGACTATTCTTGCGCTCCTAGATGATAAGCCCTACTAGTTCCTTTGCTTATATGGGCTGCTGCTCCTCACCAAGGATTTTGCTACCGATTTCAAAAAAAATTCCGGGAGGGGCCGGTATTTCCGGCAACCGTGGTTACCGGAAAATACCGGCCATTTCCCGCCCGAAAGTTTCCAAATTTCAAATGGTGTTTGACAAAATCTGTTAAAATTGATCAAATTTACATGAAATTTGTTTAAATCGGGATTTTTTCTCTGGTATAAGCCTTTCTCGGGAGGTGACGATAAACAAGGTTACCGACCGGTAACCGAAACCCTGCTCCTCACCCGCACGTCCACATTGCCCAAACGCTGCCAGAAAAATTCGCACACATTGCCCAAACACTGCCAGAAAAATTCGCAATCTACCAGAATCTGTGAAGTTCTCGATAAACGGGAAAAACAACACGCGACAGAAAAATGTTGGGAAACAAATAATGTCCTCTGTGTTTTTTCAGAAACCATCAACATACCGAAAATATGTGCACTGACACTTTGTACATGATGGTATTCCAAACGTGACAGGATTGTTTCCGGGGGTCAAGACACACAGAAGATTTTGTTGTGTATGTTGTGTACCGGCCTTTTTTGAGACAGTCCACATTTGTCAGCTTCTTATAGCTGCCACATGTGCACTCTTTCCTACGACTACATAACTTACAAAATGGTTGAATATTAAGCAATTTTTAAATTAAACTAATTCAAAAAATATGAAGTATGACATGAACATATTCCTAGAAGAAACTACTAGACAGTGCAATAGTATTTCACAGGCAGTACATTTGCACACGATAGACATTACAGATGCATACCAGCACGTAGTACATTAACAAATATCTAGACAAAACACTTGCATATTAGGCAATACAACAGCATATGATTAGGCAGAACACTACCACATACTAGGCAGTACTGAAACGTAGCAACAGGTAGTACACCAACACATGCTAGGCAATTCAATAGAAATCAACTAGCCAGTTCATAAGCATATCAACAGGCAGTACACTAGCATATTCATAGGCAGTATACAACAGAAGAATGTTCAGAACATACGTGATGGATCATAGCAGAGCCGTTGTGTCGTCACCTGCCATGATCTAGACGACGTAGTCGTATAGCTGTGCCATGCTTGATGTAGACGAAGTAGTCGTTCAGTTGCACCGCAGTTGGTATAGATGAAGTAGTCTGCCTCATAGCTTGATGTAAACGAAGAAGTCAAGAGCGAGCAATCGCGCAAAAGTGCTCCCTAAAATCCTTATTTGCCTTGGATCTCAACGACGGGATTTCAGAGGCATACTCTCCCTAGCCACTACTGCAGTATGGGCCTCTACTGACGGGTAAAAAACACCCTCTACTGACGGGCTGCGGGCCCGTCAGCCTGGGAATGTCAGTGGAGGGTTGTCCTCCACTGACAGGCCTAGTGCCCGTCAGCAACCTTGGTCACCACTGACGGGCTGGCCCAGGGCCCGTCAGCAGAGCCTTGGTCACCACTGACGGGCTTTCTTTAGAGGCCCGTCAGTAGTAGATTTTCAGGGATTAAAAAATAAAATTCAGAAAACAATACATTATCACACATTACAACCATCAATACAAAATTAAACCACATTTCATCCAATATACATTCCATACACGGTTCATCCAATACACAGTTCATATACAGTCCAATACACAGTTCATGTCAACTCAGTTACAGGCAGACAATATCAAGCTTAGGCAAACAACTTTTCCGATGACACTAACATTTGCATCCAGGTTAAAGTGGGGAAGGAACAGTCCATATACTTGATAGACAATGATGAAGCCTTCTGTGTAGCCTCCACAACTGCATTCACCATCTCTTGCCTGAAATAGAAGAGAGTTGAAGAATATCAGACAGGAAGAACACACAGCATGTAAATACGATATCATTTACTTAGTTAAAAATAATAACTACTATTCCAGCAACATCTCAAGCAGTTGCCTTGTTAGGATGAATAAAGAGGACATGATATATCATTAATACCTAAACCAAGTATTTCAAGACACTACTTCCTAATTAACCACAACAGCTGAGCCCACAAATCATACTTCACTTCCTGTGATTCAGTAAGAGAATTGGGGAGGAAGGGAAAGGAAATATAAACAAGAAGCATAAGTATTTACATCTATGCAGTAATCATGAATGCCCCATTCAGAAGCCATGATCTCTAGATGGACTTATAAATATAAAAAATTATTTGAGATAGATCTTTGCTCATCAACTATATGAACATCAAGAACACATGGTCAAAACAGGGATACTAACAACAACATTGGATCTTTGAACGAATGGGAAATTCCACAGGACAAAAGTAAGCAAGAACTTACCTGTATGGAGTGTCCCCACTACATTTCTTCTGGTTGACATAACCAGACATAAGCTTAATATAGCCGCCACCACATTCAATGTCCTGCTCAAACTTTATGGAATACTGGACCACCAATGTCCAGCCCTTGTTACTAAATTCTGGGATCTTGGCCGAAATAGCAAAATGCCTAGCATCTAGTGTTGTTTGTATGCCTAGAGCACGTGGATAAACACATGGATTAGACAGTGTCCGAAATTAAGCTAACAGGAAGTTCAGTAAGCTAGTCCTCAGGGAAAAAAGAGGAAATACATGCTGCTTCCATGTAGATAACCAATTTGAAATTAATAAAATTACTACTTAACTAGGACCAACAAAAATTAGTCATACTATGGACATTGCACAACACTAACCTGAAAATTCCAACCTTGTAACAAGGTGGCTCCACAGAGAACAGTAGCAGCAGAAATCTTATCCTCATCTGATCCATTGACTGCAAGTTCAAATATCTTTTCGAGCTCTGCTAAGCTTCCATCAAGTTTATGAGCTTCATTCAGTGATTTATTGACAGGAATATGTATGAGTATCAACTCAAATAACATGATTCAGTCATAAATAGTAATAGCAGTTAACAGCAGTGGAAACAAAATAGAGAGCAAACACTAGCTATAGGGTAGTATGTCTAGACAACGCAGTTGTTCCTAATACTATGGTGATACTATAGAGAATACTTTCCTGCCGTGTAGGGCGCAGCGAATCCAGACCAGTAGGGCAGGGGAGGAGGAAGGGCGGTAACACTCTACCTTCGAAGCGCTCCTCGAACATGACCTCCTCGGAGGCGAGGAGGAGCAGCGATGAGAGGACGAGGAGGGAGTGCAGGAGCTGGTGGTGCGCCGGTGGATGGCGGCGCTGGGGTCGTCGACGAGGCGGCACCGGGGATGAGTCGCCGCGTGGCCGGGGTGGTGGAGGAGGCGGCGGCCAGGACGCGGCGACCACCGACATGGCACCACGCATGGTGGTGGAGGAGGCGGCGCGGCGCGGGGTGGTGGAGACGGCGGCGACAACCGACACGGCGCGGGGTGGTGGAGGCGGCGCCGCGTGTGGTGGTGGAGGAGGCGGCGTCGCGCGGGGTGGTGGAGACGGCAACGACCACCGACGCCGTGCGTCGGATCCGGGGAGGAGGCGGCGCGACGCAGGTCGGATCCGGGAAGGAGGTGGCCGGAGGGAGGGAGGCCGGGGAGGAGGAGGGGCCGGGGGAGGGGGAGAGAGGGTTAGGGTTTCTCCCCAACTCCTCGTTTTTATATATACCGGAGGGGGAGAGTGGAGGGCCTGGGCCGCTAGGCTGGGCCTCGTCACTGACGGGCATGCTACAGTGCCCGTCAGTGGAGGGCCTGTGACTAACAGTCACATCCTGGTCTATTACTACTGACGGGCCCCTTTAATCGTCCGTCAGTGGAGGTCCCCTTAGGTGGCCTGGGCTGCAGCTCCGCTGAGGGGCCACCCGGTGCCCGTCAGTAGTTCTCAACGCCAACGACGGGAAGAGAATGGCCCGTCAGTGGAAGTGTTCAACAGAGGGTCAATCTGCAGTAGTGAGCACCTATCCATGCAGGCGTCGGGATGGGGAAGCCTTAGAACGACGGCAGCAAAACAATGGAGAGAAAGCTTGTGTGCACAAGAGGGAGAAGAGAGCAAGTCTAAGATGCTCTTTGCTCTGTGCCAAGGAGGCCCTTATATGGGCTCACGGTCTGGAAGCCAAAGTGCTTCAACTCCCCATCAGGAGATGAAGTGAACAGGTAGGTGCTCCTGTAATTAAGTCTAGTAATGCGTCTTGTCAGAAGTCTAAAAAGCCACATCCGCCAGCCTCGTCTCGTCTCAGCTCGCGCTCGTGCACCTTGTTGGTTTGACATCAGATCATGAATTACGGTGACACCTTGTTGGTACTCCTTTATGATTTGCTTTGCTCTTGCATGCTACAATCATGCATGTTTTGTCATGGTATAAGTCAGCTACTCCAATACAATACGCATCTCTTACATATGAAGAGGAAATTGTTAAGGGCATGTAAAATGCAAGGTACTTATATATGAGTACTTAAAGAGAGAGAACATAGTCACATCATCAAGCATCATATAAATTTTACCTACTCCAATGCAAGCTTTTCTTTAACGATGTTTAGATTATTTATTATATATTAATTAGTACTAATTAAATATATAAACATCTCTTAAGTATGGGTGTCTAATTAAGCACTCATGCTATAAAACAAGCATCAATGCTAACCTATGTGGCAAGAAAAAATCGGTTTATTCTGCTAAGCATCTCTCTAAGCACTTGCATTGTACATGTTCTGATGCACAGAGTTTACAAGTGTTTACCCAAATAAGAGTTTACAACCAGAAAAAACTATTGTATCCAATGATTTATTGAGACCTTGTAAAATATCCTTTTAATGTGTTTACAAGGATATTAATTTATAGAGCTCCCAAGCAGGCCTAAGGGTATTTGCAAGCAAGGGGTTCAGCTTTCGATTATTCAGTTATGGTCGCTTGAAGTAGCCGAGGAGGAGCCCGTGCCAATATAAATTCAAGCTGTGTTGAACCAATATGACGGTGTGTTCGAGAAGCCGCACGAGTTACCGCCCAGGCGATCATGTGATCATGTGGTTTTTCTGTAGCTATTTTTCCATGTTGATAATTTCCATTCGTGCATGCAGCTGAGGTTTGGAAAGGTGATTCCGAACATGAGCAATACCAGTGTGTTTGCGCATGCCGGTTGAGTCTTCGCGGCTGCAGAGAATGCCATTCCCCATAAGATCAACTTGCACAGCCTTGACACGCTGGGAAGCTGTCCGTCGGCGGCGACTGAAACATGCCATTCACAGCACACCCAAAGGTACATGGATAAATTACATTTAGAGATAAACTGAAAGTACGTGGAGATATCTGGTATCAATTGTTTCGCACCGTTTGATAAGATTTATCATCTTCGTTAGACTTTGAGAAGTTCTTGCAAAAGTTGAACTGCAAAAATGGTCAATAGTATCAGCACTCAGCACCCTACTACCCATCCAACATGTAACACCCACCCTGAGAAGAGTATAGAAGCCTCCTGCACCAAAGACAAACCAAATACATTGACATCGAGTGTCACGTGCCAACACCTAGGTAACTACTACTTTGGAAAAAGAACATTGAAAACATATTTTAAAAGTAAAAATATTTAAATTTTTTTAGGAAACTATATTTAAATCTTAACAATCAACTACAAAGTAGATTAATTTTTACTTAATAAGACTTGATCAAAATGTAACAACAATGCAAATTTTAGTCACTAAGGTAAGTGAAATAACTCTTGCCTGATCATAACAAAAAAATTGTAAAATCACTAATTACTGTTTGGTAACCCAAGCCGAAATTTCAGACAAGGAGGCAAAATCAAATCAACATTGTTTAGTGATCTTTGGACGCATATCTGCCCCAAAGGTTCTTGGACACATTTAATTTGCTCCCTTATTTTAAGAGTTTTCCTATATATGCCATCCAACGTTTATGTGGAAGCTGGTAGTCTCTGGGTCAAGAGAGTTTTTTTGTTTTTTTTTGTTTTGAACACTGGGTCAAGAGAGTTGGTCATCTCTGGGATCAACATTGTGAAGCCCTACCTAACGGTTGGAGTTGTCTCAGGTACGTTTTCCGATTTTACAGTCTAATCTTTTCTGCTGTATATTCTTAACAAAAAATAGATACTGAAAATTCGATTGCACCAAATCTACTGCAGAGGATGGAATGAAACTTAAACAGAAGGTTGATCTGAAGCTAGACAGATGCACATTTGTCATGAAATTGGGATTACTAAAATGTAAGTTTGTTCCTACTACTAGTTGCGGATATTTTTATGACCAAAATGGCATTCTTATTTTATCCATATAGAATTTTTCTCTTGTTTCTAGATATAGTATTTAATCAATTTAAAAGAGAAATAGGGACCATATAAATTACAACAGAAAAGAAAGACTTATGAAAGCTTGTCCTAGTTGCTACTTCAACTACATTTGTATTTGTGAAAGGGTTCCAGAACCAGGTATTGATCAGTGGTGATAGTAGCTCCAACCCTCGGGTCAGTTGGTAGTGACCAACTCATACAAATTACTAGATCAGAGAGACGCGCGTTGCTGCGCCCGTTGTCAAATTTTTGAAAAGTAAATGATAGATTTTTACGCAAATATGAAAAATCCAAGGAATGTTATTGCAGCTTGATAAACTATTTATAAACAGTATAAAAATGGTATTTTGAATGTTTTGATTGATCATTTAAGGGATATAAAATTGAAGCCTTTAATGTTAATTTGAATGGAATATTTGTATATATGTGTATATTTCTGTCATAAGGATTTTGATCATATAAAGTAAGTATGATGATCATACAAGGATATGAAGTGCATAATGAAAAGAAATAATTGATAACATTGATAACTTGCAATAATAGAGAATAATAATATAAAAGTGCATAGTTCATATAGAGATATACAGATGATCATATTCTAAGCATGGATGTCTTGCAAGGTATTTTGACAGTTCAGTCCACAATCATTTAGTAATATGATTGCAACAAAATGATGAAGCTAGTAACATGGTTGGTCGAAGACCTTGATAAATCCAGATTTAGCAGGTCCTGCACAAAGAATAGTGCACAGGTTGTTGCATTTACAAATGGTTGTTAATGTATGGTTTGTGGTATTAAATATAGTAAATATCATCTGTTTAACTGTTTCAAAGACGATAGACAGTAAGTGATAGATGGTCCTTTTTCTGTGTATATGCAAAGACACAAATAGTTCCTATTTTTATCTGCGCAGTCTTGATAAACAAGGGCCAGTTTGTAGTTATGGTAGCTCGTTTGTCTTTGCCCATTATTAGACGGACTTGATAGTTGGTCTTGGTATCTGCATCGTTGATAGGTAAGGAATTGATTGCTTTATTGAGGAATTGTTTGAGATATGTCCTTGTGAAATTCACTGCAAAGTACTGCAGCCAAAATAGAAATACTGTAGTAAGAATGATATATACAATATAGTTTTGCAGAATGCAAGAAAAGAAGCATGAAATTTACCATCCTTCTGTTTTCACCAATGACACCCTTCTTCATTTGACAGACATAGCATGGTAGCTGGTGGTGTGTAAGATGAAGTATTTGATTTAGACGCTTAAGGCTTTTGCTTGTCAATTGTATATCATTTCCAAAGATACATGCTCTGTTGTGGTTTCCAAAAGAGCGGGGGGCATATGGTCCTGTATGAAACAGAATGAATATTGGGGAGCAAAAGCAGAGCATGTAATTGGACAAATAATATCATGTTACTACCTGCTTTGATGAGTTTCTTTGGTAGCTGTAGTTTTTCTCTTTGATGAGAAGGGGCTGAACCATGTATTTGTTTTGCACTTTTGGAGCCTGTGTAAGACATTGGAATATATGACGCTATATAGGATTGAATAGAGTGAATAAAGAAATATAAAAGGAACATAATATGATCATATTACCTGTTTTAAGAGGGTTCTTTGATACCTTTAGTTTTTTGGCTGGAGAAGAACATGTGCAGTGGCTGTTGATAGTTTCTAAAAGGATAATATTTGATATGAGAAAGAGCTATAAGATTGTAAGGTTAATGGCATGTGATAGAAAATGAAGAAGATGTTATTTATAGTACTTTATATGAGATGTCATAGTTCATGTTAGTAAATAGATAATGTTTCATTGCAAATGTATAAGGATATTACCCTGTTTAATAGATTTATTTGAAAGTCCAATGTCTGTTGCTGGAGAAGGATGTATGCGGTTATTGATATTTTCTGGAAGGGAATGGTAGATATAAGGTAATAGTATAGAATATATAGTAAGGATGTTATATAGAAAGAAATAGAAATGTAGATTTCAAGCAATATGAATAGCATACCATCATCGTCGCTGATGTAGATGATACTGTTGGGTTCAGATAATTTTTTAGTGTTATGTATGTAGGTGGGACGATGAAGATACATGATAATTTCGCTGCTTGAATCACTGGCCGCTGAAAAGGTAAATGGATGAACCGTTAGATTGTAATTAAATATTAAATGATGCATGGAGTGTAGATATATGATACCATCATGTACAGAGCTGAGCTGGACACTTTTCATGTTTGTAGAGTTGGAGCTGTGTAGGATACTTTGGTCAGAATAGTAAGATAGCATACAAAGAAACAGAATATTTATGATAGATTACAATATATGTTGTAGGGCTAGCATGTTATATGTATATATAGTGCCATGAGCATCTGAAGAACGATGGTAATAGTCTGTTCATATCCAAGATGCGTTATGAGCCATTGATGGTGGGGGAAAAAATTCTGTAAGAAAGTATAAGTTTCTTGATTCGCACAGTTAGAAAGGCGTTCAGCATTTTGCTATCCTATTAAATAGCTAATTAGATTATAATGTGGTTATGTTCTGATTCTAAAAGGAACAAATCTGAAACTGGGTGTATGCTTAGGGCGTGCAATGTGCGTGCTTATAAGACGAGCTGGAAGTGCAGTACAAAGTATATGGTCTGTATTCGCATGGAAGGAGCATTGTAAATGTCTGTGCTCTGAATCGTTTAACAGTGTAGTAATTTCCAGTTTCAAGATGCATTGTATGCCCATCCAGTAGATATTGATGATCTATGTTAAGATAACGAAGAAGATGTGAAAGAAGAGGGTCTTATGAAGATTGATGGAAGTGCTCGTACCTTATTGTTCGTGGTACTGTGAAATGCGAGGTGAATCGATGGTCGAGTGGCAGGAGACGGTCGGCGTCGGCGGCGGAGCTGGCGGAAGTCGATAGGTAGGGAAAGACCCTCGGCGGCGGAACTGGCGGAAGTAGAGAGAGAGGGAGAGAAGGAAAGAGATGTGAGAAATGAGAGGTGAAGAGAGGAATTGGCTACACGTTGTCTTTTGACTAGGGTTTCGTCCGTGACGTGGCGGTAAATGGGCTTTGACTGCGCTGTAATGGGCCTTTGGAATAGCGATTTTCTGCTTTGTTATGTTGCCTCTCTTCTCTAGCGTGTAGAAGGCTTGAAAATATCCAAGGCATTATCTCTTGCGAGAAAACCGAAGTCCAGAGCTCCTCTCCCGCAGTGCTGCGGTATCTCCGTTCGCTTGTGTTAGTATTTTTTTTGCCCTTTGCAAGAGCAGCTCTGTCGAGAAGGTGGTATTGTTTTGCTTCCTTATTTGTGCTGTGCTGTGTCTATATTTTGTAGAAATTTAGGTGGCAATAGCTGTTCTTTTTTCTGGAGCAGCAAGGCTCCTATTATGGCGATATTAGATCTGGTAGTTGGAATGCATTTTTATAGGGATTGTGTTATGCCTGTCATGTTCATTAGAAAGAACAGGTATTTAGGATTATTTTAGAGATGGAAAGTAGCATTTGGATTGATTAATTGGTTTGCGGGGATTTTCTGCTTAGGTACAGGGGCAGTAGATGGAATTTGTAGATGAACATGCCGGGTATTCGCAATGGAGCTGTAAGCTATGGTTCATTTTGTACCGATTCTTTTGTGGTTTGGGATTTGTTATTTGGTATACAGAGAATCGTGGTTTTTTGCTCGATTTTGATACTCAACTAAATTAATGGCTGTATATGACAGGCATTTACATATCTGCAGGTAAACGTGCATGTATTCTATGTGCAGATCAGTATAGCATATGTTCTTTTTTTGTATGGACTGGACTGGGGCAATGGATCTTCTTTTTTTTGTCTGTGGTGTGACGCTTGTTTTTGGTTCCTTGGATGTGTTTTTGAATGCAGTTTGTATGACAGTATACTGTCCTGTTACTGATTCATTGCATGAGCACAGTTGTTGGTCTTCCAGGACAAAGTAGTAAGAATGGCTAACATTGTAAGAGGTATGTTCAGTTAATTAAATTATTATTTATGTAGGTATGTAAATACAATAGTGGAAAGTATTAAGTTAGCTGGGTATAAAATGAGTATGCTATGGTAATATTTTTTTTTGGTTCTGTAAGTAATATTGAATAGAAGTCAGTTTATTAATGCTAGAATAAAGTAGCATATATGTGCAGATAATTTGGATATAATAAGGATTCCTCGGAAGATCATTCTTGAAGAGGTTATTAAGAAACTTGGTGGCTCCAAAGCAGAATATGATTGTTGGCTTGACAATGGGAGGTATGTTAGCACTGTAAGAACTATTATTGCAACAATAGAAGCCAATACATCTGGGAGACTTGAGCAAGAAATAGGTTTGTTAGAACCTACAAAAGAAGGCGCAGAAGAAGCAGCAGCTATTGCTTTAATAGAGGTTCTTAAGAATGCCTATATGTTTGAAATTGATGACATGAATCTGATGGAACGAACCAGGGCAGAGCATAAGAATGAGCAGCTTGAGAAGCGAGAGATGTTGTCTATGATGATTGAGAGGAACCAGAATGAAAGAATTAAAAAACTTGCAAAATGCTGCAATCAATTACTGAATGATATGGGCTTTGTTCAGGAAGCATGTGATGACATTTGTGCTGCTGCTGTTGGTACTCTGTCTGTCCATGAGAGGAGCAGTCCATTAACAGATATGATCTACTCGGTGAATTCTCTTTATGAATGGACGGAGCAGAAAATATACGAGAACACTGATAAGGTCAATCAAAGCAATATAGTAGATAATATGGCCAAGTATTAAATATTCAGCTAATGCATATGGAGCAGGCAATGTCCATTTTGGTCTTCTCTAGTTTGCTGTACCAGATCAGATCAGATCATGGGAGTTATGTAAATAACATATAATAGCAGGTAAGCATGATATATTGGCTGGTACTATATATGTTTGAAGTAGATTTTCGGACTGTTCATTTGGTAGAATGTATATGATTGTCAATGTAAATTATTCTGTCTAGGGTAAGTGAAGCAGGATTTCTAAGGAATGCTAAATATTGTGCAGCATCTATAAAGTTATTTTTGTACTTGATGCTCTATAACAAATGTTAGATATACCTGTAAAGTACTGCTGTGATGAGCATATTATATTAGAGCCATGATTTGTTTGGAACATTATATTTTTCTTTGATTTCTCTGCTGGGAAAAAGTGGAAGATTTTAGTGTATAAATGAGGTAGTAATATGGAGCAACGAATATAGATGAAAATATTAGAATTGTATATTATACAGCATGATTTTTGAACAAAAGTAAAAAGCAAATACATAGATAATAGTGGTCTATTTTTGATATTACAAAAGGCAGAGAATGAACCTAGAAGAGTATATTACATGGCACCGGTAACATGGAAGAACAAAAAGCTACTGCATAGATGGCAAGGTAGAGTAGTTGATATGTCAGCTGGATTGTTCCATCAGGTAAATTGTAGGCATATGCTATGGTAATAAGCCATATATGCAGATTATGGCCCTTGATTGACCTATAATTGCATAGAATAGAGCAGTTAATAATCTATGGGTAGGAAAGAACTTTTACTTTGATTGTCTCTAGATGACATATTACATAACAAGTGATAAGATGAAAGAAACAAGTACCTTCTTGTGACATAGCCTGTTAGCGCAAATCCAAGATGCTCACATGGTGTCATTGGCGGAATATTTCCTTTGTAGCATATAGTAACTTCATCTGGCCTTGACACTAAGTTGTCTATAGCAGAAATTTCCAATGCAAGGAATTTTGCATGTTCAGTACACAATTCTTCCAGTTCATAAAAGAAGTCTTTAATAGATTTCTTTAGAGAAGCAATGTATGCTGTTTTCTTCTCTTCATGGTGTGCGTAGATATCTTGAAACGACATTTCAGTTTTGAGCTTGGTCTATAAAATGTTTATCTGTTCATAGTTGGCATCATCAATTTCAATATTCCTTTTCTTTACTAAGTATGTGATTGCTGCCTGGCATGCATCTTCAGTTGATTTGTATATGCTTTTAGTCAGCTCACTATAGAAAATCATTTTTTGTGTTTCTGGTTCCATCTGGCCCGGTGGGATGTCTATTTCTACCCATGCTCTGATTTCATCAATAGATTCATTTATAGTGCCTATTGAGTGTATGGTGAGGCCCAATGAAGATGCAATCTCTGTCAGAAGAAGCCGACGAGAAATGTATACCTTTTCTGTTACCTGAATAATTGACATAAAATTATTTTATGTCAATATAACATTCTAGATAGAGACAATTAAATACTGTAAAGAATTTTAATATGCAGTTCTGAAGCTTTATTTTGCAGGTTTTTACAGGTTCTTTATTGGTACATGCAGAAAAGTTTGAGTGAACGAAAGCAAATAATAGAAATAGTTATTGTTTTATAGTGTGTTAGAAACTAATGAAATGTGTAGTGTAAGATCAGTATATGCAAAGCTTGATCTCTTAAATGAAGCTATAGTAAAAGTGCAGTTAGATAGCAGATCAGGAGCTGACCCCAGGTACATGGATGAGCCTTTCTCTGTCAGTTACACTAAGATGATTGCCAGAGAAAATAAGAGATCGACGAGCTGAAATATTTCTAGTGACATTTGCAGGGCACGAAACATCTCCGTTCTCTTGCTGAGATGGGGAGATAGCAGGAGAAGAGAGTGAACTGAAATTAATTGCTTCAGTGTCTTGGCGTGATAGATCTGGTACTGGCAGTGACTGGAATAGAAAAGAGCTGAGTTAGAATAGAAAAAGGAAAATAGAATAGATAGCAGAAATTCGGTGTTCTGGCTAATTACCTGAAAATCAGTTCTTGAGTTAGTAGGGGCATCGCGCACGTCGTCCATACTGGAGAAGGACCGGCCACGTAAGAGGAAAGAAGTTGAAACGGGCAGGCATCAGCTAAGTAGCTTTAGGGCTTGTATAAGTACATGGTATGGAGCGCTATAATAGTGCTGTACGATCTTTTCTTTGATAGAATCGAGATATTGCATACTGTGAGGCTCCTGTTCTCTGATCCGGTAATAATGGTTGAATTTTATTATAAAGAACTTTATTATTTATATTACTGATAATATATAAGGAAGATTCAGTCGAACAGATGGCTTGGGATCTTTCATAACAGTCATGTTATGATCGTTGCAATGAAACCACGGGAACAAAACATGCTCCAGAATATTGGCTTTGTTGTATCTGTCTAAATTTAAACGTCTTATATTAATGCTTAATTATTCCACTGTAGAACAAAAATTTCTCTTTATTTATGGGCATAA